>VZRF01012999.1:1139378-1363457 GCA_013396875.1 Vireo altiloquus | reverse complement strand
GACCCTCCGCGCTCCCGGGGCTGCGGCCCGGCCCCGGGGCCCCGGCGGGCAGCGCTGCCGGCCCCAGCCCCTGCCCCACCGTGCCCACCGCGCCTCTCAAGTTTATTTTTAGCACCGGTTTATGTAACTGCCAGTGCCTGTATTTCCAGCCCCGTGCGACTCCTTTTGGTAAAAAATTTTCTTTTATTTTTCGAAACGCGCGTCGCTTGCAGGTAGATGGGCAACTGAGGAAAACCCGGTTTTTAGCAACCACTTACTGATGTGTCACCCGGTACTAATTAGAAAACGCGTCTGTCAGTTTTGTTTTTTAAAAGTCAACTGGTACATGCGAGGAACAGGGAGCAGTTACACTTGATTTAGTTGTCTCCATATGTCACAGTTACTGATGTGTGTGCAAACGAAACCTGTGTCTCTAATTGAACATGATCTTCCGTCAATCAGTTTTAAACAGGTGTGTCTAAAAAGTGATTTATTTAATTGATTTTCTTTGGGGATCTTTTTTGGAAAACAGCTAAGAGAAAGATTTTTGGAAAAGCAGTGAGATTCCTTTCAAGCTGTTGGAGGTGCTCTTTGTGTTGTCAGATAACGAGGGCATTAGCATCATTTAGTGATCCCTTACCACACTGAGGAGAAAAAACCTAGAGGGGAACATTTTACCGTTTGGGATGGATTTTATATAGACTTAACAGGTACATGCACAGTTACACAGAAAGTCCTTGTAAAGAGTTGTTTTTAATCAACTGTAATCATTAGACTAATAAAAAGATGTGATAAGAAGAGGCCTTTTAAGATAGTAATTATTTGTTTCACACATAAATTCCTTTTCAGGAAAATGTAACACAATAGGGGAAGAAAAAGCCTCCTCAGGGTAATGCTATGGTAATCCCAGACACAACTTCTGCATTTGTAGCATCATGAGGTCTCAGATGGTATCAAACATAAAACCTCGTGGTCAGGATCAGCCTTAGTATTTGAGACTTGGTTCTCTTTTTAATTTTTTTTTTTTTTCTCTAAGGGATTGAACCCCATCATTGGGCAAAACCTGTTATGTAGCATTTTGGTTTTGTTTGGTGTTTTTGATGTGAACATCCGTTAGCTGACCACTTTATTAACCTGTTTATTCTTTTGAACCCCCAAATACTGTTGAGATTCAAAATGGGAATTTTTGTTGTTTGTTTTTTGGTAATGTTTCTCTGTTGTTGGCATGTGATGTTTGCTTTGCTTTTAATTTTATTTCTTTTGTTTAGCTCAGGAAGTTATAAAGATTATGTCAGATATTCATGTTGAGCGTCTCTTTTTTCTAGTATGTGTCAGCAAGATGGATTGGTAGTTTCAATTCATTTCCTGGGTGCTACAGGATTACATCAGAGAAATCTCCATGACATTTTGGGTTGGCAGTCTTGTAATTAGCCTTGCTAAAAAGCTAATAATAGAATTTAATGATACTTAACTGTGTTTCATCTCCCAGTCACCAGTCTTTTGGGCAGATGACATGCTTCGGGATGTCAAGGCATGGAAAAACACATTGTAGGTGCCTGTATTGCCCTTTTAATTTTTTTTTTTTTTGATTTTATTAAATGAAGAATTCAGCTCCTAGGAGTCTCCTGAATTCAACAGAATTAGGTCTAATAATCAGTTTTAATAAATGGATGGATTTTTCAGGGTTTGCATAGAGTTTTATTCTGACTTGCCTTGGGCAATCTTCTTGGACTTAGTGATCACCCAGGAAGGCACTTACTCAGTTGTGCAGGACATGTACATTGCCTTCGCTTGTTCTTTTCATTGAAAGGAGTGATGAAGGTAAGATTTCTTCACCAAAACCGCTTGTATGTTTGTAGTTGGTTTCAGAGATTAGGTTTTCTTCTATTTCATTGTTTCTTGTCTATGATGGGCATACATATTCTGTGTAATTTTGTTTCTGTAAATGAAATATAAAAATGAATCATGTAACTTAGCTATATTTTGCTCTGTAAAGATGCAAATGTAGACTAGTGAGGGAAATGGATTTCTGTGAATGCAATTTAACTTTTTTTTTTTTCCAAAATGGCTATTGTCCTTGAACATAGCATATTAAATACTGTGATTTATGACTTAAAAAAACCCCAAACCTTTTTTTCCCCCTGCTCATTTGGTGTATGGGGTTAATGCTCTTTCTGGAGTTTTGAGATAGACCAGCAGAATCTTTATTTTGGTGTTCACAGCAACTGAGGGGTTTTTTTGAATGATGGGACTTGTTGAATTGGAGCCATAGAGTGCTTCAAGACAAGCCAGGTTATCTTAATGTGACTCAGTTAATGTGGCTCCATTGCATTGACCTTTAATGAAGTTGCTCAACAATCAGGAAAAAAAGTTTTTCTAATGATTGTCCTTTCTACATGCCTGCTAGTAGAAAACTAAAAAAGTAAAGTACCAGTGGCAGGATCTGTCTTGATGAGCCTCTCATCAGCAGTGGGTCTCTTGCTGCTGTGAGGCCATCACACAGCAGCTCATCCAAAACCTCCATGCCACATCAAAGATGCTGCAGCAGCCCTCAGTGTTGGCCCATGGGTTTGAGCTGAGTGCTCACAGGGCAGCCACACGTGGGTGCTGAGACCTAAACAACAACCTGTGTCATTTGGCAGGGAGCTACTGTGAGCACAGTGTTCATCCTGGAAACTTTCTGGTTAGTCTTTAAAATGATCCTTCCTGCCAGTACGTTCCTGCAGCCCTGGTGCAGCGTTGCTGCCAGGCTTTCATTCCTGAGTCAATCTGCTTCCTCCTCCCATCTGCCCCCATGCCATCCAGGGACAGATGCAGCTGGCTGGCAAGGCAAGGCACAGGTGCTCAGGAGTGCCATCTGAGAAATGCAGTCCCAGGGCAGAAGCAGAGACTGCTGCTCTACTGGAATGCTTGACTTTTTTGTGATTTTTATCTTTTTGTCAAGTGCTCTGAGATGGGGAATGGAAACTGTGACTGAAGGAAGGAAATTTTGTGCTCAGTACTCAGCTCCCACTGGGTTTGTATATCTACAATCTTTGGTCAAGTAATTACAATGTATTTACCAAGTATTTGGTCAGCCCTGACTTGGTGGGCAGTTGGACTAGATGATTTTTGTAGGTCTCTCCCAGCTGAACTATTCTATTCTAAATATCTCCTAGGTTGAGTAGGATCTAGTGAGGAATAGTGAGCAAACTGTGCTATTCACTTTGGCTATAACAAATTTATTTTCTGCTAAGATGTGTCTGCTTAAAGCCCCTGCAACTTCAAATTTGCCTGGAGAACCTGAGGATGCCACATCCCTGGCAGTGTCCAAGGCCAGGCTGGGTGGGCTTTGAGCCCATCTAGCCTGGTCTAGTGAAAGGTGTTCCTGCCTGTGGTGGGTGGGCTGGAATTAGATGAGCTTTAAGGTCCCTTCTAACCCAAACTAGTCTATGATTAACAGGTATTTCAGCAATTGTAGGAAACCTGCAGAGGAATCCAGCAACCTTTCTGTAAGATGAGAAGAGCTGCTTCTTTTCCCTTTTTTGAGCTGGTTTATGTAGATTCCATGAAATGAAGATATGTTATAATGTTGGTTTTCCGTGGATTATCTCTAAGGGGTATAAGCACTGTTTCCAATCTGCCAAATCTGTAATTTATGAGTTCTTCCATTGGAAATTTTTGAGGGCCCAAGCAGTTGGTTTTATTTAGTTTGTTTTTTAAAGTGCTGAAAACAACTGCAGCTTAACATAAAATATATGGTCCCTTCCAATATTAGTCTTTTTTTGTTGAAGGTCTCCTAAATCATTCTTTTAGGCACAGGTGAAGTAATGACTTGAGTGAGTAGATGTGTTTGCGTAAGAAGCATTAGGCACCCAAGCAGTAAAATATTTTAAAAAATGTAGATGAGGTGGAAATTGCAATCAGAAGAGCGGAAAAGCCTTAAGTATGAGAGCAGAGGCAGTGCCCCTGTGGGCTCCCTTTTTCCCCTTTGTGACTAGTGTTTGAGAGTACTGCTAGCTCTGTGCTCCCATCCTTTTACTGTCCATAGCTCTAATGTCCTGAAGTCTCTGCTATACTGAGGAATTCTCAATACATGGTTTGGTTTTTGGATTATTGCTTGGGTTGGTTTTTTTCCGTTTGGTTTAGTTTGGGTTTTTTTTTAATCTTAAAGTCAAATGTGAAGGTGACAGGAAATAGGCTCTTGATTTGAGTCTATTCAAATACATAATAAGCATAGAACTGTTAGTTGAGAGCTCAGTGCTATTTAAGCCATTTCCCAAAGTGCCAGTTCTTGCTCAGTGGGCTGGTTGCTTTTTTAAACTTGTTATGACAGATGTAGCTTGGGAAATACACGTCAGTCTAATCCTTTAACTTCCAGTAGAAATGATTTCTAGAATGGTGAGGCTAGTGTCTCATGTTTTCAGAATCTGTGGAGTGATCAGTTCTGCATTATTTCTTTTTGGTAGCTGTTAACAATTTTAACCTCTTTAAAATACTATGAACTGTACTTAAGGATTCTTTTAGTGATTCCACATGCTAATATGGATTACTTAAAATATCGAAACTGTTTAAACAATAGATGGTATAAAATGTGATGTATTGGACCTAAGATGTATGCTGACTGTCATATAAAAGCCAGGAGGAGATACTGACACATGCTCATTAAGATATGTAAACAGTTTTATTATGCAAATGTTGTTTGTTTTTATTTCCAAGTAACAAATATATGATTACAGTACTTATCCATAAAATATACGCTTCTATTTGCCTAGGTGAATTCCTAGCAAATTTTTATTTTATCTGCAAACCAATTAAAGACTAATTTTTTTTTAGGATAATACTTTTAATATCATCACTGAAAAAATATTTGCCATTTAGACATGAAGTTTTGCATTCTCTTTTTTTTTTCTTTTAGTGGATTGGAGGAATCTTTAGATTGGCACATCCCATACAAGGAATGGATGTCAATAATTGGACGCTGCCTTGAGCTTAGCTTTAGTCAGTAACTTTTTCTTTTGAGGAAGAAATTTTGAGTCCTGGCAAAAGACTGTAAAGTGAGAGACGCAGTATTATTGTTCTTGTATCAAAGTTACTGTATCCTGATGCTTAAGAAGAAACATTCTGTGAATATTGAGAAAGAGAAGCTACCTTTTGAAGTATCTGCACAGTTTTCATAAGTCTCCTTTCTTTTTCACTGTCTTTGCTGCTGTCTAAATAGTTCCAGATCTGAGTAGCTCAAGAGCAGTTGAAGAATATGCAGAGACCTGAAGGAGGTGCCCCACTTGATTCCAGCACCTAGATCTAGCTGATGTGATTGGACACCTCCCATCCCAGTCTTCCTTTCTGAACCTGCTAGTACCTATTTTCCTTCTGATGCCTATGATTCTATGTGCTGTGGCATCAGGGACTGATCAAATTTTATCAGCTTGAGTTCTCAAAATGCTCTTGGCGGAGAAGCTTTTAGTTAACCTGTAGTTCACTGAAACTATTCTACTAGTGTGTAAATTAGTGCTGCCCATGAAAAAGGGTTCTAGATTGTGATATCTGGAACACCAAAATACTCTGTTGACTGTTATAATGTGAGGAAAAGCATAATCTAGAATTAAATTTCTGAAAATGCTTTCTGTGAATTTGCTGTGCCTCATACCTGAGCTGTTTCTTCATTCCTCACCTTAGTCAGAAAATGCCACTACCTTCACAAGTGTTCCTTCAATCTACTTTAGGCTGATTATTTTTCTACTTCATGGCTGGTACCAAGTCGCTTTGTCTTCTATGGACACCTTGATAGTATTGGAAAAAACTAAAGTATCCAGACATTCCACTTTTGTGAGGCCCCACTGGAGCACTGCATCCAGCTCTGGGGTCCCCAAGGTAAGAATAACATGGACCTGCTGAGTCCAGAGAAGGATCACAAAGGAGATCAAAGGGCTGGAGCACTTCTATGAAGACAGGGTGAGAGAGCTGAGGTTGTTCAGCCTGGAGGAGAGAAGGCTTTGGAAGGACCTTAGAACACCTTCCAGTACATAAAAGGGGTCTACAGAAAAGCTGGAGAGGGACTTTTAACCAGGGCTCACAGCGACAGAACAAGGGGCATTGGCTTTAAGCTGAAAGAGTGTGGATTTGGAATAGAAATTAGGAAGAAATTCTTCCCTATGAGGGTGGTAAGACCCTGGAACAGGTTGCCCAGAGAAACTGTGGGTTCTCCATCCCTAAAATTGTTCAAGGCCAGGTGGGATGGGGCTTTGAGTAACCTGGTTGCAGGACTGAGAACCAGATGATCTTTAAGGATTCCTCCCAACTGAGGCCATCCTATGACTCTAAGAACCAAACTGACTTTTCTCCTGTCTACTACTTGAAGCATAAGTGGCCTCTGTGCATCCTGAACGTGATTAAATCGTTTTGTCATTTTTGCCAGAAAAGAATCAAGGAAGCTTGATAAATAATGCAAGGATGAACAGTTGCTAGCAGCTGTGTTACAGGGCAAAAAAATCCCTAAGAATATGTAGCAAGGAATTAAAGTTTTCAGTTTTATGTACAACTTATTGAGAAAGTTAAGGAAACTGCCCAGCTAAGTATGCCATCTGTCCTAGTGCTCTTTTTCTGGGAACAGTGAACTTTTATTGTGATAGGTACCTGCAATATTTGATCATCTCATGATGCTTTTTTGATAAGACAGTGATAAAGTAAGATTAAAGTTTTACATCCCGACTCATATGAATTGGGGAGATTAAGCAGCATCTGAAATCAAATGGAAATTGTTTTATTTGAGAAACTAATTCTAACTAAAGAAACTAGCTAATCAAAGATAATAATTCCAGGATTGTTGAAATAAGTTATATCAAGAGGCTAAAGCTTTTTAACTTTATGTACCTTTCTCTTGCTGGCACATTTGTCAAATGTTAAAACTTTACATGAATAAGGAATTGCCAGAATACTTTGTTTACTCTGTGATCACATTGTTCTTGCAGGGCTCATTTGGTCCCTGTTCTCTTAGCTCTGTTTCAACCTGTGTGCACAGCTGCTACTTCTTTCCTTGATAGTTTTCTTCTTCCATTCCCATGTGTTTGTAGGAAAGATATAGAACTTTTTTTTAATATGCAAATGCTGGGGGCTTCAGGAAGCCACTTTTTTTGAAAGGAGGAATGCCCTTTTCTGGAATGCAGGAGATGTTTAAAGCTAAGGGACAGTTTATTTCATGCTCTTCCTTTGTGAATGGATAATTGCTTTGCAACTTTACTTAAGAACAAGAAAATAAATCACACTGTTAAGTCTGCAGTAACTTTGTGTACCAGATGTCAGTATTGGCCTGTTGGGACGCATAGCAAGACAAATACATGATTTGATAGTCTGATGCTGGTTTTATCTCAGCATTAAACCACTAATCCAACAGAGCTATAACCAGGAGAAACAATTAAAAATTGAGAACCACTGTGTGTTTTCTTAGGAATTCTTCTTTATCTGTCTGTCTTCCTCTTGTGGTGTGATGGCTTACATGAACAGTGCCTGCAGAAGTTATGTTTGTACTTCCAATTGAATGTATTTCTGCTGTGCTTAGTATGCATGTGATTTACAAACACTAACAATATCGAGGCCATATGCTTGATCCTTTGATGGGTTCTCTGGAAGTAAAGTGGCAAGCAGATGTGAACGAGGCAGGCAGGGTTGTGTTTGCAACAGCTGAATGCCTGCTTGTCCTACAAACGATGCACTTATGTTTAAGTGAGAAATTGTTAATCCAACTAATCCTGCGTGATTAAGGAATTTGTATCGTTGTTTGTAATCTAAAATAGTAGGCTTGAAGTAATCAGTCTTTCAACTAAACAATTCTTGCTCATTGTACATCAGGCAGGATTGAGGAGATGGGTGTCCATATGATACAGAATAAATGACAGCCAAAGTAGAATTGTAAGTAGCTTTAGCTGTGTTTTTCAACCTTAAAAGCAGAGTGATGTTTAAAAAGCTTTACATGCTCTTGCAGCATCTCTCAGATACACATGGTTTTATTTAGCAGAGATGTGGTAATCTCATAGGTTGCAAGTAGAAAGTCCAGCTGAGTGGATGTACCATATCTGTGGCACTCAAGAAGTTGTCATGAGACATGCTGTTTTAATGAGGAGTATCTATTGAAAACAAAGCCCTTTGTGTTCACACATAGTACAATGAACATGATGTTGGACAGTGACTAGGAAAGCAAAAGTTCTAGCACTTGCTACCTCTGATGGGCAAACTGCCTTTGCTAAGATCATTTCTATTTAATGGATCATAATATATTTCTTTTCAATGTAAAGTGCTAAGAAGTCTGCAGTAGGAAAATTATTGTATATATTAAGGCTTTTTAAAATCTACTATTAGTGTAAAAAATTGTTCAGTACAGATTCAAAACTGACTCTTAATTCTGGATGCCACTTACTAGGGTATGAGGCACCATAAAAAACCTTTCTGGTTATAGAGTATGAAAACTCAGGTTGTTGATTCCACTTCTGGTTGCCATTCTGGACAACATGCAGTTATATGTACTTCTGTTTGTATTGTATAAATGTATCATAAATATACAATGTCAAGTTACTATACATTGCATAATTACATGAAAATTTCAGTAACCATATGCATTCGTTAATGTACAGCCAATTATAAATGCAGTATAGCTATGTTTTAAAAATATTAATTTTTTTTCTCTGCTGCTGTTACTTCTTGCCTCTCATCCATGTCGGGTTAAAGAGTACGTATGAAGGCATTCAGAGTTTTCAGTTTTCTGAGTAATAATTAAGAAAAAAGCAGCTACCAAGAACAGAAGTGGGCCTAACAGTGTCCTACTACTCTGATTAGATTTTTTTTCTTTCTCTGTGTAGCATATTGAAATGCACATTGTTTCAGGTTGGTAGGTTTCATGCTGTCTCTAAAAAGGATCAGTCATACATTTTATTTTTTATTTATCCTTCAAATTTTGAGTAATATTATGAGAATTTCTTTGATCAATATACAGTTTGCCGCTTGATAAATCAAGTATTAAATATTAGAATCAATAAGTGGAACTCAGCTTCCCAGTATAGTTATTTTGGGTAGTTATAGGGATTTCTGTGACTTGTCTGTAGCAGTTTAGGGCTCAGACATAACTGAATTAATTCTGCCTAAAGATTTCTTAATCATGGGTCAGCTGAACTGCAGTAACCAACATGAACTTGCAGTCTGTAGGGAGCATGAGGTGAAGTATTTGAGCTTGACTTGCTTTAATTAAGGCTTAGCCCAGGATGTTAGTTTTTTGGGTTTTACAGAGTGGCTGCCCATAACAGGGCTCTGCTGAGAAGGGGCTGATGTGTTAAATGGCTACCTAGAAACAGAGACTAGACAGGAACAAAGGAGGTACTTATTTGAAAGGCCTTCATAGGTACACTCTGGGCTCCAGAGGGTCCTGCCTCAGTGGATCCTAAAATGGACAACAGGTCACAAGTTCTTCACACTTTTATATCAGCATAAATTCACCAGAACCCAGCCAATGATGTAATGTAAAGATGGTTTACAGTTTTTTGGCTTAGGACGGTCGGGGTGTCCTTGGAGAGCAAGCTAGAGAGGCTTTATGTCTATCTTAGCATAAGAGAACAGCACTTAACGAGCTACAGGGAACTTCAGAGTTACACTAACAGTACAGGATTTGAAAAATATAGAAGTTAAAACCTAAGGCATGAGGGGGACCTCATAGAGTCCAACAGCTCCTGGCTGATGCCTGACCTGCCAAGTGCAAGTCTGTGCATAAGTTCAGCTCTATGCAGAATAACACATGGACATGCCCAGGCTTTGGCATGTACCTAATAGTACTTTGGTTATACTTACATAGATTGAGCTTGATGTCCAGAGCCTCTCCACTGCTCCATTTCTGTTTTTCCTGTTCCTGTGAGGAGTGTTCTTGGACCTGTTGGGGTGTGTCAGGGCTCTGCCATGAGGCCGGGCCTGAGGCTGCTGCCATTGTGCATTCAAAGTGCACAGACATGAGTCAGAGCACCCGAGAGGCCCAAGGGAGGAGCAGGGAGCTTGTGCTGCATTAGGCTGCAGGCCATAGGCATGCTCCATGTGAGTGGTGTGAGGACATTCCGGCTGTTAGGATGGTCTCCTTTGCCAAGTGCTCACGCTTGGCTGAAGGCAGTGCTTCAGTCGATCACAGAGACTCTTTCCAGAGCATTTAGCAAAGGCAAATGAGATTTGTAGGCAGATTGACCTTGGGGCATTTGGGTGGTTTGGGGACATCTGCAGCTGGCAGAATGAATGTAGAGAGCTGGGCTGTGAGTTCTGTCTGGCTTTGCCTTGGTAAAGGGATCTGACCACTCAAGCAGGATGGACACATAGGCTGTATTGCCTTGCTGTCAAATGGTAGTTGTGAAATTAGGCTTCTCTGTTAAGCCATAGGAGACTTGTGCATAAAAAGTTATACAAGACCTAGATTGTTAATTTGTTATCTTGGTATTGCTAATGAATTATCTTAGTATTGATGGGGTTTAATCACATCCTTCAGTGCTACTTGAAGTCACAAGGGTTTCCTGAGGTGGAGTGCTGTGTGTGAATGCGTTTGGTGCCGATAGAATCTTTTTCTGGAGCCACATTCATATCAATAGTTGGTACTGCAGTTTTACGCTGTATTTTTTTTGCTTCTGAATTGATTGTGATTGTTGTGTGATGAGGAATAGATGGAAATCATAAAGCAGAGACTATTTATTTAAAAAACTAAATGTGTTTACATATGCAAGTGTGTATGCACAATGTGCTGCCAGAAAAAGTCATGTCTGCATGGTTGACTTGTATCCAACTTGTGTAGTTTAGTTCACATGTACTTTTAACCTTGAATAGCAATGGCAAACATGTAATACTTCAAAGAATTGCTTGTTTTACACCAGAGTACTTAAATGGTTATCACTGAATGTGTGCAAGCACCTGTCATTGCAGCATACTTCTCGTTGTACTAATTTAAATTGCTCCAATAATGAGATTGCATCCAACACTGGCTAAAAACATGTTTGTATATTTACATAACAGTATGTATTTTATTTAATATCCTTTATTGTCTTCACAGAGAAGACCAAAACCCAGCTCTTATAAAGTCTGCCTTGAAGGCAGTCAATGTCAGAGCTTCACAAGATCTGAAATTTTTAAATAGACTCATTCATCCTTAGAACACTTCCCTCACCACATGAGCTTTTTTCAAGATATTTGATAAAGGCAGCAGCATATTTACTATTATTTTACAGAGCTGTGCAAAGGAGATGATCCTTGTTAGGGTAAACCATTATGCACTATTTCATGAGTGGAAAGAGATACAGTCACATATTGAAGAAGAGTAGCTGGGCTTACTTCAGCCAATAGACTTTGCAATTAGTTTTCAGAATACCATTGCATGCCTTAAAGGGCTGTTTTTATGCTCTGCTGTCTTCACAGCAAAGTATACAATCTCCCCTCTGTCTTGTAGGCATTTCCTGTACTAGGAAATTTTTGCTGAAATTTCCCACTCTTGCTGCTCCTGTTTCAGCTCATTGGCTTCTGTGTTAATGAGGGCACTTGGGACTTCCTCTTAATTCAAGCACTGCGTTGTGTAAACTTCTAAACAGGGTCAGACAACATAGTGTTGCCAGCTGCACATCTGCAGCCATCTGGATTTGTGGCAGGAGCAGTAAAATAGACATTGTGTAGCAGAGTTGAAAGAGTGACAAAAGTGCTGCAAATCATATTTGCAGAAAACCCACCATAGAGAAACCCACCATAAAGAAAAACCACCATATTTGATCTACAGAATATACAGTATCATTGTTGAAAAGGTCTTTTACTTGTCTATTTATCAGATAAGGATAAATGGGATATGCTACTGCTGTGCAATGTTTTGTGAAGAAGATTGCTGGCTAGTTCATTCCCATTGCATTGTTAAGAGCAGAGGTAAGTAATTATTAAAGCTTCTGGTGCTCATAAACAAGCCTCTGCCCTCACTTGTATGGCTTGATTAAGATTCTGTTTCTAATAAACATCACTTCAGTATCTTAATTTATTATAATAACTTTCTTAAGGAGAAATAATTGCACACTGTGAAATTACAGCTTTCAGGTCTGAGGAAGAAGATGCAGGGGGAATGGTGACACATGGTTTTGTATCCGGGCTTGCTAGTTGTTTGAGGTGAGGCTATAAGAGGGAATTCTGACCTCTTTTCTTTTGGATCCTTTCTCACTGACCAGCACCTCTTGTGACCATTCTGGGAGTAATGTCCTGAGTCTGCCTGGTCAGTGAAGCTTCAAAAGTTGACTTCTGTAGAGTCATTCTCTTTGACTGTGTCACTCGAGTGTCAGTACAAGTTGCAGTCTCTACTTTTCTTGAAAGCTTTTATTTGGTCACTTGTTTTCTGGCTCTCAGAGGCACTGGAAGTATGGATTAATACTGTCAGGGTTTGTTACTGAGTAGTTTTGCTGCTGGTTTTATGTTGAATGCACATATTATGCACAAGTAACCCTAATGCAAGACAGCTCAAAGTAATAATTTTAGATCAAATGCTTCCATGCATGGGCTTTTAAAGTCTTTCAAACTCATTTTTAATATCACTTGGTTTATTTTCAATGATGCTTACAATGTAAAGACATAAAGTATATTCCAAGTATGACTTTAAGTTAATACGTTCAAGAGTAAGCATTACATTTTGACTTATCTTTCTGATTTATCTTATCTGTTAAACCTCTTTCTCAAATATTTGGTACTGCTTCCCTGTAAAATTGGATTGTCTTCCTAGTTTTGTTTTGTCATTTTCTTGGGACAGTACTCATAGCTAAGACCTGTTTCTGGACTTTGGATGAGATATTGCTCTTACTCCAGGGTGCCATAGGTTTTCACAACTAATCCAGCTCCTGTTGAAGTTAATGGGGTTATTACTTTTGATTTCAACTGGAAAAGGTAAATAACCTTAATGTATTTCATTTGTTGGCAATTATACTGTAACCTAAGATAATGGTAAAGGAAGAGATGCTTATACAGCAGCCACTATAATTAGGAGTGAAGCCACTTAAATTATTTCAGAGAGATATTTTATTATGAAGATGATTTTTAATAAAAAGCTTAGTATTATTTTTTTTGAGCTACTTAAATTTGTCATGAATCAAATACTAGTTGATAATAATAAACATAAGTAATAAACCAAATGTGCATATGTTTTGTAAACATACATGGTTTTGCCACAAAAATCCAGAAAACAATTTTTGTGAAATCTTATAGATATTAATCTTATGTACAGCATGTTTTTCTCATAGCTCTATTAAAATACAGGGTGATTGTACTATTACAATATTTGCTCCTCCATTCTCCACTGTTTGATGGCAATGGCAATTCAGAGAAAGTGCCTTTCCTTGATCTGATCTCAGAAATAATATATCTGCAAAACGTGTCTGGCCTTGAGTAGAAGTGAGCTAGAAGTAAGACAGTGGGAAAAACAGGAAATGCAGATATTATCCTTCTTCTGAGCCTCTGAGAACAGTTGGCTACAGTCATATACTGACTGTAAAACCACTACTTTGTGACCAGAATCTTTAAGAGATGCCTTTTATGTGATCAGATTTTATTCAAACTGGGATGAAAGACCATTTATGTTGAATTTTGCAATTGAATGTTCATCCTGGGTAGAAAAGCGCAGTTGCGTAGATCACCTAAGGCTTAAAATATAAAGGACCATTGCTGTTGGAAATGATCACTGGTATGGGTGTCAAGCACTGGTATTGTGTTTATCAAGGAATCATATTTTCAATATGCACGGAAGAGTTAGGACACCAATCTCCCTCAGCAGACAGAACAGTTTTCTTGGGCAGTGAAGAAACAAAGGGGTTCACCAAGGCCAGGTAATAAAGAACCAGAGCTTTTTCCACATGCATCACTTCAAGTCCAATGGAAGACTATCCCTGATACAGCTGAGTGCAGAGATGAATATATGAAATTCATCTTCTAATAGAGAAGATAAATCATAGAGCTTTGAACAATTTGTTTTTCCTTCACAAATATAACTTTTTTTTTTCAAAGTATTTTAATGGTTGAAGTTAAGCACCTGAGAAAAATGAAAATTTTTGATGTAGAATTCTTTTTCAAACTCCATAATGAAAGGATTATATTTAGAAACAACATTTTTAAAGTATCAATCAGAGATCAGGAGACTAAAATTTGTTGATCTCTGGTCATATTACAACTCATTTTCCTAAGGATGTGTGTTTGTAAAGTGTGGAGTTTGGAAACTTTGCATAATGGCATCCTTAGTTTTTGTAAAAAGAAAATTGGAACAATTTAAAAACTGTAAGAATTTCCTATGATAAGAACCTTATCGGGAGTATTTGAGCTTAAAGTAACTTCACAGTTTGAAATGTGAATTTATGCCTTTAGAAGGCAATTTTGAATTAATTTTTCTCTCTTTCCCTCACCATTTACTAGGGGTTTTTTTTAGATGTAGAGATTTTCTCTAGATTAACATTTTTTCCTAGTTTTTTGGATGTTGTTTTTTAAAATTAGAAACGCTCAATGCATGGGCAAGAATTCTCATGAATGCTTCTTATCTACTACCTCTTGCAATGTATTCAGCAAGAATACTCGTGTCAGTATTGTAAAGCTGCGCCAAACCTTTAAACATTTAGAGAGTTTTAGGGCCAGGGTACAGACACTTACTTGGCCCACAGGTTGCCACACTGGTGTGTTCCTGAGTGTGTTTTCCTTGTGTCCTGGCCCTCTAGTGATGGCACAAGGCCTTCTCTTGGCTGTACTTGGCATTGGGGGACCTGGTAACTGTTTCTCAAAAGGACCTTTTACTAACCAGCCTTTGCTCTGGCATTGTGGTTTCAGCCCTGGTGCTGCTCTGCAGAGGCTTTGCCTATTGGGCACCACCGATGGGCTCCAGAGGAGATGCCATTTGCACGCACGATCAATTGCTCAGTTAAGGAAAAAAGGGAAAAAAGGCAGCTCTTAAGACACTCTGTGCCTCAAAATATTCCATTTTTTCCTCTCGTGTGGTAGTGAATGGCGATAATTCAGTGAATGATGGAGTTGTCTATGTCTCTGTGATTATATTCTCATGTGGTTTGTTTCTGGCTTCCTGCTTATAAATGCTTGGTTATTACGTGCCTCTTGCTTTCAAATAGCAGTAGGCTCTTCGTGAAGAGATCAGCCTTTACTGTTGTTACATACTGAGTGTGTCTACAATGTATTAAAAAGGGCAATAAAGAACATTTGTTCATGTCAGAAGTAACATTACTGTATAGTAGCATATAGCCATAAGATAAGTAAAGCAGATAATATTTCACTATTAGATATGTAATCTTTTACTGCTATTTTTCTTTCATAAATGGACATGACCAAATATATTAAAATTTAGTACTTTTCATAAAAAGGTACAAGGGAAGTACATATTTTTAAAGTAAAGTTTACAGCTCAAAAAGGCTGAGTTTTTTTTTCAAAATCTTTCTCTAGAAAAGCTATTTTCTTTTCAAGTCTTTTTTGTAGGCCTTCAGAAGCTAGTGTGCAGTATGGTCCTATATTCCCACACTGAATGCAAGAGAGGATATTTTGTATTTAATCAATACCACACAGATTTATCTAGGATTTATTTTTTCATTTTCTGCGAAACTACTGGTCATTTGTTACTATAGAAAATGTTCTTCTCTGAAAATTGACCAGGGCATTTGCTGTCAGTTTAAGCAAGCAAGAAGCAAGGAGAACAAGAAAAACACAAAGAAAATGGCCTCGAGGGAAAGCTCTGCATAATGAACTTGAAATTGCTACTGCTGGAAATACTGTTGCTGCTTTTTCTGCCAGGGCTGTCACCCCACTCAACAATTTCAGCTTCAAGCAGAGAGTGGAGCTTTACTTTCAGCATCACTAAAGGCCAAAGTTTCTGCTGCTAGATTTCCCAAACTCTGAGGCCACTATGCTCATTGGTACATGGGTGGCATTTTTAAAGAGGAAATAGGCCAGGAATAGCCCATAGTCTCAAAAGTTAAGAAGACGAGGTAAAGAGCAGGAATAACAAATGCATATAGAAGCCACCACACCAAGTGGGAACTCCTAAGTGGGAACTCCTAAGTGAAATGAGTAGGGAGGCCATGAAATTTAATTGATAACAATTTTCCCAAGATTTTTAGCTCCATTTCCTACCTTCCCTCCTTTCCTGATAAGGAAGAGCAAGGAAGTTCATTGTAGAGAGAAAAGCAGGGCTGGGGACTGCCTGAGATGCTCATTCCCCAATGGTTCTTTCTTGAAGATGGGCTCATAGAAGCCTTGGTTAGTGTTCAAGTCATGCCTAAATAAGAGAAACACAATGAATGAAACGAAGTCAGAAGAGAAACTACAATGCACAATATTGTAAAATGTTCTTCTTAACTTGACAAGCTGAGCACATGGATGAATATTTAGTGGTCTTTTTAATGCAGTAACCACTTTGCAGTGTTACTCATCTGAGTGGTTGCTGTAGTTACAGCATAACCCTGAGAATTGGCAGAGGGAATCGTGTATTCTATGACATTCCCAGCCTGTGTGAAATATTTCTTGAACATTTGTGTAGCCTAAAGTAGGTGTTAACTTGAAAGGTCTATGACTGCGTACACAGAAATTTATTTCCTAATCCCTAATAGAGATTATCAACCTTACATTTCAGGATTTAGCTTGTTTAAACATATTCATGTACCCTCAGATATCTTGTTATCCAAATGAATGTTTAAGTCTCACTTGAGTCCTGGGGCTTTATAGGGAGTTACGAGAAGGATAGGCCATAAAATAAACCTCAGCAGTATTTTAAGAAGATCAGATTTAAGGTCATTTATTTATATAGGTGCTGGCTGTTGTAAACCATAGGAGACACTGGGGGAATTTTGTTTATGGAGTCAGTTTACTGGAAAATCAACAATGTCATAGCTGCTCTAGCTCTAATATTTGGAATGAGTCAGGCTTGACATTTCAAGTTGAAAAGAACTCAGAATTTAGAACCAAGTTAAGAATATACTGGATGGATCATTTGGGGAAGGACAAATTAGATTTTTAAATTGACATGCAGTGCTAAAACTAGGCGCAGCTTGCCTGGATTCAGAAAAATGACTAATACAGAAGAAACCTGGGCTTATTTTGGAGGAAGGAATCAGTGTAGGGAATGTGTGCAAAATGCTATAAGAATCCTGATAAGAAAGCAAGGAAAGGCTCAGGTATTAGGTGGTTGACAATAAATGCAAAAAATGTACTACTAGTATAAACACACCATGAAAATCAATCAGCTAATATATTAATCAGGAGTTAAGAGGTGAAACAAGAAGAAATATTAATTTAAGATCTCATCCCTCTCAAATTCTGGCTGTCAAATGGGTTGTCACATCACAGACAGGATGTGATTACCATGGAAATGGTTCCAAGAACTTACGTAATTTAATTTTTGCTGGGTTAATATTTTTTATTAAAAATATTATGCTTCCATAAGAGTAAATGATCGTTCTCGTCTTTTTCCTTCTTGTAACATTTATGTACACTGTGTTTTTATCTAAGGACTCTGCAAGTTGTTTATACATGTGTTCTTCAGAATACTGGAAAGCCTGCACTTTCTATTGTTAGACTTAGATGAGAATTGTTCTTTTCCTTGTACTTTATATGCTGTAGCTGTATGTCAAAAGGTTTTCTCACCCTTAGGGATGGATGGCCTCCCTGCTTTTAACAACTTTTAAAATATCTGTGAGCTAAGAGTTTTAATACATACCTTTGGGAAATTTGTACACAGATCTAAAGTAGGATGACGCTGTTAGAATAAGGTAAAAGATGCTTCTAATATCCACTCTTTTTTATTGCAAATTATGTTTCTATGCCTGAACTTGTGTAGTTTTGTCCAGACATTTATGTTGTCAGAACATCCTCCATTGCAATCTTTCACTGCCAGTTTTGGAATATTCCGAAAACTTTTTGCTCTAAGACTTAGATAAGATGTACACAAATAATTCTGTTAAATTAAATGTTGTCTGTTGGCTGGTTACAACTTGCATATGCAGTGGAAGGGGTAATGGTGGTTCCTGTGCCAGCAGGAATACAGAAATTGCTCCTTCCAGGAATGTCCCAGCCATGCAAATTGTTGTAAAGCGCAGGGGGAATATCGCTCTCCTTTTCCTCTGCCCTGTAGAGCTGATTATTGCCAGTGATGCTGGAGAGAAGAAGGGGAAGGAATTGCACTGGGAAACAGAATTTCTCCTGGGATTTATTGAGATTGAAAAGGATTTTTCTTCCATTTCTGAAACATCAATAGGCTGATTATTGAGATGAGCAGTGCTTGTGCTGAAGGATGGAGGAAGGAGAACAGCTTTAGCTGAACTGCCAGTACAGAAAAATAAAGAACCTGTATTTATTGCCAAATTCTAGAAGGATTCTATCAAAGTGAATCCACAGAAGCATAGAGATGAATGCCTTGTGTGCTCAGTGGCATTTCCCACTCTGATTGCTTCTGACAGTAGTGAGCTAGGCCTTCTGTAGCAGAGGTTTTGTCATTAGCAGAATTCCACATCCTTCTGACCCTTACACCTATGTGCCTACCCCAAGAGTATTCTTGTTCAGCTAAGAACTTGAATGCTGCTCCCTGCTGTTCTTGGAACAGAGACTTTTCTTCATACAGGTCACCATCAAAGACATAAAATGTATCAAGGAAAAGTTGTTGGCAGCAGCAAGGATCTAGATGCAGCTGATGAAGCCAGATTGCTGGAAGTGAGGATCTCCTTTCCTATGACTGAAAAAGCAGTTCTCCCTTTAGTAAACCCCAGCTTCCCTACCAGCCAAGAAGACGACCTTTATTCTTAGAGCAGCAGATTCAGAGTCTCTGCTCAGAGCTGGAGAGTTGAGCTTGCTGGCACGCTTGGTGTTCTTGGAAAAGGTTGAGCACTGTATATCACAGATGCTTCCTTTGTGCTGAATTCTGCTTTTTCCTGGAGTTTCAAAATCTGTGAAAATTTTACTGAAATCTATTGCATTTTGCAAAAAAGAATTAAAGGCAGAATCCAACTGTATTCAGGTTGCCTAGTCCTTGAGAGGAAAGAAAAGCATTACTGTGACTCACAGTAAAACTATCAGTGTTTCTGTTCTCACCTTTATGAATCACATTAAAACTGATTTTTTTAGTGTGTTTCTTCATGAGAGCTATAGGGATCACCAGGTTGAATTCTCCTTGTCATAATTTGGATGATCTTGAATTCAAGGTTGAATTATTTTTCATGTATACTGATCATTTGCTAATTATAGGTGAAAAAATTCTGCTTCACTAGGCTGGAAATTTCCTTGCATCAGAATAGAGAGAGGATATTTGTTAGTTCAGGTGTTGAAATTTCTGTTTCATCTGAAAATTCCACTAGGATCTGAAGCCAGATAAAGTAATAGATAATGATTGCTTTGGTGGCAAATTATATTTTGCTTTTTACACATTTGCATCCAGAATTATTTCTATAAATTGGGCCACATTATTTATAAGTAGCACTTTCCTCCACAATTTAGCCCAAGGGTATCTGCATAATCTACAAACAACTAAGGAAAGTCATTAATTGCATCCTTCCTATTGACAGCAAAATGTACATGTGAGCCAGTGCCCATAGTTTATTTTATTTATTTTGTAGTACTGTTCAGACCTGTTGTGATATATGAAAAGATTTCTATTTTCCTGTTAGGTCAAAGGTGCAGAAAAACATCGGCAATTAATCAGATTTCATGGCATTATGTCTTTTACTTGTGTAGTATTAAGATTTTGGTTTGGTGGTCTTCTTTCCTGTGGATCAAAGCATGATGTACCTCTCAATAAGCTTTAAGCTTTTCACATAGAGGAGTGGGAGGGCCTTGCAGACAAGTCCCACAGTGAGTCGAGGTTAGAATCCAGTGGTCAGTATTTGACCCTTCTGCTCTACTTTTCAGTTGTACCTGTGTTGTCTGCCATAAAGCTTCAGCATCATAGTTTTAGATCGATACCTGCTTAAAATCTTGGCTTTGGCTATAAAGTCTCAACCCATAATTGTAGTGAATAAATTAAAAGTCATGCTTGTTGTACAGGTAAATGCATCACGTAGAGAAGACATTTTACATTCAAAATATTTTTTTTCCCATTTTGTGATTTTTATGTTTATTTTTTGCCAAACATAATGTGAGTGATACACAGACATGAGAACTTTTTTTTTTTTTTTTTGGAGGAGTGAATGTGAAACAGCCCTTTCTTAATGTTAAAATATCAGTGGTGACACTTCGTTCAAGCATGAGGAACAGAGCTAAAGCCAGACTTGATAAATTTAGCTAGCAAAATGTGAATCAAACCCTGTTAAGTACCTCCAGGCAAACCAAACCTCTGATGTGAACAGGAGCTCTGTTATGATTTTTTTTTCCCTTTCTCTCTACCATAGTCCAAAATTTAAAGCTCAACCCTGAGTGCCAGTGAATGCTATGTGGGAATGAAATGTTCAGCATCTTCCAGGATTAGACCTTTACTTTGGTCCAGATCTTGTGCATTATATTGTCCTTGAACTAATAGATTTCTTTCTCTTTCCCCTTATCCTGGAAACTAGGTTATGTTATGTCGATTACAAATCCTGATTGTAGTAATTTATTCTCTTTTAAGGCAAATAAAGTAAAGCAAGCCATAAGGCATATTTCCCTCATAAGAAGATTAATGTACAGAACTTGATTCACTTATGCTGTCTTTTGTCCTGGTTTGGTGTTGTTTCTTTAAGATGAGATGTCTGTAATATTAGTGTATTTTTCTTACTGTAATCTGATGTACCATTTCTCTCCCCTTTTTTCTCCTCCCCTAAGATTATCGTTGGAGAAACTGCAGTCTTTTGTCTACAGTTAGCTACAAAGGATTTTGAAAACCAAGAAAAAACAATATTAACTGGAGACTGTTGTTATATAAATCCACTGGTGCGCAGGACCATCAGATTCCTTGGTATGAGCAAAATTACTGCTTTCATTTTCTGAATGGTGAGAGTGATCAATTATGTCTTAATTTTGACCTGGGGAAAATACTCAAATAACCATATAACATTTTATATGTAGTCTTAACTTTTCTTTTAGGTAGCAAATGAAGCTTTTTGGAAGTTTGGATTAAAAACCAGTTGCAGAAATAGCAGTAAAAACGGAAAAAGCTGGGACCACTAGGGGGAAAAATAGCTAGCAGGCCTGAAGTCTTGGCTTTGGCTATAAAGTCTCAAGTGGAGAAGTGGAGAAAGGGAGGGTGAAGTGGAAAGAGGTATCCTTGTGCCATATCTATAGATGATAGTAAACACACACACCCCAAAGTTGAAGACATTGGGGTATAAATGTGTGTTTGAAACCAAGCTGATTTAGGTGCTTTCTTAGCCTGTATTATAGTCTCTAGCAGAAAACTATACAAAATCCATGCTACACTGGTTTTGGCTGAAACTTCTCCACTGACTTTATCAGAAATGAGGTGTTATCTTTTCTACTTAGTTTGTTCTAAATGTGTTTGGAAGGAGAAGTCTCACCACTCAAAATGTGTATTGAACATTTGCAGATGCTGCTTTTTAATACATGCAGGGATGCCACAGCAGGGCTCAATTCTGCTGTTTGCTTCTCTCTCATGGTTGCATCTAAAGGAAACAGCTGGAGGAATGAAGCCTTGGGGCAGCTGATCCTGCTGTGTGCCCCAGTCACAGGGGGAAGGAGGGCATGTGCAGCTGTGTCTGTGTTTGCAGGGTTTGAGTGACAACTGTGCCTGCCTTCCCAGAGTGCCATTGCTCCTCGTGGGAAGGAGACTGTCTTGCATAGGTCTGGAGGAGGTGGGGAGTGATAATGAGGAGCTCCTCCCACTCCAGTTCCTCTCTGTGTAATCAGTGCTTGAGTTTTCTTCCCACTAGGTGGTCCCTTTTTTCCTCACAGAAGCAAAAGAAACAGGGTAGGGGTGGCAGAAGTGAACAAAGGCCTCTGTTGCAGCAGATGAGGCATCGCTACCCATTGTGCTCCCACAGAGCAATGATCCACCTGTGCTGTGCAGTGCTCACCCTCGGGACTGGCTGAAGGGCCCTTCTGTGAAGTTACTTGGCCAGGCACAGTGTGCTGCTCACCCGAGTCTAGCATCTCGGGAGGAATTAACTTTAATGTGGCCTTGTTGACCAGCCAGGATCCCAGAAAAAAGCCTTGGTCCTCTAGCTTTGCTAAGAAAAAAAAACCTGACCTGTATAAATGCATGTTTCTGTGGAATTACGTCTGCTGTGATGTTGATCCATCAAAGTCCTCATAGTGCCCCATGAAATTGGGATTTGCCAGAACTCGCTCTGTATTCACAGTGGAGTATGGGAAAGGTAAGGGCGTTTTTTCCTTGGAAATACAGAAGGAAATCTGTGGCTCAGGAGGAATTGGAACAAGCACCCACTGGTTTTTCTGCTGGTCAGGATGCTGTGTTTGCATCTTCTTCCACAGCTCATTTTCTATTTACAAAAGGATAGAGGGACCTCAGAATAGCAGAAATCTGTTTTCTTTTAAGTAATTAGGTACATGCATTTACATTCTAATGAATGAGTACATGTGCTTAATGCCTAGCTTATATGTCTGATTAAAAAAACTATTTAGCATAAGTAGCTCCTCAAATATATAAATCTTTAGCTCACTGTGTTGATACTGTGATTAATATGCCATGCATAGAGATTTACCCAGTAGCAGTCAGATGAAGACAACTCGTGCATGGCAATCTTGAATTATTCAGTACTTTATCTTCTTTACAGCTACAAGGGGAAAAAAAAAAAGTTTGTCCAGTTTGTGTTATGACTTTCCAAGTTCTTTCTCCATCAGGGTGTGACCTTGGTTTTCAAGCTAGTTTATAGGGTGAAGAATTTCCCTTTGTCACTTCTGTTTAGTGACAAAGTTAGGTACCAGTAAAGCCAAGTACCCCAAAGAGGGGACATGCATGGCTGTGGGGCCTAGGAAAGCAGGCTACTTGCACAAGGGGTAGGTGTTCCTATGAAAGATGGGAGAGATATCAGGAGAGTGGGAACACTGCAGTGTTGTTGCTGCAGTTTTGTAGGAAAATACTATCTCCAGCATGAGCCATGGTCTTTAGGGTACAGTATGTGGGAGGATTTTTCATGTCCTTGAATGGAAGAAGCTGGTATACTGCTGTGATAAATACTATAAACTGTCAGGAAATTTAACTCTTTGTTTCCCTCTTTAGGAATTTACGCATTTGGACTGTTTGCTACGGACATCTTTGTAAATGCTGGACAAGTAGTAACAGGGAATCTTGCACCCCATTTTCTTGCACTTTGTAAACCCAACTATACAGCACTTGGATGTAAACAGTATACACAATTCATCAGTAGCGTACATGCCTGTACTGGAAATCCAGACCTTATCATGAAAGCCAGAAAGACTTTCCCATCCAAAGAAGCAGCACTAAGCATATATGCAGCTATGTATCTGGCTGTAAGTATATTATACTTTTTAATGTCACTATTTTTTTGAAAGCAGATGACTTGCACTGTCAGAGGGAGGAATGGGCAGAAGATAAGGCCTAAAATGTTGGCTAATTTTTTAATATGTGAACCTTCTGTGAGTTACTGTGAGAATGATTCATTTGGCTTAATTCTGGCAAGGTGTAGTGGTTTCTGAGCCTTGAAAGCCAAGACAATGCTAAGAGAGGGCAAGTTGTCCGTAAAGGGTATGATCTATAGATTTAAAATAATCAGATTCTTGGTTTTCTTTTCCCCCATTTCCAGAGTGTTTGGGACAATCCTTTGCTGGGTGCTAAGGAGTAAGGGTAGGTATTTCCTCTGACTGGTAGTGGCACCTCTCTGTGTTTTAACCCAGCGCAGGTCAGTAGAATTGCACATGGCCGTGTTCTTTGGTGAGGTAAAGCAGAAGGGTGAGATATATGTATGTCTGATCTCTGCAGGTTTCCCAAGATCCCTGTGTGTCTTTTGGTACCAGAATTGGTATTTATAGGTACCTCATTGTTGGTAAATACCATTTACCAACATAGTTGGTAAATTGGTATTTATAGGTACCTCAAAGTCAGTTTGGCTCATGTTATGCAATAAAGTGGGCTACAAGACAATCCACCCTTTTTTCCCCTCTCTCCTCTCTTTTACAGGAAGTGATGAACAGTTCTGGGATAAAAACTGGTATTTGCTGCCAGGTATCAGAGCTGTTGTATAGGTTGTGGAGAGGCAGGGGAGAGGAAGAGTGACCATTTACTCTCACTCAAGTAACTCTGGCTTAGTTTGGAGTGCATATCAGTCTAGTCTTAAGCAGGAGCACATCTTATTCCTGAGCTGGGAACAAGTTCTCCCCAGCACATGCCTATATCTTATCTGACCTGCACTGGTAATCTCAGCCTTTTGCAGCCCTTTGGATGAGCCCAGGACTGCCTTTACAGTGTCAGAGGGAAACCAGGCAGGTGTGTGTACCTTTGTGGTCATTGCAGGAGTCATCCCTCACGTTCCCTGAGTATTTGGACAGTGGCCTGCCTATAGCTGTGTGTGTATATGTATATATGCACATGTAGATATACATGGGTGAGTTTGTATTGCTTTTGAACTCATACCAAATGAGCCAACTTTTAATTGCTGATTGATCTGGAAACTGATACTTGACAACATGGCAGAGATCCCAGCCCCATCCACAGTGTGTCAACTCAGGGTTTCTGCATATGGTTTTAGAACCAGTTGCTTAAAACCTGCAGCACTGATGGTAACATTTACCAAAGGTTCCTTGTGAGCAATGTCTGTTTAAGAGATGTTGATCATCAGTTAGTACAGGCAAGTGTTGTCTGCAAATAAGAGATGAACAATATTCTATTCTATTCTAATATTCTATTCTAACTTGGGGCAAGTGTAAGTCTTCTACTAGTATTGTCTTTATTTGGGGACATATCTAATGCTGAAATACTCTAAATTTGATGCAAGCTATTTTAGAAAATACTCAGAATTTTTCATTTTAATTGCTCCTATTTTTCTCATCCATCTGTGAAGTTGGATTTCCACTGTTGCCATGAGTCAGAGTAACTAGGAAACCAACTATTCAGCTATTGCAAAGCAGAAAGTAAAATAGTATTAATACATTTTAAAAACAAAAAGTAGACATTAGTAAGGTTTAACACCTAATATAAGTGGCTTTTGACATGAGCAAGAGTACTTTATGCAGACCTTGTCTGTGGTAAATATACAGTTAGCAATATAAAAAATTAAAGGTGCTGAGATCTGTTTCATTACTGTTTGCTCTTTCAGTAACTGCAGAAATTAGTATATCCTATGCCATTACTGCACTGCTGCATGGTGTTTGACACTGCTACCATTTAACTAAAGCACTATAAACTAATCTCAGGATTTCTGAGTTCCTATAGTAGCTCCTTGTTACAATATTGGCAGGTTTTTTTTGTTTTTTCTTAAATACTATTGCATGACTGAAGCTAAAAATACTCTTTATTACACTCCAAGGGAAAAAAAATTCAATGTTCCAATATCTGGGGTCATGTCCTTATACTGCTATGATGTTTATCAGGATAGTTGGCCCTAAACAACAATTTTCTCATCACTGTTCGCTGGAGTAGAAGATTTAAAACAGTAGCTTAGTCTTTGTAGGAACCATGCCACGACAGTTATTGAGAGCATGAACATAAAGACCTCCATATATTATGCACTGTTTCATTAGCATATAATCTTTGGTACAAAATGTGCTTTCTCTTTGGTTAACAGAAATTTTGGAGAGAGGGAGATGTTGTTATGGAATCCTCCCTGGATATTTCAGCCAGCTGTGCACAAAACAAAACCAGCTTAAAGACAAAAAACCACCCAAAGAGCTGACCCAAGGGCCCTTGCTCTCCGAGGTGGTGAAGTAAATGCTTTTAGACTTGTCTGATTTCACCAACCAACCCATTTAGAAACAAAGCTTATGCTTTACCTAATAATTCCCCAATCTCATTCCATTTAAGTGCAACCACATTCTTATCACCTAGCATCTGTGCATATTGTCTTGTTAACAATAGTTTCTTTTTCATCTAACTTCTTGAGTCTTACATTTTTCCTCTCTCCCCGATTTTGAGAGTGGGTGGCTGCTATGGTAACTCAGAATTCCCCTCCTGCTTGAAAGTGCAGTCGTTTTCAAACAGTTGTTTGGCTAATGTTTAGACCTTTATAATGTCTGCCTCCATTACTTACTTCAAGAGAGTATCTATCCAGAGAGACTTAGCAATGGAAATGTTGAATGACAGTGCTATAGTTAGGTATTTGCTCTGGCCTGCTCCAAACAGAAATACTCTCAATGATGTATTACCTTTCTTCTTCAGACTTTCAGGTTCATTTTTCCCAGTGTACCAGTGTTTTCAAAATCTCTAAATAATCTGGTGCCTGAATTTTTCCTTAAGTGTCTGCTCTGATCTCATTGGAGATTTTTTTTTGTTTTCGCTTGAGTTGGGTTAATAAGTTTACTGTATCTGCTTTCATTTCTTATCTGCATTGCAATTCACCCTTTCTCAGCTGGAAAAATGTTTTCTACATAGGTATTAAGGCAAACACTCCAACCTTATTAAACAGTATATAATTGTATGAGTCACATTTTGATATGCCTAAGCTGACATAGCCTGGACAATTAGAGGTAAGTTTTGAAGCAGCCAAGTTTGCAGGTACTTGGGGTGTTTGCCACAACCAAGACACAGAAAGTGGAAGTCATGAGTCTTTTTTTGGTAGGATTTCAAAGGGATAGATGAAGATTTAGTTAGCCTATTCCCATAGATTTAAATATAAGACTTGTGACTAACGGTTGTCCTTTGGTGCTGCAGGCCTAGAGGATTGGTCATTTGTAGCTGTAGTTTAAGGGAAATTTTAATTAATTCTATAAAGTTTTGCACTTTTTTTATTGCTCTTAATGCACTGGACAAGAGCAGTTGGGTAGGCTAGTGTTTGAACTTTGTGTTACACATTTTAGACTTGCTTCAGATTTGTAATGATAGAGGAACAGGCTTCATGCCTTCAGAATTGACATAGCCCTTGAGGCTGTAGCCAGCTTTTGTTGCTTTATGCTGTGAACCCTTGGCCTCAGCTCTGACCTCAGAACTAGCAGATAAGGTCTGCAAATAATTGTTTCCTCTGCAGAGCCTTTGTTTGGCCCATGATCACACTTTCTGCAAGGCTCTTGCTCATGGCATTTTGCTGCATTGTTTTTGCTGTTTAGTGTGTTTATAAGTCACTGGGAAAAGACAACAAGGCAGTTTGGGTAGCAGTGCTGGCAACATGGTGACATTCTTCTTGGTGTCACTTCTTGATCCAGTTACAGATGGAGGTCTAGTCTCACCTTTCCTTTGTCTTGAAATGCCTGTTAGATTCCAGCTAAATGGGCAGCTGGTGAAGGCATGATAGGCCTCTCTGACAGACCTAAGGAAGTGTTCAGGAGGAAAAGGAGTAGCACAGCCACCTCATTGAGTTGACTTTGTTGTCTGTTTTTTGTTAGGAAATTAAAGTATTCTTTTGGCTGCCTTTCAGGGAGAATGGGATTCCTTTTCGGTATCTGGTGCAGCAAGTAAAAGTATCCCTCAATACTGATAGTAAAACGTATGTCATGAGCTTCACATATTGAATGTATTGGTTTCTTTCAGACCAAATAATAAAATAACATTACCATTTGATCCAGGAATTAATCTAAAGACCTCTATAAATTTCATGTCAGTCAGCTCTTCATCACAATTCAGTTTCTCAAGAGAACAATCTCTGTATTTGGGTGTATGTTATAGTCTTGGTACAATGAAAGATACCTCTTTCCTTCTCCAGTTGTTTTACAGTTACAGCTGTGGGGAGTTTATAGTGGGGAAATTAATAGTAGTGTTCAGAATTCTAGAGCTTCCTTTTCCTTTTGCCAAGCCAGACCTCTGACTTTGAAAGCTAATTTTTGTCTAGGGTCATAAATAATTTGATCAAAACATGTAGAGAAAGCTGGAGGAGGCTTCAGAAACACTAAAAGAAATCTTCAGTGGGCAGTTGCAGAAGGACACAGATGATTCGAGAATATGACTTTGGTTTTCTCTAGAAATAGTTTGATCCATTAATTACTACCAAAGGAAGCTGAAAGATTTTAGATTGTCAAACAGGATTCTAACTAAACACAGAACTTGGTTATAGACTACAACAGCCCACAACTTTTTCAGCTTTATGATCTCTGAGTGTCTTTTTTCTTGTTGATCTGGTGAATATTGAAAATTTCTTGGGTGGGACATTTATAACACTACTTATATTACTTAAATAATTCAAGATTATATCTTTAATGCTAGCACATTGTAAAAGCAAAACAAAACATGAGATAATTTATGTTGGAAGTGCTGCCTGAGATGGGTGCCTGTACAATGATTTCTTCCTCATTCTTTTTGTTGCCTTATGAATTGTTATTCACTGCCCACTGATGGACAGGTCTTTGTCAGTCTCTCAGGCCATCTCACTTCAGAGAGAAATGAAATAGCAAACACAGAAAGGATCTTCTTATCAGAATCCCTGGGCCCCAAGCTGATGAAATCAGCAAGAAAAATTAGCCTCCCTTCTGGCTAGAGCACCCAGCCTGATGTGTAGCTCCAGCACAGCTGAAATGGGATTCCGAGACCTGTTACACCTGTGTTTGTGTGCATAGATGTTGGCGTGGGTGGGCATAAAGATAGCTGAAAGATGCCTAGAAGGAGCTTGCAGCGCAGCCCAGGAATCCACTTTGTCCCACACTTTATATGCAGTTCCTGTTCTTCTCTTATGTGTTTTGGAATGATTTTATTTGCACGAGATTTAGGACAAACTTCACATGAGACTTGCAACGTGACGCTTATGAAGTACTTTCCCAGTACAAGCTAAATGCCAAGGCTGTGATTGTTCCTTATACTGTGGCCTGAGCCACTCACATCAGAAACCTCACAGGTATCTTTCTTTGGCTTTGGTGGTGATGATGATAATTTCTTTCAAATTCATGTTTTCAAACCCACTTCAGTTACAGGTGTTCTTTCAATTTATGAGCTTCTCTTACAGCTTTACTTCCAGTATTTTGAAGACTGAAGGTTAAATATTTGAAAATCTACTGAAAATCTAGTAAATATTGTTATATCATGTGGTTAGGTAACAATCCCCCTCCTTATATCACTCTCTGCCAGTGTCTGCATGCTGGTGACAGTTCTAAATCTTTTAAAACTAAAATCTTATTTCAGGAAAAAGGAAGGCAGAAGTTCTTTGAGAGAAGATTCAACACTGTTGTGATGTTGCAGGGGAATGTGCAGCCTGCTATACTAATTCCAACTACTGTATTGATCCTTGACCTTACATACAAAATCTCTGCTGTTGGTCTTGCTGTTGACTAATTTAAAAGTTTTCTTTCATTAGATTCCTTCTCTCTGAGTTTTTGTTCTTAAAAGGAATGGAGATGAAGTTGTTCAGTAAACATCTTTAGCCATGTAAAAAGTTATGTTGTCATTCATTTTTACTAATGTTTTAAATCACTGAACTGTTTTCCTGTGTTGATACTGCATTTGATATTTATTAAAAGTAAGTGAAGAAAAATCCTGTCATCTTTGTGGGTTGTTTACTCTTTCTTAATTAATGTCTGTGCTGGTGTGTAGTTTTTCCACCAGAAGAAAACAGCTGCTTGATTTTATTTTATTCTTAGTGTAAATCAGGTCTTTGAGTGAGTTGACTGTGTTAATATATTGTACTAGAGCTGCAATTTTAAAAATGTGTATCTCTGAATCCTGCCTTGGAGGAGAGTATATTTGATACACTAAAGGTGCTACAGACAAAGAAACCTTTCAACTTTTTGAAGTTGAAAAGTGATATGTTTATTTTGCAGCACTGGACACATGTGAGGTCACCCTCCAAAAAGCATGTGTGAATTTCTAAAGCATTGGCTTTCCTTATATCCACAAAGGTCTTACATATTCATCTAAGTCACCTGAGATCCCCATACATATGCATCACCTATCCCCGCTCCATATTAAAATGAGCTGAATGTTCATTACGGTTGCGCAGTTCTTCCTTTAATTTGGGTCGGTGGTCTCTTGAAGATGAAGTCAGACGTCTTCCTCTGTACTTTGTCCCACTGCCAGGTCTTCTTGACCCTTGGTCATGATCCAGGCCTCGTCTCCTGGCTCCAGCTATCTTGGAGGCCAGGTGTGTTCTTTGGTTCCTGCCTTTTTGCAATGCTAAATGTCCTCCCTGTTGCTTCTAAGAACATAATTGAGTCAAATACATGATATTTGTCTTTACTCCAACTGCTTCAACTATTCCTATATGCTAATAATTAAACCTTCATTTCTTGCTTCTACCTTGCTAGCTACAATATCAACTTTTAGTTCTTTTTAACCCTTGATTCCTATTTACTAGATGGAATTTGTAAATACAGACTTTTTGTCCCACTGTTTCAGGAAAGTTTGACCTGTTTCTGTTGATTCTCTTATATTTTGATATAATGCTATTCTTAACATCATTGGTACTTGTTCTTTAAAGAAAAAGATAGAAATGGTGCCTGTGCTGGCAGAACCCTCAGGTTATCTTGAATAATGAACTGGGTATGCCAACTGTGACTGCTCACGTAAGGAGGGGACTTGGCAAATGGAGCTCTCTATTACTTGTGTACGGCACAGCATGAATTTGCAGTTGTTTTTCCTCAGTGCTTTGAGCAGAGATTTGAAGGACATGCTTGGTTGTAAAAACATTCAGAGAATTTTATGCAGAACACTTTTTGGGTTCAATTTTGTATTAAAAGTGTTGAAATTTGATTGAAGTACTGCAGAATCAATAATTTGTACTATAATGTGTTTTGTCTTATTAAAAATGGAGATAATCTTCTTGGGCAATGACCAGTTGTTACAGATAACTGGAATATGTCACCATGACCTGCCTTAAACAAGCAGGTTTTTCCTTCTCAGTAGTAATTTCAATTTAATATAAAACAATAAAGAATTTAATGTGGGATAGCTTCCTGCTAACTCCCCTGTGTCAATTTCATCCAAGCTCATCAAGTATTTGAAATTTGATTTTCTTACTCTGTATTAAAAATATTCCAGTGTTTTTCCTAGCACCAGCTGTCCTAACATGTAGTGTGAATGTGGATAATGGTGATAGTATCCAGGAGAGCAATGAGACTCACTAAAATAGATGGTTGCTGAGTTAATTCAGCGTGCAGTATTCTGTCTGTAGCTTGGAAAAAACCAGTGGGGCTAAAAAGCTGGAAATTAAAGTTGTAGTTCTCTTATCAACTTTTTGCATGGTAAGAGTAACTCACGGAAGACAGCCTGCAAATATACAAGGAGCTAAGAGAAAAGGATAATCAGCAAAGAGAGAAACACTCTTTCTGAAATGATCTAGGAAGAAGAGCAGAGACATGTGGCTTGGAGATAAACCCCCAAACTCTTTTTTCTAAACCTTTCTGAAGGTTTTCTGATTTCTGTCTGAATTAGTGGAAATCTTTCTACTAGTTTATTGTTCATCATATAAAGAACATTGAAGATTTGTGTGTTGCCCTAGTCTGTTATTTTACGATTAAGCTTTGTTTCATCTTCTAAGCCATGGATCTTTCTCTGGTGTTTTGGACAAAATTGCTGTCAGATGTTGCTCTTTTTAGAAAAGTTCTGACCACTACTTTTTCACTTAAGTTATTTTAACTGTAACCACACTTTCCAAACTACTTCTTGGCTGGATTATTGCAGCACTTCATAAATGATTCCCTGGTAAATTCCACCAAAGTTTCAGACAGTACAAAAACCCCCAAACAAATCCCCAAAGGATTGCCCATTTGTTGGCCAAAGAGGTGGTATTGGTTCTTGTGTGTGAAGAATGTGCTGGGTTAAACCTGGAAGTCACTAGTGCTCTCTTAGGGCAGAAGAGCTGCTCTGTTATCAGGCAGAGCTTTTAATTCAGTAGTATTGCACAGGGAGAGTTAGACTGCAGCAGGGCAAATGGATTTCTCAGTCTGATGCATAAAACCTGCAGCGTTTGCATGGGGTTGTATTAGTTCAGCACTGACTGAAACTATTACACTATATCTATAAAAGTAGATGCTGGCATTTAGTTCAATTGCTCTTTGACACTGTTTTTTCACCTTTCGCTGATTTGACAAATCACTAACTAGTTACGAAGTGGTGTATAAGGAAGAAAGACTTTTGCTAATAAAAGCAAGGTCTTTGTGTATTCCCATTCTTACTCTGCCTGGCAGCTTTTAATAGTACTAATAGTAAAAGGTAAAGATCTTTTTCTGTTACTGTCAACCCTGCACAGTGAAAAATCAGTCTCTTTACTTCTATGCATTAATAGATAAATACGCAGACTAATTCGATAGGATTGTCCAATTTGCCTGGTTTTCTGTAGGCTTTTCAGGTTCATATACAATGTCTGGTTTTCTGTAGGCTTTTCAGGTTCATGTACAATGCAATTTTCCTGTATGGTCTGATTCTTTTTCTATATCCCTAGGAAAAGGGTGTGATGACTTTATTTACCACCTATTTTCTGGTTTCTTTGCACCATCCCCCCACTCTGGAAAAGAGAGAAAAAGCCAAATACGCAAAGTCTGTTCAAACGAAATATAGCTCTTTTATTCACCAATTAGTGGGAGACATCCATCAGTCTTTCACTTTCTTCCTTTCTGTTTTCAGATGTATATCACCAACACAGTGAAAGCCAGAGGAACAAGGCTTGCAAAACCTGTTCTGTGTTTGGGTTTAATGTGCTTGGCCTTCCTTACTGGAATCAACAGAGTAGCAGAGTATCGAAATCACTGGTCAGATGTAATAGCAGGATTTATAATTGGAATATCTATAGCAGTATTTTTGGTAAGTGTGTGTCTGTGTCACTTCTGTTTGAAAAACAATCAGTGTATAAGTTTGTATGTCTAAAAAAACTTCAGAAAACTAAATAACAAAAGACATGTTTCTCATCTTAGATATTTTAATTAGTCATCAGTTTCCTTAGTAATATTTAAATACATTCAGAAATGTGAAGTCAAGAAATGACTGATCCAGTTCTCTCTTTTGATTTCCATATAAACCAGATTGTAGCATTTCAAACAGTAATTTTTGCAGCAAGGCCCACTTGCAGGAAGTGTATATTCCTCAGAATAACATAGTTATGATTTGATAATACTTGATAAAGTATTAAATTCAGTATAGTGATACCCACACTGATCAGAGAATAGGTAGAATTTGGTTTTTTCTAGCTTTACAGTAACTCTAATGAATTTATTTCATAGTGATTCAGGTTTATGTTGAAATTTTAGAATATTCTGTACCAAAAAATCTTTGTTTAGCCTTTTCCTTTTCTGGAGCTGTGTTCTGAAACCAGACTGTTAATCACAGTTGCTAATGACTACTGTTTGTGTCAGAAAACTATTTCTGATCTATTAATCACCTTCACTAATATCTGCAGTGCAAGACTATAGAATAGAACAGTCACTGCTGTTTACTACCTGTTGACTTGTCTGCCTGGCACCTTGTAATAGTACTAAATACCCCTTTGAACTTTTTCCCCATGAAAACACTTTTGAGTGTTGATTCTTGGATTGCAAGGTCTTGGTCTCAAGATCTTGGATCCAAAACATGGTTTGGCTGAGAATCCTCCCAGGGATGACTGAGGTGGGTGTTTTCACTCCTAGATATGAAAGGGTAGCTGCAAGTTTCCTTAAAAATACATCTGCTTGTGTTCCCAAATGTTCTCTTCCACACAAGGTGTCCAGGAGTTATATTTGGTTATTCACATTTAAGTTTTTCCATTCTGTTTGTGCCCCTGAAGTACTAAAAGAGAATAGACTAGAGAAGAAAACTGTCCCAGTGTTTTTTCTTATATTTTGTGATGTGTGCTACATAAACTCCTTTGAGTAGCATGACATCAAATTTAGTTGTGTTTTGAAGAAAATGCAGTTGGTAAACGTTGCTGCTCATCTGAGTGTCAGAATTAGTAGAAGCACAAACTGTTACATATCACATTCCTAAATCCCTGAGTGAGAATCTCTGCTGCCCGGAGTAGATTAGAAGTTACATTCAGACTTGGGAATGGGCCTTGCCTTGTTATTCCCTTTCTTACTCTCCATTTGGAAAAGTTTTTGCTGATCAAAACTGAGGTGGCATTTGCTTTCCTTGGAGTTTAAGGTTAATGCCATGTGATGCTGCAAGTCATCTCTTCATGACATTAATAATAATTGGTGTTCTACTATGCAGCTTTAGTCATGAATTTTCTTTTAGACAAGAGGGTTTTTTGGTTCTCAAATGATGCATGTACCAATAAATTGGTTGGAAGTCATTTGTCCTGAAATATTAATTAAGGATTTTCTGTAAAACACGAACTTCACATTTCAGTGTTTCTACTGTGAAGCTGTGACTAAAGCAGGTGTCATTTTTGCCTAATTATAATTGTCAGGATCAAAGCTTGAAAAAATGAGTTGTTCCTCAGGTATTCTGTTTATCTTCTAATTCCTTCTAGGTTGTTTGTGTGGTGAATAACTTCAGAGGACGTCAGCCAGAACATGAACATTCTCATCTGGATAATCTGGCCCAAATGCCCATGATCAGCATACCCAGAGTAGAAAGCCCTTTAGAAAAGGTAAAGTCTGAGTTTTTGAAAAACAATTAAATAAAACATAGCTTTCCTGGAAGGATAATCACAAACCATCCTGACAACAGTGCCAAGGTAATCAGATTTAAAATAAAGAGACGTGTCAGTGATGGAGAAAGAAGGAAGGAAAGACTTTAATTCAGTGACACCCCTTGGGAGGCTCTTCATGTCATCGTTTTACTGCTGGAGGTGCTGCTAAGCCCATGGGGTCAGGCTGAGTAGATCTGAGGCCCTCTTCCCTTGTGTTCCTCAAGTAAGTTTAATACTCTGCCTGGTAATCCATAGAATTTAGAAAGTTCCTAGAAGTGCTTAGAAATAGAAGTCAATCCCTGGCCCAAGGGGCTTTGCATAAAGTGACATTTATCCTCTTTGTTTGTGGTGTGTCCTCAGCCTAGTGTAGAGCATGGGATGCAGTCCCCTCTGGATCGGCTGTGGGGCTTCTGGCATCATGCCAGCCCCAGGACAGGGCACCCACTTGGAAGCAAGAGTGACAAGGGTCATACAGTAACTGCACTGTTCCCATGATCTCTTGTCAAAGCATTGGGATTTCACACTAGGACATGCCAGTGACAGTCTGCTGGGTATGCCAAGACTTTTTGCTTAGGTGTCACAATAAAAATTTATTTTAGTTTACTGTGATAACACTTTATATTTTTTTAAGATGATGTTGTACTATGTGTTAGGTAAGGTTGTCTGATCAATTCCAATTTGTTTCCAATGACCAGGAAACAAATACTGAAATAGATAGCATAACCAAATATAGAAATTATTTGAGGTATTTTTACCAAGGGGAAACTTTGAACTAGTAATGCAAAGTTTGAAGGAAGGTTTGCTTTTTCTAATGACTTTATCTACCATTATTCATTAAAATCTATTGAGTTATGCCCATATTTGAAGATAGCAAACAATTCTACACCAAAAGTATTTTTCTGTGGTATTTTTTAAATTCCAAACTAATTCTGATCTTTTTTTCATGTTAAACATAAGAAAGGTTTTCAACCACTTCCCAGTCTGTCATATTTAATTGAAAGTCGTAGAAGTTGTTCTTTAGTAAGAATTGTTGCTAGTCCTGGGGTTTTTATTCATTTCCTTGGAGGGAAAGAAGATTTCTTTTCAGAATGGTCTGATATGCCTTTTTTGAACCAAATATGTCTAAGTTACTTCCACTGATATCTTGTCGTAAGGAGGTCAGAGTCTCATTTGCTTGAACAAGCATTTAGATGATGAATGTGTATCTTCAAAATAATCCATTCAGTAAACTTTCTGTAAAATGTCAAAACAAAACAAGCTGTCAGCTGGCCTGGAACATACCACATTAATAAGAGCATGTTTTATTTATGTGTTAGGCTCTCGTGCAATAGAAGCCATTTCTGCAGCTCAAAAGCCATCATAGGTAATACAGTCTCTGGCTATTGAAATTTAGATTTTTTTTTTCTGGGGATAAAGACTTCATGGTAACTTCATGTTTCTACCTGGTTTGAGACCCTCTTACTCACGATGAACAATGTTCTTTTCCTGAGACTTGGCCGAGTTTGAGATGTTGTGGGGAAAGCTGTGGAAGAGTGTGGGAGGATGGCGGCAGGAATAATGTTTGCTCTGCTTGAGGATAACCTCTGCCGTTTGTGAACTGCCCAGGACTCTGTTATATGAATGAGCTGCTTTCCTTCTGAACCCGTGTTCTTATGGCAGTAGACAGTCGCTGTTCACTGTCATGGAACTTCTCTCTAGATAATTAAACTGGGGAATGACTGCAAGGTGATACCACTTGCTGAGATCTCATTTTATGCGTTCATCCTTGTCTGTGTTGCAAAGCCTTTCTCCTTTCCAGACAGAGAGGATGGGATGCAAGAACACTAAGGTGAAGACTTTACTAATTGTTCAGAAATGTTTCCTTCTGTTTCCAGAAAGTTCAAATTTGAATTAGCAAATAATTGATGAAGAAGTTGCTTATGTGTGAGTGCTTTAGGTTTTGAGTTTCTGTAGGTATTTTTTCCTTTTTATAAATCCAATTTTTTTTCTTTAATCTAAAGTTTTAGATAGAAGACAGACCCTGTTAAATAAAAGGCACTAAGAATAATACTTTAGGAAACTGTGGTCTAAATTAAGTTAGCTAATCTCAACTAACTACCATTGCTACAAGAATTCTTGAATTAGTCTTTGCTTTTTAAGTCCATTCTTATTTTACATCATTTGTTCTTCACTGGAGAGAGAGTGATGCAAAATAATTTGTGTGCTATTTGCCTTTTCCTTTTTTAGCCACATGTGAGTTGCTTTTTACTACATTTCAGACAGGTCTGTTCCAGTTCAATATTCTCAATGCGCCTAGATTTACATTTTGCTTATTTTAAAACTGTTTTTCCTTATTTTCAGTCTGCAAGCTCCTGTGCCAATATTAAAGCCAGGTTACTGTCAGAAGTTAGCTACTAAGAGTAGCACAAATCCTAACTGTCTGAAGCTATCCAAAGCTAAGGCAGTGCAAGCAGGAAGCAGTGCAACTATGTGACTGCTACTAATAAATAGTAACTATGGGTATCAGGGAGCAGCAATTTAAAAATCCCACCTTAAAGAATGACTTCATTAGGAGTGCCTGCCAGATAGGACCTCACTCATTGCTATTTTGTAATAAATGCACCTGGAAATGAGTAAGCACACAATGCATACAGACCTGGAAGCACATTGCTTTTTTGTTTCCAGATCTGCTGCTTGCTATTCCAGTGCTTTCTTCATGGAGATCAAATGCTCCTGGCATGCTCACCGTGCTGCCATTGTCTGAGTTCTGGTGGAGGTCTAGCTATGTTTGAAGTGCACTTAAATAGGCATAAGTGTTCTTGTAATACTCAGAACTGAGCTGCTGCTGCTTAGTGACAAGGTTAGATCAATATTTGCATGACACTTCTGTTTAATTGTGCTGCATGCAGAGATTTAGCTGTTCTGCATGGGTACTCATGTTGTCAAATAAGCTGTAGCTGCAGTGTCTCCTTGAGGAATCCTTGCCAGAGCCTGCTCAGCAGTGCAGACTTAGTGCTTTTACCTTAACTATAATCATCTTCAGAATTAATGAAAAGAATGAAAGCCAAGAAACCTCATCACTCACCCATCTGCTTCTTTTCCTCTTCTGTCCCTGACCTTCTTCATCTCTTACAAGACAATTGGTGTTTCAGTTAGCTGGCAGTCTCCTACGGTGAGGAAGCTCTCATCCTACCAGAATCAAGGTTAGAGAGTCTTCTTTTGCAGGAATTACTGAGAAATGGGGAACTTCTGGATAGTACCTGGAAGAGTTTGAAAGTTCAGCCTCATCCAAGTGCAGTCACAAACTGTTTTCTGTTTCAGGGGAGACTGATGTTATTTCATGCAAAAGTCACCTGAAAGTAGCTAGGGGTTACAGAGGTCTCTTACACCTCTTATAGTGTGTATGTATATACACTAAATATAGCTTTAAATATATTAATTAATAATTAATAACTAATATAGCTTCTGATTCTACTAGCCTTATTTTTTAATAAGTATTCTGGCTTTGAAAAAATCAAATGCAAACATGGAGGTTTTCAGGACTAATGGAGGCAGTAGATAGAATTCTGAGATACAAGGTTTCAGAAGGAAGCATTGAGTTAGGAGATGCACTGTGGTTCATCTCCTGTGAGACAAGATAATTACTGTGTCTGATTATCAGTGCTTTCTGTAGCTATTCAGCATTACTTATTTGCACAGTGGGTTCTTGGCAGTGCTCTGTTTGACAGCTAAACTGCATTTATTCCCCAAGGTTCTGCTTGGCATTCCTTCATACTGCTACTTCTGTCAGCAGTGCCCAAACTGTGTTCCCAAACACAGTCACTGTTTCTTGTTACAATGAGGTTTCTTATATTCCCGCATAGGACTGACTATCCAGCATGACTGGACTCAAAAGAGATAGATTAGGTGCTCTTTCCTTCTGCCATTCCCAAGTTTTAATGGTCATAAGTTTTTGGAATTCCTCTTGCAATATGACATTCTTGTTGCCTATCATACTGGTTTTTAGTGACTATCAGGGTTAACTGTCTCAGAAATCTTGAGTTTGACACAGTAATTATTGTTCTATTGTGTATGTGCCAAAGGTAACGATGGTGACAAAACACTTTAGAAATAGTAAGTGTAGCAATAGATATTGCAGTGAATTCTGCTAGTATTTTTAAGACTGGGGAAGCTTTCCCCTTAAGAATTTAAGGTGTATTATTTTTTCAATTTGCTCCATCTTGATTATTCACAAGACACAGAACAGCTTCTTCACAGTGTCTGAAAATTTTAATTCTCAGTGTTACTGCCTTTTTTTTTTTTGCTTGGTCTTAAGCATGTTGGTACCAAGTCTTTAATTGTTGATGTGCGCTGGTGTGCACACAGCACCATGGCCTGGGGAGCTTGGCCTGCTCCCTGCAGCTCTCCAGGGATATTGCCTCTCACTGAGCTCACTGCTAAAAGCAAAACACAAAGATGCTTTAGCTCATCATACTATAGGCAGATAGGGGAGAGAGTTAGTGTTGCAATTATGGGGCCCTTAGCAGGGCCAGAGTGACGAAAGAGACTGCATTCTCAGAATCATCACAAGGCTCTTTCTTTTATTCATGCAAAGGCAAAAGCTAAAGCAAAAAGCAAAGAGAGATCTCTCTCTCTCGATCCATGCAATGAGTGTGTGTGCAGAATTGTGTGAGAAAAAATGCAAGGTACAGTTTTCCGTTGGCCATGGAACACCCCCTTTCAGAACATCTTTCAAAACATCAGTAACAAGCAAAGAATGTTTACATCTTTCTGCCTGGGAAAAAGGCTCTCTGACCTTGACGCTGTAAGAATCTCTCGCAGACAGAAATGCCTGAAAAATCTTTCATGCATTTCCATGGGTTTCTATCCATTTCTATTGCTTCAAAATATTTTAGTTGAGAAGTATCCAAATACTGTAGTGCTTGGTGTCCAAAAACATGCATAGGTGTCCATACTTGTTTCTCCAGTAAGGTTTGATGAGAGCCCATGTGCTTGCCTTAGCTTATAGGCAATTTTTGGCATAATGATTCTTTCTTGATAATATAGTCTGTTAAAGGAGATACAATACCACATTGCTTCACACTCATACCACAAACACATACCCAGGAGAGTCAGCTCATAAAAAATCATAAGCAGTTTTGTTTCAATGTCAAGCATTTGAATTTGTATTCATGTCCAACTCTTCTGCTTGAATCTGCTTCTGGGGGATTGTACAAGAATTATTTCTGATTGAGTGTAAGCTCTGATCACTACATCTAATGCTCAAATAAAATCGTACTTAAACATGGGAAATGGAACAATATATTCAGCGTGACCTCCTCAAACGTACATATTGTAGGTGTTTCGGAATCAAGGTATTAGTCACAGTCAAGAAGATCCTTTGCAAGGAACCTCCCTCAAAGCACGCATCCTTAGGTTCTTCTCCTGGATATCAGGGACGGAGCGCTGCGAGCACCTTTGTCTAAGGCAATAAACGTATGTGCGCAGGAGCGCACCGAGTGAGCGTGTGCGGCTGGCCCAAGGCGCTGCCGGCCTTCTGTGCAGGCAACCTCACCTCAGGGCGTCCTCTTGCACTGAAACTGATTTGTGCAGTGAAAGCAGAAAATACTCTCTTCTGACACAGAAGGGTTGTATGATAACATCGTTACTATTGTTTGATCAATTATCATTTGCCTGAGGTACTACAGTAGTATTTTTCTATTTAACAAACTCTACTGTGGGAAAACTGCAAACATGAGAACAAAGCAAAAAAAAAAAGCTAAAAATATTTAATATATAATGAAAACTTCAAATCACAAGAAGTTTTAGTGTACTTTTTCAATGCTGTACATTTTAGCATTGCTCATCAACAGAAATTAATAAAGCTTAACAGAAGATATACAGGTGTGGATCATTTCCCCCAGAAACCTGCACTCAAGGCTTAGCCTTTGGCTTTTCCTCTTTTGTTAGTGGTGTGAGAGCACAGTTATGATGCATGCTTTGCTCACCAGCCTGGTACTGTCCTCTTAGAATGGATGGTAGAAACGCTGATCTGCCTGTCTGTGAGACTGCTGCCATTGAGCAGACCCTCAGCATTTCTGATTCTTTTGAGAACTGTAGGGAAAATAATTTCCCATGGAGTTGGAGAAGCTGAGGTCATGTGCATGGTTTTTTGCTTGTCTTCCTGCATCTGTGTGAATCTGTTTGCTCACAGTAGTCTCACTCTGAACTTTGTCACAGTAAATCTAAGCAGATGTAAAAGAGTCGAAATGTAGTTATTCCAGCGGGATGCTATTTGTTTGGTTTTTTTTCTGCAGAGTCTCAGCAAGATTTATTTGTAGTTTTGCCGGGAGACAATAGCGTGAAAAGGCACAAATAACCAGACAGTTGCATGAATCTGTCTCAGTGATTCTTGCCATCAGCAAGTGATTAATTTTGACCTAGTTATGCATCACCCTGCTGATTCCATTGGAAATGAATTGACAGGCCTTCAGTAGGGTCCAAATCAATAGGTCCATGATCAGCAGCTTAGCAGTTCTCTTTGAGGGCTTATTGAGGAAGGGGGATTTTCTTCTGTGTTATTATATACCATGCTCTGCATGTCTTCCCAGGGATGGTGACCTGCTCATTTTGGAGGTATAGCTGGCAGGAGTGTGAACCACATTCTCCTTTCCCTAAATAATAGCTATCCAGTCTGGAATTAATGCCACATGAAAGAGCATTTGGTTCACTGTATCCACAGACAAATGTGTGTCGCTTAGAGACAGGGATGGCACATAGCAGGACTTGAAAGAATTGATTAAAATAAAGATGAATGCTTTTTTCCCCCTCCAATTCCTCCTTTATAGACCATCTTACTTATGAAAAATGTGACTAATTTTAGACTGAGGATAGTTTAAGTTGATAGGATGACTTTTCAGATCTAAATTAAAAAAAAAAAGGTAAATACTATGAAGAAAATGTCATAATAGACTCACAGAAACTCCAGAGTCATTGAGTTTGCCCACTGTATCATCTTTTGTACACTCAGAAGAGTTTTGGTTGGCCAGCCAACCAAAATGCTTGGGCTTGATTTTTTTTTTTTCCTAATTAGGATGTCTAATTTTGCATTTCTTCTCCAGAATCAAGATCTGCAAGTGATAAGATTTGTTACTATTTTTTAATGAAAACATTTTCATAGAAAGTTGCACTCTTTTTTTTTTCCAATGCTTTTAAAAAATATCTGGCTATGGTTTAATATTTGTTGTTTATTTAAAATACATGTAAATTCTGTATATAAATACACATAGATGCTTATTGTTAAGTTTTATTTTATAAAAGTGGTCATAAAATACAGAAAGAACATTACTAGTGCTAAAATGTGTATTGTAGGGGAGGTGGAAGAGAGCTTCCCCTCCTGGAACCAGCACAGTTATGGCACAGGGAGAGAGGGGAAAAGCTGCCAGCCTGGCTTGGAAATGGGGGGGATAAGGGACAGCTCTCCAATCAAGGTATTTCTAATTTCCTCTCTCTAATGTGAAAAGCAAAGCTACCTGCCTGTCTCCCCCTGCTCAGACTGATAGACAAATATTCAAGCAGTTTAAAGAACTGAGAAATAGAAACTTAAATGGTAGGCATTGTTTCTCTCCAGCACTTTTGATGCTGTGTGATAAGAGATTTTCTGAAGGACTTCCCTTCAGCAAAAAATGGGAGATCCCAGATGTCTACAACCTCTCTGCTTCAGCTCACTCCTCTCTTCTGAGTTTAATCTGCTGCAGGAGGCAAAGAGATGAGAAAAATCTGCAATGCTTTGCTTGTTTTACCCTCTGTGCATTCTTGTGCTTGGGAACAAAGACATGGCTTAACATCAAGGTTCCCTTACTAATTTCACATATTGCATGTTTTCTAAAAAATGGTAGCAGTCAATTTTCCCTGTGTGCCCAAAGGGAAAATACACTTCCTTTGGATCCTGCCTGTCACTGTGTGGTTGAGTCTTCACCTTCAGGTGTTTGCAGAGTCACTTGCTTAGGCTCAAGTATGGAAAGTAGCCAAGCTCTTTGGGATGCTGCAGGGTTTTTAGAGTCACACAGAGAACGTTCATGTTCCAATACACATCTCGGTGTTTGTAAGAATTGTCCCGTTGAAGGAAGGAGGAAAATGTTCTTAGACTGCAAGTGGACAGTTGGTAATTCTGGGAAAAAAAAAATTTGAATATTAATTCTCAACTATGAAATGCAACCTGATTATGAGCATTTTGCTACTTGATTCAGTGCTATTGAGCTCATGGAGAGAAATTAATCTTTAAAAATGAATGTTATAATTGTATTTACATTGAAATAGAATATTATAATCTGTCAGAAACTGTCATTTTAATTTCTAGGAATTTTGTTTTCAATTATGAATAACGTAGCAATAAAAGTACAGCTAATTCAATTATTCACATTTAATTTAAAATTAAACACTTTAAAACAGGAAAAAAACATCCAAAATTAAAATATAATAGAACCATCACACTTAATTACTTTGTTCAGCATACTTCCATATTCAGGCTTTCAGCAGTTAAGAATTGCTATGGGAGTGAGTGAGAGCACTGCAGTAAAATCAGTTTTATTTACATCATCTTTCAATAGTCTCCAAGTACCCTTGTCTCCAAGTTGCCCTTCAAGCACAGGAGGCAAAAGTTTTCACAATGATGACTGCTGTCTATCTGTGTGGTTTTGTGGTTTTTATCTCTTTGTTTTTCCTTTGACTCGTAGAACCACATCACGGCCTTTGCAGAAGTCACATGATGTTGATGCTGATGTGTATTCACTCCATTGGACTTCATCTCTTTTCACAGCCCACACATGATATTTGCAGTGTATCAAATCTGAGAAATTTTTAGAAGTCCTATTTCTGACTTGATTTTTACATCACTAAAATGATACCAACATTTTGAAGAATTCTTAAATATTAGAACGTCACTTTACTTTCTAGCAAAAATATTAACTGTTTACTTTTATGATGGAATGGGACAAACTGAGCACTAATTATCTGACATTACCCTCTATTTTGGCTTCTCATTGTTTTTAATGGTTCATGTACCTATTCCAACAGTACTTTGTATTTTGATTTAACTGATTTTTAAAACCTACATTTTTAATTCAGCATGAACTTGTTTCCATTTGAGGCAATTTTAGTGTATAAAAACTAGACAAATACTATGTTCTGTATGAAAATGCTGTTTGCACATTGTATTACGCTGTATTCCATGTAAGATATCATTCAAACAGTATGTTATATGTAAGACTGGTGCTTCTGCTTTTGAAGAGAAAAAAATGCCAATTTTTACTGTAATAAGTATTGTATCATAATTAAAAGTTTATTTATTTGGATATTTTCCTGACATATTTGTAGTTGAATTGTTGTTTTGTAGTTCTTGAATGTCTTGGATGATATATATGTATCTAGGTTAAAAGAAATGAAAATAATATAGAAAGTTTGATCTTTGATATATTCTTTATTACTAATGATATCCCATGAAGGGTTAAGGGCTCTGTTCTTAGCTTAGCATATCTGATGGGAAGCCATGCTGTTCATAAATGACTTAAATTCTCCAAGGAAGCCTGCATCTTCTCATGATTGCTGTACTCCCTGATACTGTGCTGGGAGAATGGGTGCTAAGGTAAGAAGAGAGTCACTGGCTTAGTGAGAAAAGTTCATCTGAGTTTCTACTCTCCATTTTCATGGAAAACTCATGGAAAAACCAAAATGGCTCAATTAAGTTTTTTCAGCCTAAGTGACCAGGACAGGCAGACTTTCTCTCCACAAAGCTTTTTATCTCTGTTTGTGTTTCAGGCTCATATTCTTAAAAAAAAAAGAAAAAAAAATCCTCTGCCAGTCTGCATGGTGTTGACAAATTGATTTTTCTTCAACATCAGCCAATGTTCCCATATCTCTGTTACTGCTGTGAATACTCAGATTAAACCTCCCTTTGAAAGACAGTCTTGCTGACTATTCATAGTGAAGTTGTCCTATAAAAATTGAGCACCAAATGGATCTGAATATTGTAAGTGCTGAAGATATTCTTAATGTCTGCCAGAAAGTTTTGCTCTGGTAAGAGCTGATAAAATGTTGGCACTATAGAAACATTGAGAATACTATTGGTCAGTGCAGGCTGTTGAGTATTTTAGGCCTTAAATTTTCCACAGCTCAGTGTATTTCCTGTGCATTAATCATCGTTAGAGTATGTTTGAAACACGAGGATGTAGAATCAGGTATATTTTTTCTATGATGAATTTTAATGCATTCTCACATAGTCATCAGGTAATGCCTGCTTTTACTTTTTGTTCTAACCTCTGCTTTCACTAAAATACGACTACCTAAAGAGTGCTTGGCAAACAGGGCAAGGCCAAGTCGTCTTTGAGTGCAATAGAGATATGCCACGAAGTCATTGTGCTAAGCTGAGAATTAAGAGATTGAAGAAATAGATCTGTGGGGAGAAAAGACCTAGAATAGAGTCCTTAGCTACAACTAGGTTACTTAGGTGATTGAAAATCCACTTTTATTAGACTATCAACTGTGTTTACAAAATTGTAGTAGATCCAAAGTTTGTATCACCGTGTTAGGCACACTTACCCTGCTCTTAGTCTAGCTAGCTAGGTTCCAAGGTACTAATGATTTCTCTGTGTGCAGATTTAAATGAAATCTTCACTCATTTTTGCATGGTAGCAAATCTGCGTTTTTTATATCTGATTTATAAGATTACCAAGAGATTCTTTTATGTTAAAAGAGATGACTCTTTCTCAGTGTACTGTATATCATCAGCTTGTAACTGGTCTCTTTCTCAGGATCTTTCCCAGTCAAATATTTGGGTTAAATTTATCATACTATCTCTGTGAACCAGCAGTGAGAAAACAAAAAGAGAGACACTCTGCTGTATAATGTATTTTTAAATAAAATAATTTTTCATTCATATGTAGTGTGTTTTCTTAGATGTCTGCTTTACATGTATTTTGATTGATAGTGTGCGTATAACAAAATTATGACTTTGGTGCATTTGGTGATGTATTTTCTTGATTAACCAGGAATCCCCACAGTTAACTACCTGCCCTTAGAGGTGGTTCTGGTGAAATTGAAAAGCATGAGAGGAAGAGCTGCATTGCAGAGTCCACAGCCTGCTGGGGAAGGACTCTCCCCAGAATGTGGACCAGCCAAGCTCCAAGACACTACTTTGATTGATTTTAAGAAGTGGCAAAAATTTGCCCTCTCACATCTGTAACTCTCCACTGCCCTGAAGTTTGGGCTTTATCTCTTCCATTCTGGACCTAAAAAAGCTTTCAGTAGGAACAGTTTGCCAAAACAAAATAAGTTGGCACTTTTTTACTGAAATGGCTTTTTGGTGATTGCTTTAAAAAAAATCCCAGTGATGAGCAAGCATCATTCCTCATTCAAGGAATATTCTGGTACAGAGTGGTTCCTACAAAACAGTGTGGTTGAACCATTTCAGTGGTTTTGAATGCAACTGATTTTATTATTCTTGTGGACCTTTTCTGTGTGTACTTCAGTGAAACAGCTCTGCTCTATATATAAATGAGATGTTTGAGAAGCATCTCTAATGTTATATGCTGCTGTGTTCCTAAAAATGGAATTTGTAAGGCATGTGGGGACACCAGCTGGGCTCCTATCCATACCATTTTAGATTCTTATATGGATTCTGCTGTTCATTTATAATCAGGAACTGCATAAGACATACGGTTATAGCATCCGGGCTCACATTTCTTCAGCTTTTAAAAATGTTCATTTTAACAATATATATTGAAAGAGGATAATGTTGGTATTTTTTAGCTGCAATTTTCTTTGCTGTTTGCTGTTGCCTTCTAATTTTGTTGCTGCCCAAGATCACAGTAAGTGCAACAGTCCATTTGCACATTATGTTAGCAGGGAGCTTTTTATACTCCTTTGAAATCTAATTTTGGTATTTCTGAGGGTTGCCATCAGAAAGCAGAGTGCATTTCATTTTAGGAACAGATAAACTGAGTCTGTTTTGGTCAGATACATCCCTGACCATCTGCATAGTCTTGGCCTTGGGGACACTCAGGAGCATTTGCAGGCAAAAGGGCGGGCAGACCTCCAGACCTCTCAGTCCTGCATCACCTCCCTCCAGGCACATCAAGAGCATTTTTACCCAGCTCTGCCTCTGACAGCTGCCTCAGCTTTGGGTTTTCCTGCTGTACACCAGCATGAACACTTTTTTTCTTCCCTCAAGCACCTCTGAGAGACTGGACAGATCTTGAAGTGCACTACAACCATGACTGCAGCTGGAGCCAGCAGCTGCCTGCTTCTCACTCGGACAAGGGGAAAGCTAAAGGAAGACCTAGTATGGCTCCAGCTTTTGGCCTCCTCTTTCTAGGCCTTTTGGTTTTCAGGGATTTCCTCAAAGGAAAAAGCAAATCTTTACAGTCTCTCTGCCCACTTGAACTTCTGCTGCATGCCTAGGGTTGTGAAAACTTTACACTTGTTATTGACCACTAGGGACTTTCCACTATAACACAGTGTTGCCTTTTTGTCACCCTGTCTTGTGTGAAGATGGCCAAAAAAGCTTCTTAGAGTTTCCAGGTTTGACCTGATGTTCAGGGAAGAAGACCCTGTGAACACCCCAGAAAGACCCCTGCCAGGGTGGGAGTTGAAGCCCTCGTGTGACTGTGATAAGCCTGGTTGTTTGCTCAGCACTTGCCAAGTTGCCAGACTCAGAGATAAGACTCTAACAGGTTTGTTGTTCGTACTAAGCTGCCTGTATTTGCTTCATCATGAAGCCTCGGTCCCCTTCCAACACAGAGGATTAGGTGCTTGGTTCCCTGGTCAGTACTGGAGCTTGTTCTTTCTCTGTAGAGAATCCTAGGAAGTGCAGCATATCCTGCATGAGACTTGCCCCGTGTCTGCCGATGCTCTCCCAGATGAGCTGGAGGTAAGTGAGGTGTCATTCCAAGGTGCTTAGCTTCCACTTGCCTGTAACCATACCATAATCCAGGTGCTTGGTGACTGCTGTAGCTGGAAGCACTGTAACCAGCCTGTGCCCAGGCTCCAGCTGCGTGTTTTCTGAGAACTGACGTACCATTCTCTGCCTGTCGTGTCCTTGAACTGAATTTCTTCCATTCCAGTTGTCAGCTCTTGATACTCGGTTCTGCTGTGAGATGTGATATTCATGAGGCATAAGGAGAATTCTGTGTTCTGGCTGTGTTCATCAGAAGGCCATTTTAGACACTCTTACGTGTCTGTTGCCACTAGGTGTTTAAAACATTTGGAAGTAGATTAATCTAATTTAATTAGGACGATTTAATTCTGAACAAAAGTTTGCACCCAGAGGTTTGATATGATTCTAATTAATCCACAGCAAATCTCTAGCTAATTCACATAAATCATCCTGAATTGTCCCCTGTGTGGACAAGTCCCAAGCCTTTTTTTTTTTCCCCAGAGTAGGTCTGCTGTTTTAATATCTTCCCCTAGTGACTACAGCCAGAACAGTGTGCAGCAGTGCAGCAGTCAGCTTCCTGAAGAATTACTGAATCCATCCTCTAAAACAGGGGCATAGAAGCCCCATTAAAGAGCTTGAGTCCCCAAAACCAAATTCTTGACACCAGTGTTCTTGTCTGACAATGTTCACAGCAAAATAAACAAAAATAAGAAAATCCTTTTCCTGATGAACTTCTCCCTTCAAACCAATGTTAAACCTAAATCCATACTTTCTGCAGGTACAGAGAACTTGTAATCTTGGTGGCAATCTTTAATGTGGTTCTGAATGCAAGATCCTTGAGCTGTGAATTCCTAGGATTGCTCTGAAGTAGGCAAATAATTCTAAAAAAAGAGGGGGTGAACATGTCTTCAACTGTAAAAGAAAAACTAGAGCTACAAAATGAGAAGGGGATGAGTTTCAGAAGAGGGGAAAAGCCTTCTTATATTCATTAGCAGGTGTGCCAATTTGAGGTAGATTTGCTATATTTTTCTAACATAAAATATTAATACTTTAGTGGATGGCATTTCTATGTTTTTTGAATACTGCAGTGGAAGAAAAGTGCTGCTTTTAGTCTGCTGTTTCTGCTAAGAAATCATCTGTTGTTTCATACTCTGCTACTGTTGCTGAAGGAAAATCAGCTACTGTTCCTTCCTTAGTAACCTCTATTTATAAAGTAGCAACTGACAAAGATATTCTATTCAAATATTCTAAAAGTAAGTCTGATGTGATGAGAATAAAGTGCTTATTTAGCAAAACAAAAGAAAATGCCCTTTGGTTCTCTTTGAAGACAGGGGACTTGAAGCTATTCCTAGTAGGAAACACTAGGAAGAAGGTAAGACCCTTGTCTTTTGGCAACAGTTTACAATGTTATGAAGACAAGGTGATAGATCTTCTTTGATATTATTACTTTTTTTTTTTTTTTTTTTGGTCCCCTGAGAATTTAGAGAAAACATTGTAAGGATGTTGGCTTGGAGCATATAATCTTACAAAGAAAAACATAGAATGCCATTGGTTTTGTACTATGTGTATTCTGTGGAGTCAGTTTTAAAGGCAGTGAACACCAGCCTGGTAGAGGGGGAATAGAAAGACTAAACAAACTATTTCTTGTCAGTTGGAGGGTGACAGATTTCCCACGCTGTGTCTTTTCAGGAAAGCAAATGAGTAGGGAGACTTGATATCAGCTGATTATGTGGCAGAATTCTGTCATCCTGGGTCTCCTATTGGAATGCCTGTTTATAGTGTATATGTTTCATTCAATTAATATTTTGCTTAGAAGAAATAATAATTTTAAGATGTTTAATCCTTAGTTCTTTGTCAGATTGAGTGAAGTTGATATTCCCATGGCATTGGACACTATGCTACTGCCTTTTATTTTCTGCCTGATGACCTGGCTTCCCTGCATATTAAAGGTAAAAGGCTGTATATTGCATTTTAATAAAATTATAAAATGGACTTTTTCTTCAGGAATCTGGTGACCTGCATATAGAGCTTGAGAAAATCTCTCTCATGGATGTAATTTCTTTTGTAACTTGGGATTGTAAACTCACTTCTAGCTGTATTCTGCTAGAAACCTGAAAATAAAAGCTTCTTATAGTCGAGGGGAAGAGTCACCTCTGTGGGTTCAGTGGAAGATGTACAAGTCTTGAGCACTGTGGTGGAAGATACCACAGGAGTTTGATCACCTGGGAGTTTCTGACTTGCTTGATCACCTGTGTTTTCATTTGCAAATGTCCCACTAACTGCACTGTGGTTGTGCTTTCGTTTGGAAAGAACATTGCTGAGAAGCATACATGTTAACAGAATGGAGAACAGTACTATGGCTTTCTTCTTCATCCTCATTAGCTTTTAGTATACCTGCATTACTGCCTTTTGCTACATGGCTCTGTGCCCAGTCTTCACTTTCTGACTCTGCTTCTGGCATTTGTATTTCTCAGTAGATGTCGCATACTGTTGTGTCACATTGTGTAATAACCAGCAAGGGAATTGGACTTAGGCCTTTGCCAACATAAAATTGCTTTTTCGGATCCAGGTATGAATATAAAAATAGAAAGACGTGGTGTGGTACCAATTATTTTAATGGTAGTAGAGCAACAGCAGAAAATGAGATTGTTTCAGAAGAAAAAGGGTGGTGATGAAAATTTGATAATAAATGTGAATGAGATAATTTAAGTTAAAGAGAAATCTGAATACAAGTGAGATTTAGAAGGATTCAACTTGCAACGACTTTATTGACAGTGAATAAGAATTTCCTACACAGATGGTAAAGCAAATAGATCATACTAGATTAATTCACGACACTGCAGATCCCACAGAGAGTGGTCTGACCGTCATGTTTATAGGCACAAATGTGGCCTGGTTTTGTGACAAGTCAAAAACTAATGGGAAAGCCAAGATGTTCAGGACTGTGTATCATACCTTCTGCAATATTACAGGAAAAAAAATTGGTCAGGAAAGGCCTAGATAGTGCTCTTGTTGATTCTGGTTTGTTTAACCCCAAGTGGGAGTTGTGATGGGGGGATGCTGGTTTTGTATCTTTTTATCATTTTCAAATTTGACAGCCATCCTGTGTCCTCCTGCTTTGAGAGGCAACCCACCCTGATCTGGCTTTGAATTAGACCTCAGATGTAGGAAACCTGCTGCAAATCCTGTTGTACCTCCTCTCCTGTGCATCTGTCCTGCACATCTCTGCTCCTGCCACCACTCCAGCCTGTGCTCACAAACCATCAGCAAACAGCTTTTTCATTAGCTTTGAGGAGTACGTGGGACAGCTGCACCTTTCCCTGTCTCTGATGCTGATCTGTAGCTAGAGCTGAGGCACACAGCCATGCTTCCTCCTTCTGGGGTAAAAGGATAGCAAATGTCTTCAGCAGGACAGCATGCTGTGGGAAGCCATGGTCTTAGCTGCCAATGAGTATTTGCACATTTGTGTTGTTAGATTGGTATCGTTCTTCCTTACAGAACCCTTACAGAACTTGGTTGTTGCATGAGGCTGCAAGCTGACATCATTAGTGGTTAGCCCTGGAATATGGGAAGGATCTTTCACCTGGAGACTAAAATTATGATGACGATTTATCAGCTATGGCTCCCAGAAACTTCCAGATGTCCTGGCATAGCCCTTTTCCATTACAGTATGTTATCAGAATAGGCTTTCAGTTTGCCATATTCCCTGAGTATGAGATAGATGTGATTTCTATTCATTCTCTGTAACAGATGACATCTTGTGTTTCATATGCCAGTTTCTTGTTCTTGATTAGTTTTTGAACTTATTCACTCTTCCATGTTGGTCTTTTATTGCTCTTATTTCCAGATGGCAGCATACATTAACCTGACATCAAAAATTTTCCATTTCCCTTCAATGCCATTTCTCTTTGCCGAGTTTTACGCTTCAGCAGTGTTTAAGAATTTCATCTTTCTCATTGTTTGATGTTGGTTTGCAATACATCACAGATAAATACATACCTTCTCCTTGCACTTTTCAACACCTGGGCTCCCTTCTCCCTGCAGCAGTGGTGGAACTGTGAAATTCTGCCAGCTGCTGTTACTGTTGGGTGTTAGCGCTGGATTCAGTGCAGAGGCAGGGGCAAGGAGAAGTGTGACACTTTCCAACAGCATGGAAAGACCTCCTGTCCTGGGCAGCAGTGTCCTCATGGCTCTTGTGGCACAGTCACTAACAGGACTTGGCATAGGCAGGTGCGGTCCTGCTCTCATGTTCAGTGTTACTGTCACAATAACAGCTGTGCTTTGCTGTTCTGCCCATACACCTCTGTTTCTGTGTCAGTGGGGTCCAAGTGGAGCAAGTAATGCCAGAAATACAGAGGACCCCTCACACTCTCGTTTTCTGTTGTCTACCCTGTGTGCCAATCTGCAACGTGCTGCTGTGTCAGTGCACGTGTCACCTCATCTGTTGTCAAATCCATCCTTCAGAGACCACTGACCATGTCATTACCAAGGAATCAACACAATGTTGGCTCTTTCCCTTGTCTCGCTCCCTCCCTTTATTCACTACTGTTACTCCTTTTGACTTTGTTTCTATTTTAACAAAGACCAATACACTACAGAAGTAGCACTGTTTATGACTGTATTTGCTTACTTACTATACATCTGCCTACAAGTGTGGTGTGATTTATATCTATTAGACTTTGCAGTATGAGTTGTCTGTATCTGAGTCTGCAAGGCACCTTATAAAAGGGACTTTCATCCCAAATGGGACCTTTAAACGTCATCCACATCTTCTGTAGACACTTGTATCTGTTTAGGAGACATTTGGATCCCATTGCTGAGCCCAGTATTTGCAAACCCAGTATTTGGAACAGTGGCTATAAACTGGGGTGATCCAGCCAGTCTAAAAACATGAAGGAGCAGCCAGGATATATGAGCATCTTTTATTCTGCTGAAGGCTTAATTTCTGTGAAAGGGGGAAGGCATGAAAATAAAATTAATTAACTAATAAATAAATAAATCAGGAACAAGAAATTTATCTGAAGATTTAAAGATTCTGAAGGGGGAAGGCTTAATAAATCCTGGATCCAGCTGGGAGAGAGTTAATTTTCTTCCTAGTAACTGTGTTTTGGATTTAGTATGAGAATACTGCTGGTAACACACTGATGGTTTAGATGTTCCTAAGTTCTCTCTCTAAATGAAGGCTTTTTCAGTTTCCCATACTCTGCCATCAGCAAACAGGTGCACAAGAAGCTGGGAGGGAGCACAGCTGGTAATGCTGACCCAAGCTGGCCAGAGGGATGTTCCACACCACAGAACATCATGGTCAGTAAATAAACTGGGGGGAGCTGGCCAAGAGCTGCTGGCCACTGCTTGGGGATGGGCTGGGCATCAGTTGGGGAGTGGTGAGCAATTGTACTGTGCATCACTTGTGTTTCTTGTGGTTTAGTCCTCTCATTTTTCATCTCTGTTCTTCTTGTTGTTATTGTTATTATCTATGTTTGGGATTTTGGGGTGTGTGTGTTTTGTTTTGTCCTTTTTTTAGTTTATTTTCATTATTATGTTGTTCTTATCTTAGCCCGCAGTTTTTACCTTTTTCTGATTCTCCTCCCCATCTCACCAGGGAAGACAAAGTGGGTGAGTGGGTCTGTGGTAGTCAGTTGATTGTTGGGTAAAACCATGATAAGCTCATCAGATGAAAAATCATTAAAAAAAAAAAATCAGCCAAGAAGGGGGCTTTCCAAATATTTTACTGAAGAAACAATGTAAACTCATAGAAATGCAAATAGATTTCTGCCTTTTCTCCTAGACTGAACCTTTTGCTGTGCCATTCTATGCAGGAAATTGCAGTATATGATCAGTGTACAAAAGTATAAATTGACTGTATTTATAGATTGTAGTTATGTAACAGGGGTTTGTTTTCTGACCTGCTGTTCCCTGAATGGAGCTCATCATGATCACTATGAGCAATCAAGTGGAGTTTTGCTGAATACAGTTGTGCAGGCAGGACTTCCTGATATCAGCTAGATAAAAAACAGCTTCCCAGCTGGGGGTGATGACTGCTGAATCCATCATTCCCCAATTCCCTTATCACATACTCGTGCTCCTATGAAAAGATATTACAACAAAAACACTCAATTTATGGCCTGACCAATAGAAATTTTGACTGTTGACAGTAGCATTGCCGTTTCTAATTATAGCAGTGATTAGAGGCTTCTAGACAAACAAACTGGCAATTTAGGTGCAGTTTGACTTTAGGTATCAGAGTTCTGAGGTTTCTTGCTGCTCATTTATTTCTGGAGAGGTCTAGAAGACAGATCGGTCAGGCAGAGGGTGAGGCAACATCAGGAAAAGTTCTGCAGCCATGTGAGTGCATTTTGGGTAATGACAGGCTCCATTTATAGGATAAGGTACTCAGCTTTATAGGACTCTGTAGCTATAAGAAGGTGCCATAGGAGGCGTCACACTCGTCATCTATTAAAGCATTCAGTCACTGTGGTATCTAAAAGCAACATCATCACGGTACAAGATCTTTTTCTCATCCTAGTGTAGTAATCTGCTCACTGCCACACTTCCCAGGCCCCAGATATTTTTGAAGCACTTAGGAAGTCTCCAGAGAAGTAAAAGTTCAGTTGAAGGAACTGAGGAATTTTTTTCTCTCTTTAATAGTTGTCTTCTGTATGTTTTAGTACCTTCCCTCAGAGTTAGTCTAATGAACCAAAGCTTGGAAATGGAAATGCAAGATCCTGCCAATGGAAAATCTTAGCTTGAGTTGGCAGATAAGTAGATCATTAAGAATTGGTGGCAGACAGGAAAATTACAGGAAATACATTACATTTTCTTGAAAATTTAAAAAATAATGCATTTCTCCTTTCTGTTGATTTACTGGATACTCTTATGACAAAGACTAAACAAAGAGGAAACACATAAAGCTGTATTTCCTCAAAAAAAATACCATTTAAGAGTAGTTTTATTTTCCTGAGTTCTGATTTCTTTCACCTAACATAATCCTAAAACAGTTGACAAAACCTTCAAATATATGCTTGCTCATAATCCTTGAACAAATGTTTAAGACAAGCAGGGGATTTTGGTTGGCCGGATATCGACCAGTGTGGTCACCCAGGTAAGCAGAACACATTGCAGTTTGACTTGTTTTTCAGCAAAAGCAGCCGGTTTGATCCCTATGCATTAGTTCTGATAGCAAAGGACCTGATCCCTTGTCTGGTTTCTCCTGACTGTAATTAAAAACTGCTTATTGCCTTGGGGACTCTATTCCTCTGTAAGCTTGCTCTTTTCAGCAGCAAGGAAGCAGCTGTTAGAAATGAGCACTGCTCTTGTTTTTGTTTCTCTCTTCTCCTGGTCTCCATGTCCCCCCAGCCAGTAGCAAAGAAGCAGGATGTTGCAGACAACAGCAGAAAGATCTGAGCCCATCTTTCTCTTCCCCATTCTTCAAAAATTGTGTTTTAAAGGTCACCTTATTTGCAGATATGTTTGGAGCTGTCTTATTTCCTTTGCCAAATGGAATTTAGCCTGGTTTGTCATCCAAGATCTTAGTCATTTGGATGAGAAAATCTGTAGTACATTTTGTATTCTGGCTAAGCTCCAAGTATGGTCTGCCTGGCTTAATTTACTCAGTGCCACCAACAGACTGATAGAGTTTTTTCTTCCTGTACTTCAATTTGGTATAGTGTTGTTGTCCACCTCTAAAACAGCCAATTCTAGATGGTCACTGGGCAAAAATGGTAGTGGCTGAAAAGGCAGGCTGCCCTGGGCCAGCCGTACAACATCCAGGAGCACGGTGCTAGCTGGTGGTCTGGCCTCACTAGCTCAGGGGATATTGTTTTCAAGGTCCTTAGAAAGCTTTCACAAGGATGACAGGGGCATAAACTGTGTCCAGACTGGTTTTTCAGCATGAAATTTGCTTCATGTTTACCTTTTTTGGAAACAGTTTCATAAAGCATGCAGAACTATAGGAGAAATACTACAAAGAAAGCTCCATCTATAGGCAGGAAGAGACACAAATTAATTCTGAAAGGCATCAGTAGTTTACTAGGTTTCATTTTTGCATATTCTGTAGCCAACTCAGCGATGCCTTTCAGGGCTGGCTGAAGTCTGTGGCAGAGATTGGTGGCTGAGTTTTCTCACACCTTGGTATCTGTCTTACAATAGAAAATAGAATTCACTGAAGAACAGTGAGGTAAATACATGAAACATATTATTATAAAGTGTGAAAGGACAAGGTGATAGATGGGGAGTAGAGAGCTGGAAATATGGAAAGTATGTTTAAATCAGGACATTCAGTCTGGAAATCAGTAGACATATAAGAATGAGATGCCTGTGCTTTGAAAATCATTCTTTATCAAGAAATCACATTCTGATTTGTGTTTTGTATGGAGTTGTTCTTTATTATTTTGTAAAGTCAAAGAAGTTCTTTAAGTGTTTATAAGAAGTTGCATTACTTCTAAAAATACTTAATTCTATTTAATAGGTATTTTTATACTGATAGATCTCTTTTTGATTACTATAAGCTTGAATTTAGGCCTGAACAGATGGTAGTAGACCTAGCTTAGGTGAACTACAGCTGACTTTGGCTTTTCCAAACTGTTGGTAGCAATTTTAAATTTTTCTGTCTTTGGATCAAAGTTTTCAAATGCATTTTGACTTTCAAATATTAGCATTTTTTCAAAGGTATTAACTGCCCATATCTACTTGAATGTGCTTATGTCTGGATGATGCAGTCTAATATTAGGCTAAGAACTTGGATTTGGCCTTAATGTGCTGGCAGTTATGAGCTGATGCTGGAATGATCCTACAAGGGTCAGCTTGAAAAGCTTCAGTTTTTTTGGCTTTATGCAGTGAAGTAGGATTGCATAGGATGCTGGGCTGTGGAAATACATTACCGTGGCACAGACACTGTGAAGGGCTTCCAGACATGCTGAGGAGCACAGCTTGAGGGTTTGGATTTCTCTCAAGCTCTCAATGAGCTCATTGGACACAGCCAGCAGGAACTGAAAGCAATGAGTGCCTCATCACTTAGTTAGTCGGGGCAGAGGCGACCCAAACAGTCCGTGCAGAACAGATTACGATGGAAAGATTCCAGGAAGGAAAAATATAAAAGCAGAGATTAGAGCTCCTTCCAGCAGGGTGGTGGAGAAGGCAGGCCTTGAATTCTGATTCTGAAGGCAGGCTTTGAATTCCCCCTTCTAGCATGTGCTCTGAGGACAGGCATGGCAAGGAGTGCTCTCCTGCATGGAGTGACCTTGCTTCTTCCTTCTGAGGTGTTTGTGCTGGCCCCAGTGTCAAAGACTGCCCGGGCAGCTCCTGCTGGGCCATAAAATCATCTCTGCAGGGGGCTGTTTCTTTTGGCTAGGAAAAGGTATTTATATACCATAGCTGAGGGATTTGCTGAAGAGTCTATAGAAAACAAATGTCAAATGCTCTAGTTTGTGATGGGAGTTCAGTAGATTAACTTTAGTGTGCCTATGAAGAGCATAGTCTGTGCTATTCTTTTGAGAATTTTAAGTGGTGGATCCATGGGTTCTGAAGAGTCCTTTCTTGAAATCATAGTTTGTGGATTTTTAAAAGCTCTTAAGTTCCATATTGGAATATTGCTTCTGAAGGAAAGGAATTTTTGTTTTGACTCTAGTGTGTATTAGGAGATTTCCCATGCTTACAGGAAAGAGCTATGCAATGTTCAATTTGGGAAACCTAGTTCTGCAGCATTTAGCACAAGTAATTTAGTAATATTTCTGCTCCTACTTATCTTTGAATAAACTGGAAAGAAAACAACTCAAGGCTTAATTTTCCCATATATCTGATGTTGACTTGAAACTTCCAGTTTAAATTAATATCTTTCGGAAGGAGAAGAGAAGAAAGAAGAAAAAGTTTGGAGAGCTTGTTTATTGGCGTATAGGCTGAGGGTTGGAAGTTTGGAATTTTTTTAACTTCTGTGGAAACCTGGGCAAGTCACTGGGAAGAAAAGCCTGTGACTTATCCCACTGAGCAGGCATTCAAGAGGAAGTACTGGAGGAGGGCTGACCCTATAGAGGATGGAGAGCCCTTTCTGCTTGGATTGCTCACACATCACAGCATGGATGTTCATTCATGTTTTCCCAGTGGTAGTTGTTTCTCTTAGTGGTAAAACAAAGCAGTGGCTCCTATGGGCAGGGATGTTGATTTTCAGGGCAGGGATGTTGATTTTCAGGACCAGGTCAGTAACTCCTGTGATGCTGCTGGAAAGGAAGTACTTAACCTGCTCTGTGGATGTTGACCACTCAATCAGTTTCCCTTGCATCCTCAGTGGTTGTCACAAGCTATTGCGATCTAGCTACTGAAAATGTTCTTCCACTGTTTTAAAAATACATACTTAAATGTAATTTGTTAAATGAAGTCCCTACCAGTAGTTCTTGAGAACCAGGTTTTAGTCCAGGGCAAATTAATCAAGGTACAAACCACAGAATAAACAAATTGGAAATGAAAATACAATCAACTTTGAAAGCACCAGTGGTTCAGCTGTAATAAGTTTATCTTCATGCCTGAAAGCAGTCTTCAAATGGAAAAAAAAGTATTAAATTGTGTTTATGACATATTATGGCATGTCTAGCATTTCATTACATAATAATATTCCCATGTTAGAGAAAAATCTGTGTCCTTGCATTTAGGCATGAGAATGTTTCTCTGATGTTCAAGAGTTCATTTTAAAATGAAATTTTACAATCCTTACCACCATTCATTTATAGAGCCTAGCAGGATTTTATTAAAAGACTTTCTAATGTATTTGTGATAAATTATGCTTCTTTGTCCGAACAATTGAACATGCAATTTAATTTAGAGAAGCTCATGATTATTAAAATATGAAAAAACCAAATCATGCAAAAGCTGAGTTTCTTCTGTAATGCAATTAATATAATGAAATTCGTTCTGAGATTAAGGGTAGATCCTGTATCTATTTTTCATTTTTGTAATTTTTTCAGGTAATGAGTTAAACTCTATAAACTTTATTAAAATATTTAAACTTTATAGAGTTTTTCTGGTTATCACTTTCTGGATTTTATGCAACCTACCCACTGTGTTGTAATACAATATTAATAATACATGATATTTTTATTTTATTTGGTAATGGGTACACATTTAAAATAATGGAACAGTTCTCCAGCACTCCTTGATGATTCACTGCAATGCTGCACAGTGTACTTGCAATTCATTTCCAATATCATCTGCAGCTGTTATAATGGTGCATTGTACATTTGTGGAATGAGATCACTTGGAAATAAAAACAAGATTTAAAATATTTCCAAGTAGTAAATAAGCAAAGAATTATGTTCTTCATGCTCTTTACTGTAGATGCTTTTACAGTTACATCAAAACACCTCAGGGTCTACCTAGTAGTTTATAGATAATAATATCCAATTGAACTATATAATTTTCTTCCACACATCACCTCTCTGAAAGAGTCTGGTGGATGGGAAACCAAACAGAGCATGCAGAGGTTTTGTTTTTGTTGATTCAGTGTCAATAAATTCTCTCTAGTACTGGATTGCTGCCAGTGGGTTTTTTTTTTCTTTTTCTTCCTTTTCCCCTTCAGGAGTTAGAAAACAATTTATTTTTCAAGGGGACTAGGAGCAGAAATAGCTTTATATGCTGGCAATTATATAGGAAAATTATCCCTACTCAATCATGCACCTTGCACAGTTTTTACAGCTATTTCCAACATATTACGAGTATTTATTTTAATGGTTATTGCTGACGCTTGTAAGTACTGTGTACTGTTCATAACCACTTGTGCCTCTGTCCACAGTACACCTGTGCATATGGGTGTTAAAACAGACTTATTTTTAATTCTACAAATGTCATTGTAGGCTTCTGAGAGCTAATTTTTATACCCTAGTGATTTCCTCTGCCTCCTCTTTGCTCCTGCTGGATTTGGATGCAGACAGGTACCATGACTCCAGCTGTCACCCACTCACTGTCCCCTTGTCCTGCCACAGCAGTGCAAGGAGTGCCTGCTGTTCAGTGGACACCTCCAATGCTCCTCAGGGCTTGGAGCAGTCCTGGCACTGGAACTTCTGGAGGAGAAGTTATTGTTTCAGCAGGAATTGTGGCCCCCACAGTGTTCATTAGACATTTTATTGGGAAGATCTAAAATACTGTATTGCAGAAATCACCTTCTGTTGTGAATAGGAATGGTTAAGAAAAGTTTTTGATGGAATTGCAAGTTGAAGTTTCTGAACTTGGAACTGGGCTCTTTGTGGCCGCCACTCTCCCATGTGCGTGTTTTGGCACAAAAGTCTTTATTCTCTGAGGCTTTTCTCACTAGGGACTTACTTTGGTGTTTAGCAGTATTTACAGTTTAAACTGTCCTGATTGGAAGTGAGAAAATCAGGGATGTGGCATTGTCCCTGCTTTCTGCCTGACTAAATATACAAATTAAAATTAAAACACACATGTGGTTTAAGTTGTTTTGTCAAAGTGGGTTTTGTCAGTAATAAAATACAAAGCGAAGTCACTTCATTAGGGAGCAATAATATTGCAAGTTTGAAAAACATGATTTATGTAGACAGAAAATAGTGTGTGGATCATCAACAGCTAAGGAAAGGAACATAAATCATAGTAGGGCATAATGTAATGCACTGCTATCTCTTACATATTGTTTCTTTGCCAGACAGAATTCCTTCTAATATTAAAAACTCTGGAAAACTTTTTCTTTTTTATTTTTTTTTATACTAGTGGGAACAGTGTGGAATATTAAAGAAATTATAATACAGAGAAAAGACATTATTTATTACAGTGCTAAATAGAGATGAATGATAGTGTAGATTACGAGAATTGAATCACTGAAAAGCAATGTATGGAGACTGTGTGCACTTAGTGGAAGTGTCGTTTCAGGGCTAGGGCTGTTTAGTGGTAGCCAAAAATCTGGTATAATGTTAAAATTTTGGGGTGTTTTAGTTCAAGTTGCACAACATTTACACTTGCTTTATTTACACTAGTGGAAAGAGACACTAGTGGATCAATCTTTATATTGATTAGCAGTTTACTCATCACCGCCAGCAGTTTAGCACCAGGATCTGATGCTTTTCCAATAAGTCATACATTAAAAGTAATAAACTGCAGTAAATCTGATTGCTCACAAACTTAGTTCTTTGAGAATCAGTAGTATTTTAATAAAATAAACATACTGTTATCTCTTCCACTGGGATTTTTCATTTGAGAAGACACAGCTATCTGAACACACTGTGGGAACTGAGCAGATCTGACTGCAACATTTTAAGCTTATTGTGTATCATATAGTTTGCCACAATATGCAAGGAGATGATGTTTTGGGGCAAACAGTTGAATTCCTGTGGGTTATCATTTTGATGTGGTTAATTACATGTACAGTTGTAAGCTTAAGGTATTCTGTTCCTTTTGGCAAAGATTCATCAATGCATGAAATTGTAGAGAATACTCTGGATTTTCATACATGAAATTTTCTTCCTTACTTACTGTATTTCAAAAAACCTTCCTCACTTGTATTTCCCTTTGCAATTTTCTTTGCTATAGAAATAGTAGGGTGTTCAAAGGCAGTTATTTAATTTTGATAACATGACAACTGTAATATTTTTTTTCTTGTGATCAGATCTGTCTGTTTCTCTTAGGTTTTCAGGGAAGTAGGTTCCCATGACAAGTGCCACAGGCTGCAGAATCCTTAATGTTAAGATAGTGCTTTGATTAAGAGATAGGCAGCCAGTGAATTAGAAATGTTGATCCTCTCATGCCAAGCTAGAACTTTGATTAGTCATTAGCAATAAATATAAAAGTCATACCAAAGCATCCTCCTCACTCGTAGATAAATATTGTGTCATGCCTGTCTCTTGAAATAATCCCTCCTGTTCTTTGCTAAAATGACCAGCAGCCAACATGTGGCACAGTAGCAGCAAGCAGTAGAGTGGGCCATGAAATCCTATGTCAATTGTGTAAGGATGAAGGACATAAAATAATATATATATCAAGTGCCTTGCACAGACAGCAATAGCTGCAGTTTACCTAGGTCAATCTTTTTAATATCACTATTTCTCGCAGCGCATTCTGTTTCCTAGTGCATAGTCTAGGCAGTATGGTTTCCCTAAAGCCCCGTTCAGCTGTGGGAGCTCTCTCACTGAGGTGAGCAGGCCAATATCAATGCAGTTTTCAGGCACTTTTTCGGGTGGTCTCTTTGCTGCCAGAGCCACAGGTGGTGCCAGGTGGGAACTGCAGCTCCAGGCTTCCCCTGGGACTGTCGGGCTCCTGATGGAGAGCTGAGGCAGGTCTATAGAACAAGGCTTTAAAGGGCCAACCTGCCAACCGGTGTCCAGCCCCAGCTCCCGAGGGACGTGCGGGGCTGTGCCAGGGCAGGGAGTGGGACAGAGCTGTGCAGGGTCACCCACACCTGAGCAGCCTCGGGGGCAGGAGCTCCCCGGTGGCACTTGCCGGGAATGGCTGGGCCAAGCTGTCTCTTGCCCTCCTCCGAGTGGAAGTACTGGAGCATGGAAAGCTGGAACCTGGAGGATAGGGCAGTGAATGGCTGTGCTGGCATGGAGGGATAATAGGCTGCACAAGCTTTGATGTTGTAATAACCCTTATAAGTATAAATGAGCTGTTGATTATGGTAATTGTAGAAACATTAATTATTTTCATAGTGTTTTTCAGCTATTTTTGTATTATATAACTGAATTTTAACAGTGATAATGATGTGACAAAATCAGTTGTATTCTGAACAAAATCTAACTTCACAAGGGGCCTATTTTACAGTGTTATTTTAATCCTTAACTGCTTTATTTACTTTCTATTTATCAGGAAATCCGTCATGTTCTCAGAGAGCAAGTACTGTAAGTTTTAAGACACGGTAGAAAAGGAAGACACATCATCCAGAGAAATAATGAACTTGAACTCCTGATTTAAATTCAAAGCTCAATTCAGCCTTAACTGTAGAGCTGCAGCTGGCACCTCAAAACACTTAAGTAGTCTGTTGAATTTATCCTCAATGTCCACAAATGCAATTATAAACTTTCTTTAGAGCTTCATTTCTCTTCATTGCCTGCCCATGGTTTTAGGTCTTCTGCAGATTTCCCAGTAGCCCTGTTTCCCTGGGTGCGTGGAAAGTTCAGTAGCAAACCTGCAAACATCCCATGTATTCAGCTCTCTGCAGCTGTGCAAACAGCACAATGCATTTCCAATGTTCTGCTTTAAACATGCACATGGATAATTGAACTTCAAAGCAACAGCTCTGCTAATTCTTTTATGAAGATGCAAATTACTAGTGTGACTTCTCACCAGATTGGGGGCTTATTGGAACAATCAGTCTGATCTAAATCCTCCCCAAGGCATGAGCACAGTTGAGGGTATTTCTGCAAGTCTAATCCATACTTTACTCACTGGCAGGGTACAAAACTAATAGTAGCCTGGAGTCAGCAAAGTTTTCACAGTCAAATCCCAATACTCGAGTTACCTCCCCTAATAATCTACATTATTCTGGTGTTATGTGCAGGGATCAGGCATCAAGATAAAAGAAAAAGAACAAGAAAAAGAAACTAAGATCTTTACAAAGAGTTAGTATGGAAAGATGGAGTATTTATTAAATTCAGTGTTTTCTTTCAGCAAAACTGTGCTTAATAGTTGCTTAAATATGTGTCATATTTGGCTCCAGTATACATATTTTCTGGTATATTTTTAAAAATTATCCTTAACTTTATAAATGCTTGGCCTCTTCTCCTCTGACCATTACCATTGTCCTGCCAGCTTTTAACTGAAAGGTTGAAAAATACATTATGTTCCTCAAAGGCAGCCAAGGCAATTTACCATCTTGCTTTCCAGTTCACGGATGTGAAAGGTTAACTTCTAGCTATTGGGAAGTCCAACTCTAATTAATTCAATACAGAAAGTTAAGTCTCAAGAGGAATAAATATGTTTGGTTATAGCTTCCCAATTATGCCTATCTCCACACATGCACTTAAAAAGAGCTGAAGTAAAACATTTTAAAGCAAGATATTGTGAACACTTGTAAATAAGTGCAAATTTCAACTTCAGTATGCAATCTAAATTTCCCTGGAAGACCACATAAAAACTTATTGCCGATATTTCCAAGTAGCTGGTTATTTGTGATACAAGAAGAGAACCTTTTTTTCAGTCAGTGCTAAGGATCTGTGGGCTGAAATTTTGCTTTCAAGGTCTTTCCATCTGAAATGCATGTGTGTGTCTGTAGAGGGAACTGTATGTTCTCCAGTTTGAAACATGGCTGGGTTTTTAACATGCTTTGAAAAGTTGTGAACTTCTCAAAGGGAATTACATACAGGACAGCTGTGCTGGTTTTGGCTGCGGTATAGTTAATTTTCTGATGTTGTAATAACCCTTAAATGCTGCAAACAGTGTTGATAACACAGGGATGTTTTAGCTGTTGCTGAGCAGCACTTACACAGCATCAAGGCCCTTTCTGTTCCCCTCCTTACTCCAGTGAGGAGACTGAAGGTGGTGCAGAAGGAGTTGGGAGGGGACACAGCCAGGACAGCTGACCCCAGCTGACCCAAGGGATGTCCCAGACCATATGGAGTCATCCTCAGCACATAAAGCTGGGGGAAAGAGAAGGAAGGGGGGGACATTCAGAGTCATGATGTTTTGTCTTCCCAAGTCACCATTATGTGTGATGGAGCACTGCTTCCCTGGAGATGGCTGAACACCTGCCTGCCCATGGGAAGTACTGAATGAATTCCTTGTTTTGCTTTGCTTGCCTGCATATGTGGCTTTTGCTTTATTTATAAAACTGTTTTTATCTCAACCCACAAGTTTTCTCACTTTTATTCTTCTCATTCTCTCCCCCATCCACCAGGGAGTAGTGAGTGAGCCTCTGTGGGGTGCTTAGTTATCATCTAGGGAAAAACTGCGGCAGCCCTTTTTGATGTTCATTGTCGAGCTCAAAGGGTTCGAAATAATGACAGGTTTGATTGGAATGTGCTAGGTGGAATTCATAGTTGTTACTGCTGTTTGGCAAATAATTGGCAGGCTCCTGTGCTTGCCATGGGGCTCACTTGCCTCACCGTGCATNCCAAGTGTCTGCTGCCATGGCTGTGACAGCACCACACCAGGTGCACCCCTGAGGGTGTCAGGCCCGAGGACAGGTCCTGCTGCAGCAGGCACACCTTGAAGCACCAGGGGCTGTTCGTGAGGCCATGCTGGAGCACCTCAAAGTGTGTGGCCATGGATGAACCCGCAGCAGAGCAGGAACACCATGCAGGGCCTGCAGCCAGGGGCAAGGCCATGTTGGGCGGGTTTGCTTTCTGAGGGGATGGTGGCTGTGGGTGAGGCCGTGCTGGGGCAGACCTGAGGGCACTGAGGCCCATGGACAGGGCTGTGCTGCGGTAGACCTGAGGGCACTGAGGCCCATGGACAGGGCTGTGCTGGGGCAGACCTGAGGGCACTGAGGCCCATGGACAGGGCTGTGCTGGGGCAGACCTGAGGGCACTGAGGCCCATGGACAGGGCTGTGCTGGGGCAGACCTGAGGGCACTGAGGCCCATGGACAGGGCTGTGCTGGAACAGCTGCCCCTCAGAGCCACTGTGGCTGTGGATAAATCCATGCAGCAGCAGGTGTGCCCTGCAGAGCCTGGGGCTCACAGAAATGGCTGCACTTGGGGCAGGTACGACCCTGAGGGACTGCAGTCTCTGGGTAAGTCTGAGCCAGAGCAGGGGTAAAGGGAGGAGTTCACTGCAGTGTTAAACATGTCAGTCTAGTCCAAAGGAACTGGGAGTGGACATTTTAATGGAAATAGCTTTAAATTGTTGAATTGCATTTTATGGAATTACTGTAGCAGAAGCCACCTGAACCAAAGAAGAACAAGCCTTACACAAAGCAGCCCAAGTGCTTAGTTGCCATCTGAGGTTAAACCATGACAATGGCAAAGGGAGAAGAATGGAATGAGAATTTTGTTTCATGGGGTAGATGTGGCAACAGAGGTACTCCTGGCAGCTCATTGGTTCATACATTACTTGCAGTAATACTGGGGCAGTAACAGCTTGTCCTGTATAGTACCATTGTCCCCCTTGAAAGTCATTCAGATTTTACCAAGGAGAAAAAACCTTTCCTCACTGTGCAGTGCCAGTTCTGTGCATTAGAGCTGGAGCACTACTGAGCAAGCACAGAGAGAGGGAGTTGTACATGTAGTATGTACCATTTATTTATTTATTCATTGTCTTTTTTTCTCTTCTCCTCTCTACTCTCTGACTGGAGATTCTCTACATTTTTTATTTTACCTTCTTGTGCTCCATTTCCCAAATTTTTTTCTCTACTGTTATTTCCTCTGGGAATTTCTTTTCCTGTTCATTTCTTTCACAGCATTTTTGAAGCAAAAAGTACATCAGAGATGCTTTGAGTTTGAAGTGAACTTTAAAACACACAATCTTTGAGGGACTTCTGGTCTGATGTGGATTCACTTCCTTCCTTGGTGAGGAGGATGGGGTGGGCCCAGAGCATCTGGCTGGTCAGACAGCCTTGGCAAGCAAGGCAGGTACTGTCCCCAGCAAAAACGAGAATGAAATAGGAGCAGTCTGGTGGGAGCTGCTCACTGGAGCTAAAAAAGGCACCCCAACCTCATACCTAACTACTTCAACCATTCTTTTGCTTCACCGATGGAAACAGAAATACTTTAAACATAATTTGCAATTTTCCCAAGCCTCGATATTTGGTAGGTAAACAAGAGAAATTTGTGAGTGATAGAAAGCCCACAGTAAGAGACATGCTCTTGTAGTGTCTTACTAGCAAGCAGCATGGAGGTGAACGATGGTGACCTTCAAATCTGTGTGGAAACCATGCCACAGCTTCCCTGCTGGGGCAGTGCCATGAAAACCAATCACGTGAGCTAGGGAGAGGGAAGTCAAGAGGTGGTGATTCCCAGTGCACTCTCCAGGAGCTGGCACAGGGGCAGGAGCATGAGTGAGTGTCCCGCTGCAAACATGCATGCTCTTGTACCCTTCTAGGAGTTTACCATGCCACCAAATTATCCTCTTAATAGAAAGGAAATTCTAAAAGCAAGTGCAGCCATGTGCAAGCATCCCTGAAAGACATGGCCTGCTGGCACTTCTTTAAATCTGGCATTTAAAATTGCTCAGACAGATGGAATGAAAGTATGTAATAAAATGTGACATTTGATTTTATCATCTGCAGTTGTTAAGTGAATTCTTCTGATCTTTCCCACTTTCAGTAGCACTGAGTGCCAGTCAGATTCTGACAATTTGCAGTTTGTAAAAATCTACTCCAGAGGTCAGATAGAAAAACAATAAGTAATAATTAATTACAGGATACGCATTCATCCACAGAATCTGGTTATGGTGTGTGACAGCTCAGCCTAACACAAAAAAAAGACATGATTCCAAAAAGTCACAGCTTTATAGGCAATGATTTACAGGCTACTTCTCAGTACCATTTGTCTACTTTGTGGTCTTCCTTGTATATAGATTTCTAAGAATCAAGGTATTCCTAGGAATTCAAAAGAAAGAAATGTATTTGTTTTCCTCTGTCTTCTGAGTTAGTCACGCTTGTTTTCTTCAGTGCACAAGAGAGTACCTTCCCTTGGTCCTCTTCAGAGCACAGCTCCATGAGAAATACATTGTCTCTCCCTCTTAGTGTTTCTCTCCCTGCTGCCCTGGACACACTCCCAGAGCCTCTGCAGAGCACAGGTACAGCTGGCAGCTCTCACAGACTGCAGCAGATTGCCACACTCATTTCACTTCCAGTTTTGCTGCTCAAGAGGAGCAAACCCTGAGGGTCAGCACTCTCAGCATTGCTACTGAAAGGAGGTGGAAAACTGACATAAGCACAGACCGAGCCCTGATAGTTTGAAAGATTGTCCCCATCCCTCCTTTTACAATTTGGTCAGGGACCTCAGCAGCCATTATATCACTTAATGTTCATTTAGTGCTAAATTGGGAATATTACGCAATAAATGATTGAACTTTTAATTTGCAATTAAATTAAAAGCAGCCATCTCACTGCAAGAAAAATGTCATTGAGAACTAACTACATATGTGACAGTATTTTGCAAACAGCTTTACTGCACTTTACAGGTAACAGTTTTATGGGGCCTAGCCCTGAGCTTGCAATGAGTACTTGCTCCTGCTACAAATAGCCTGCACCCCAGGACATACCAGAAGTACCTGTGCAGAGGTAAATATTAATTCCAGTGTAGCAGCAAGTAGGAGTTCCAGCCTTAAAGCAGAAAAAACTGCTGTGTTCATGCTTTCTCAACAAAACTGAAACCAAAACACCTGAGCCTTGAAAGCCAACAATCTAAGGATTGCAGTGTTTACATAGATGCTTACACAAATGCCTGGAAACAACCTTGCTACTACTAAAACTTGTCACTTTTTTATTCTGGCACCAATTTTTCCATCAAGAAGCCAAAGTAGCCGAGAAAGTACTGCCACCTGTTTCTTACACAAATGCATGTGACCTTCTGACCCCTCCGGGTTTCAAACTCCTGAAAGCTCAGCCCCTCACTCCCCAAAGCGTGGTATCCCTCATCTGTGTCAGCAGAGCTCAGAACACCCTGGTATGGCTGAGTATCAGTGAAGCCTCTGGTTTGCATGTCTGCATTCCAGAATCAGTGCTGCAAGGGAAACCCCAGCACTGCTGTTGCTCTTGATATCTGTGTTATCTCTGACTGTGTAAAATCATAGAACCATAGAATGGGTTGGAAGGGACCTTAAAGATCATCCAGTTCTAACTCCCCTGCCATGGGCAGGGACATCTTCCACTAGACCATGGTTTCCCTCCAAGCTGGCCTGGAACACTTCCAGGAATGGGGCATCTACAACTTCTTTGGGCAATCTGTACCAGGGCCTCACCACCCTCACAGGGAAGAATGTAAATCATACGTACATTTCACTTTTAAGGAACTTGTCACTTGCTGTAACCTCTGCAGTTTGATGGTGCTGAGAAGCAAAGGCAGTAACTGAATAAAGATAGCATGACAGCCCATTGACTCTCATGTCCTTCCTGTCAAAGCAGTCTAAAAAATATTCACTTCTTTGGTGGGTATTTTCTTCTATATCAGAACTTGCGAAGTGAATGTTGAGGAGTATTTTTAAGAAGCCAGTTGCAGGCAGGGACATTTTTACCAAGTGCACCAAACACCAGATAAGAAAAAGAGTTTTCATCAGGGGATGGTTAGATCAAAGTTGAGGTTTTGCCACTCGGGTTTTTGTTTGCACCTCTAAACAATACACAGACCAAGAATTATTTGCAAAAATTATTCAGCAACACATTTCAAATAATGAATATTTCAAGTGAATTATTATGGGCCATACTTGAATAGGAAAAGAAGCAAAATAGTTGATGAATTATTCATGCAGCTTTAGCACTGATGTAATAAATATTACATGGTGTCAGAGGGAAATGAGGAATTTTTAAATGGAGAAAGAAATTAACTAGGAAGGAAAAGCACCTGAAAATTGGAGAAGGTGAATACAAAGATTTGAGCTATGTGAATAATAATAATGAAGAGACTTAACAGGGAGAATTAAAAGGGTGACTCTGAGTCACTTCAGGAGGCAAAATACTCTTCCTCTTTAGTTCTTCCTCTGCAGAGAATACAAAAACTTCTCAAATCTCCTTCATCTCTGTCTAAAAAAAAAATGAGGGAAACAAAAAAAGACCCCCTAGAGTGAGCCAGGTGGGAATGTATCTAGATCTGGCTAAGGTAGATTTACAAAAGGGCTGTAACGTTTGGAGAAAAATACCATTTTTAAAAAAATTAAAGTCTTATTTTATTTTGCAAAGTGACTTTTCCCAACAGCTTAATACTGAAGTAGGACAACAGGATTGTGTATTTCTTAAGGACAGAATCCATAATGCTTTTGTTGTGCTTTGGGTACACATTCAGCAGCTTTAGCTGCTGTGCCACTGAATGGTCAGTCAGATCTGCTTTGACATACTGCATCAAGGAGCAACAATGTTAATTCCAGGTTTGCTCTTTTGCTCAGATGTAGTGTGAACAGATTCTCATTAGTCTTATCAGTTGACTCTTCATTTTAACATTCAAAACTCCCATTTTTTAAATCATATTTTTTTGTGTGAGAGGAATTTAACCAGTTTTTTTCCTTCCAAATACCTCCCTATTGACCTCTTTCACAACAGTAAGTAGAAAATTGGAGAGAAGAAAGAAGTTGAAAAATCCCAACATACTCCACATCTTTTGAATTTTTTTTTTCTAAACTTAGAAATGGAGACACATTACGCATTTTTTCCCCATTGACAATGGACTTGAGCATCTTTTGACCTCAGGAGTAACATATCAAAATGAAATGTTTTACGTTCGTCATTTCCGTAAATGTCTCATTTACAAAATCTGTCATGAGCACAGCAGTCGCCTCCTCATTGGACATTTCCCAGCCTTGGCATATCAATCCCTCTCTTGCACATCTGCTCAGAAAATGTAATTAGTTATACCCATATGCTGCAGAAGTACATGATAAAACTTAAAAAACAGAAAAGGCCAAGAGACTTGACAGCTTTTCTCCTTCTTACTATGAGTATTTTGTTGAAGACTTAGGAAAGAGAGAAGCTTTTCTTGCCCTCTGCCACAGGGTGGGGATATCATCGTGTCCTAAGCAGCTTCCAGAGATAAGGCAAAGCAATTTATAGTATGTTCTGATAGTGTTCACTTCAGAACAATAATACGTGGTTTTAAAATACATACTATTCCCCAAATAGGCACACCTTCTTTCTCTGGTCATTAAAATACTTATGAACATATCCTTGCAAGGAAATGTCAAAGAAGACGGACAGGGAGCCTTATCAGAAGTTTTGACATGGGAGTCCAAGATGAGAAGCTCTTGCTGCACCAAATGATGATCACATGCAGTGAATATGGAAACTCTCAGCGTGTTGATCAGCTTTTGCTGGCAAATGGCAAAGGAGAGAGGGAGTTACAGTGCAAAATGGAGCTCTACCTCAGCAACCAAAATTTGGTTCAATGGCACCTTTGTGCCACTGGCTCGTGGGTAGGATTGTTCCATGTTCACCAACATTCAGCCCCTGCATTCACCAGACATGTCTCTGCAAAAGAGATGAGCAGAGAGCTGGTGTAACTCCCTTGCACTTTACTCAGGATACTTTAAAATTTGCACTTTTTTTCACTAGACCATATTAATTACCTTGCTATAGATATGAAATAGAGCTGTTAAAAGTGATTTATCCATTGATCCCAGCTTCTTCAAAGTCACCCCATAGAATGAAATATACTCTGGATCTCCTATAGTTCCATCTCCATGGCAAGGGATTTGCAGCTTTTCTCAAAATCTGTTGTAATGAAACATTAGTTAAGTTTTTCATGGATAGTACATTATCAGCCTCAGTTGGTGGCATTTAAAACCCAAGATTACATTTCAATTCACAAGAGATCTGAGCTTTCAACTGGACCTCACAGTGTGGATCAGAAGCCACTGGCCACTAGTGGCAGGATACAGAACAAAGCAAACTCTGAAAATGTTGAATTCTGTCAACTCTGTTTTATGTTTTCTTACTAAAATACAAAACAATGTGTCACTACTCACTATATGAACAAAGTCATTGTGATTTGGCATTACAGAAACACCATTTGAAGTTCATCTCTGACATACCACATTTCGTTGTGTATGTTGTTTAATGGCTATACATTCTTCTTAAAAAAAACCAAACCCACTTTCAAATTATTAGCATTCTTTTACTTCAGTGGGGGTTCAAAATCAAAGCTGCTGCACCTCCAGCCTCCACCTTTTCTTTTAGAATTAACTGAGAAAAAAGAAAAGCTCTCATAATTATAGAGATTTAGCTGTCCTTGTAAACTGGCTATTTTAAGATCTGTTTACAAGATCACAATATGAAACATCATTCAAAAACAGTGTGAATTGATTACATTCTTCTGAAGAACATGTAGCAGTAGAATATGCATTTGTAGCTGTTCCACTGCCCTATAATTAAGACTTTATTGCTTCCCTTCTAAACACGTTGCTGCTGCTGAAGAACAGCTGAGATAATTTAAATGAAACAATTGAAAATGCTTCCCCCTCCCCCAGAAATCACCTTCCAACCTTTAAGAAAAAGGTGGCAGAAAGCCTTTGGTCACTGCCAAATATAATCAATAACTACTGATTATAGTTTTCTGCTCCTGTTTCTTTCCAATGAGCATATTTTCCCCAAATACTATTAATAATTTAAATGATGCTTAGTTGAGAGACTTTATATTAGAACAGTTGAACAGTCTTTGGTGTCTTCATTCATTTCCATGGATTCTGGACCACAGCATGGTGATGGAGTGGTCACCAATTATATTGGGAATGTTCACTTATCTCAGAATGAACGAACAAACCAAAAAACCTGATAGGCACCACATAAATATATTTGCATGCTTAGAATTACTCAGAGACTCATTGCTGCTCTGAACTATCTTACATTTTTTTAAAACTAAAATTAATACTAATAAATGAATAAAATAGCTGTACCACAAATAATGAATTAGAACAATCTAACATCTGGATCCGTGTTACTGGAGAGGGACTCCAAAGAAAAATCTTCACCTTGCAGTTTATTTGTTCTGAATAAATATTTTTGATAAATGAGATGACATATTATAAAGCAGAGATGAAATAATACTTTTTTCCATAAAGGTCATCCAGAAGACAAATGCTTCTAAGGGCAAATGAACATAGATAGCAATAGCATTGATGAGCTGTGTCAAATTGCAGATGATTTTCCAAGTATGGAAGCCAGAATTCCCATGGCAACCCTCACAAACTTCACACACACATTCGGTGTAGGTAGCAAGCCATATAATATAGGAACAGGAACATTTCAAGTTAAGGGTTTAAAACTAAGCTAAATATAATATAAACCATGAAAGCAAATATCCTTCTAATTGTATTCAAGGTGTTTTTCCCTTCCTTCCTTCCTTCCTTCCTTCCTTCCTTCCTTCCTTCCATTTTCTGATTTTCTATATTCTGAAATCTATATATAGATTGCAATCCAAGTGACAGATGCCAGTTATCTTTGTACCTCTCCCAGAATGTAAGAGACCAAGTGCAGTATCTCCTTCTGCTCCTCAGCACCTCTCTCAGCACTGGGGTAGCCAGGAAAAAGGGAATTACCCTCCCCAGCATGTGCCTGGCTCCCAGCCCTCCACACCTCTGTGCCACCTCCTCAGTTTGGGGACTCTACTCTGTCCTAGCATGGCTGTAAAAGTCCCTATTAAACCTGGGCAAGGTGCTCAGTGTGTGAGCAGGAACCAGGGGCAGAAACGGCTTTACAGCCCTTGTGGAAAGGGAAACAAAAGGTAAAAAATGCCAGGGAATGTCTTCTATTGGTGTCTGCATTTTAACCAGATGGGGCATGGGTTTTTTTCAGTTTGGTTATAAGAACCTGGCTGAGACTTGCCAGGCTGACCCAGTACTGCCACTCCATATTAGATATTCTGGAGAGGGCTGATGATCATCTGTACTGAGAGTCTCTCTGCTTCAGCAAAAACCCACACGTGAAGAAAAGGCTAATAGAAATAAAGGGTTCTAGGTTCAGCCTTTAGCAGAAGTGTATTTATTCATTCGCTATACCTGTATATGACAAAATGAGGCCCAACTGTATTTGTATAATATTTTTAAATTCTTTTAACTGTTCAGTGTCTCAGTGCACAAGCATCATCACAGAAGATGATAGGTGATTTTTCTGCTTTAGCGCCTCCCCTTTTATACTTCTCCATTAATTTTCTTTCCTACAATGCAATGGTATCAAAACATGTGCAAGCATAGGAATAAAGGAACATCTGGAATGCACCAATAAATATTGAACAACTTACTTTACAACGTTAAGCTGTCACAATTAATTCACTTATAAAATTTGTCCTGTCGTGTCAGTGAATGAACACAGTCTCCAAAGAGCTATTTTCATTTAGGTATTTTCTCTCAAACCAAATTACAATCTTTTTCAACTTTGCTTCAGCTTTGCTTTAATGTCAGCTGAGTATCTGCCAGGTTGTTTTGTTTATTGCAAAAAGGTATTACTGGTGGACAAAAGTAGGAGAGGATGTACTGAATTCTTGTAATAACTTTTCTCTAAATAATATAATTACTGTCCATTTCCACTCTATTTCATAGACTCCTATAATATTTTTTAGGTTCAAAAGGACCCTCATAAATTTCCCTCTTTAGCCTTGTATTAGATAGAAACTTTGGACTTTTGTGCTGTGTATATTCAAGAATCAAGCAGTGAAGAGAGATGAAAAAGCAGTAATGATTCTGAAACTTCAGTGAGCTGCTGCTCATTTACAGACCCTGCTGGCCTTAAGGGCTTGGTACCAGCTTTGTGGGACCCAAGCAATTCTTACAGGCTGATGGGGAGGAGGTCCTGATGTTCAGAGCAGCTCTGGCTTTGTCTCCTAACCTGAGAAATAATGCAGTGCGTGAGTGAAAAAGCATTTCTCCACTTAGGAGTGAGGAGCTTTGTGATAGTTGTACATGTACAGAGCATCTTTCTCCACTCTCATTTTACATAATATTCTTTACCTCCTGGTGAAAGCTTAGTTTATTATTTAAATGAACACAACTGCAGGGTACAAATAAAAAAATAAACATCTTATTTGTTTTCATTTGCAAAAAGAGCCTGGTGAGATGCTTCACTTTGCTTTCACTTTGCAAAAAAAGAGAAGAAAATCACGTAACATTGCAGCTACGTTTGTTTTTGATTAAAGAAGTTAATTCAAAAAGGCTCTTTAAGCCATAGTGTTATGACAATTACTTAAAGAACAGTCAATCTTCCCCAATTCCATGTTGCTTTGTTCTTCCCCAAAATTCAATGTTGCTTTGATTCCAAGCAAGTTTCTTAGTTTGGCTTTAAGAGTTAATGGCTTCCTGGCAACTCTTGGTTAAATATTAATGAGTTAAATAAATATAATGTTTATTCCTTAACTAAACTTCTAAGTAATACAACTAGCAAAAGAATTATTCCTGTTGAAAACTCGTTGTCATGTCACAGACCAGGTAAAAAATGTCAAACCTCAGATATGGCTTTTTGCCTGTGGGAAAATGAATACAATGGGTTTTGATATATTTTTCCAGTTATATTTTAAACAAGGACATCCTGTTACTGTTATTTCTTCAATTGTGTGTCTTACCTTAACCAGGAGGTACCCTCACTTTTCAGGTCCCCAAAACCTCCCAAATCTGCTGAAAGTTTGTGTCTGTCCCTTTCAGGTTCAGCTGAGTTGTTGCCTCTCTGTTCCTCCCAGTGGGGCAGAGCTGCTGCCAACAGCAGGGGCTGCATCCAAACTTGTTGCAGCTTGAAAATGTAACACAGTGGATTTCCTGAAAGGGTTTATGGTTCATCCTGTTGGCCAGCACAGGCCACCACACTTCTTTCAATCACTCTGTATTCAACAAGGAGCCTCTGTGAGACTGCATAGATAAGGTTTCTCTTTCTCCATGATGATGGCAGGACTAAAGATGATGCCTATGTGACACACAGCCAGTTAACAACAGGTCCATACAATAAAAGCTTTGAAGCTATGCAGTGCTTTATAAATGTTTTGCTGTCCAGGTGCTTTTTGCAAAGGTTTTACAATGTCATCCTCTACTCACTCTAGTCAGTCACACCAGCTGTCAGGTAGGAGCTTCTCCATTTGCTAGAAAAAGGGTTATTTAGCCATTTTTTTTGAGTAAATTTAAAGCATATCAGATAGAGCATATCAGACAGTACAACTCTGTCCTCATCCATTCTTCATGAGAGTGCAAGGGACTGTTTGTCCAAAATAGTGGGCAGTGCTGATATGTGCATGAAAATGTGATTTAGACATATGGAAGAAAACCACTGGATACTCCTCATGGCCTGCAAAGCTCCTGCTCAAAGTTTGATTTCATGATTAATTTATGCCAGCATTAACCTTATTTCAGTGATGCTAAAAGTTAAATCCTGCCCACAGATATCAGGTAAATTAAAAAATTCAATACATAGAGCACAAATTTTTTGAAAGGTCACTATTTTGGGTATAGGTTGGCAGCAGCAGGGACCAGAAGAACCTGTATTTATTTCTTTTTTCTCTGGACATGCATCTTGCCACACATCAGTTGTAAAGGGATGGAATTTTTATCAGGAAACCCTTTAAAATCATTCAGTACTTAGAGCCACTGATTTCTTACCCACATTCATGTTTTACCTTTACTACCAGCAATTTGCTCTGGTGACAGCTCCCCTGTTAGATACCAGAGAAGGTTTTTGTTCTTTTCTTTGTATGTGTTTTCAGTCTAACAAGAGAGATACGCATTTTTTACAGGCCCTAGATATAAACCACAGACACACAAAGAGGCAACATGGAAATCCAGTAAGAGGCAGACTGATTTTGAGTAATCAAATAGCTTAAGCACTTTCTGATCATTAGCCTAAGGAATGCAAGACTCCATAAAAGAAAAATCTTTGGAAATAAGTCTAAATATGCAATAGACTTTTTAAAATTCTTTTTTTTCAGAAGTATTTGCATGACACAAAAAGGACAATGTTTGATTGTACTTAACAACAGACTATATTTTTATATGATGACAGAGCTACTAAAAAATCAGGAAAATAAATACATGGTCACAAGAAGGTCTCTATAAAACTCAATTAAAGCCTTTCCCCCATAAGTTATGGCCTAGCTGATGAGAAAAAGAAATAAGAAAATAAATCATGAACATAATGAATGTTTTACCAAGAATGCAAAATGCCCAATGGTGCTTCTGATGTCCAAATGTCTCAGATAGCCTAGACAGATAACCTCCTAGTCTGGCAGACTATACATGTAAAATCAATGCAACATACACTGGCACTCCCCAGCTAACCCAACATCACACGTCCTTAGACGTGCCTAAATTAGCAGCATGGTAGTAATTCTTGGTTACACTTAAATATTTCTATCCTTCCAGTAAGCCTGTTCAAGCTCAATTCCTTGAACTTTTGCTTATCTGGTATTCAGAGTGTTACTGCTGTCTGCCTTGTTGCAATCCTGTTTATAGAACTGTACACTACAGAGAGATTAGGAGCTAAAACCGGAAGGCTAAATTGAGTATTAATAAATGCAAATAAATGCTCACTGGGGAAAAGCCAATTCTCCAATATATATACACACTGATGGATATTAAATTATTCAGTAACCTTCAGAACAGCTCTTAATGTTAGTGGACAATTCTGTGGAATGGCAGCTCAGCATTCAGTGGTACTTCAAAAAATAAATTAGGAATATGATGACAAAAATCAAAGCATAATTATGACAACATGTACATTTCTGGTGTGTCTGCATTTTGAATACTGGTTGGAGCAGAACTAGAAGATACAGAGAAAAGCAGCAACAATAAGCACAGATGTGAAGTGCCTTTTGTACAATATGGTATTATGGTAAATTCTTGGGTGGCACAGGGAAGACAAATAGGAAACAGTTACTCATCTCTTCCAGGCAGAAGGCATTACCTGAAGTTATTAGGCAGCTGGTTTAGGAAATCACAAAATGAATTGATTTTTCCTACATATTAAGTTGTGGAATTCATTGATATTCAGCATGGTAAATCCTATGAGTTTAGATGGAAAAAAAAAAAAAGGAAGGGAAATTAAGGCTATTAAGCACATTGATAGAAGTTCTCAAGTTCTCAAGTTGAAAAGCAATCATTAGGAAGGTGGAGTGGGAAAAGAGCACAGTCCAGCCTTGTTGTTCTTCCCTGCCTCCTGCAAGGATCAACTGCCAGCACAGCTGGAGAAGACTCTGTGAGGCACAGCCCTGCAGCACTGCCCTGCCCCTTCCTAACACAGACTCACCTCTGCACGGGGAATTGTCCATACGGGGAGAGATGCATGCTCCCCACAGGATTTCAGGAGCATCTTAACTGCCACTTTAAAGATGAAAAAATAAGAGTCATGGGGCAGCATGAGGACACTTCCTAGCATTGCTGAAAAGGTCATGCTGGTATTCCAGATCTTATTTGCAATATACATTTTTTAAGATGAAAGTCACAAAATCTTTGCTCAGCTTGGGCAGGTCCACAGACACCCAGAGCAGCAGCCACGAGCTCTGGAATTGTCCCTTGCAGCCATTAGGTGACTGATCAGAGCAAGCTCACAAAATGCCACCACAGAAGGTGCAGTGATGGCTGAAGCCCTGCTCTTCTGCAGGGCCAGAGCCCTGGCTAGGTTGTCCCTCATTCCTTCCACACAGAGCCTGTGGCTTGCTCACACCAGGGAGAAACTACAGCTGCAGTCTGCAGGACCTTTTGGGTGGAATAATTCAGTGACTGGAAGACTTTAATGCATATTGCATGAGTGAATCAGTTGATGATTTTAATGCAAACCTCTTTTACTTTCTTAACCCTTTCTCTTCCATGCTATCTAAAGAGGGAAGAAGTCAAGGATTACAGGAGGGTCAGCCATGGGAGCAGAAGGTTTCACCCTGCCAACTCCAAATGGAAGTGTTGTTCTTGTGTTGGCATCAGTGCTGTCACTGTATGATGTCACTGTACAAATAGTCTGTTTCATGAACTGTCACTTTTTCTTTATCCTTTAAAAATGTCAAATTGAAGATGTCTAATAGACATGTAAATACTGCAAACTGAAAACTAAATTAACAATACTTTAAAGAAGCATTAATCTCACAAAACATGTTTGGCATCTTTATGTCCTATGTTGCCGTTAGGCAACTAGCAAGATCTATTACAATAATCCTAAAGTCCTAGCCCTTGAAGACTACACAAGGTAATTCTACAAATACAAGAAATTATTCAAGAAAGAGAATCTAAGAAGTATGCTAAAATATCAAAATACTTCTAAAAAAGACTAGGATACAGAATGATGACAAACTTTCCTCATTAAAATTTTTATTAAAATGGAGCTATTTTTACATATTTAAAATACTTTATATCCAAATTATGCAATATTTATGAAAACAATTGTATGCAAATACATAAAAATATGTAAAATTAGAGCTAAGCAATATAAAGCAATATATAGCATGTTTCAAAATGTATTTCAGGACTAGAATACCTGAGTGTTCAATAAGGTGGTCTCCTGCATTTTACTGATTTTAACAGTTAAATTTAATAATGTATCTGATCTCATATAAAGCACTTTGGCTGGGAGAAACTGCATGGAAAAGGCAGAGATCAAGCAGGGATATTACTCAAGGCCTGTCTTCAGAATCTTCTTCCACATGAAGATCCACTGATTGAGATGCTAAGAAGGACTCCCATGTAGCAAGGCACTTAAAAAAACCAAACACATACATATGAGTACAGCAGACAGATTTCTGTAAACCCTTAGCCAAGGAGAAGACTTAAAAAAATAGCAGAATGCATACACATTGTCACAAGCTGCTTTTGCAGGACCACAATAAGAGCAAAATACAGTTTCCTAGGCAGCTCAGTGATATGCAAAATGTTAGCTAACATGCTGAGTGAGCTGTAAAGGTCAATTTTACATAATGACAAGCACACACTGTGAGCATTGTAATTGTATGTTGCAGTATGGAAGATGCTAACATTAATTATGCTCTTCTTTAATCTCTTCCTTTAGTTACAGGCAAAGATATCTCCCAAATAGAAAGCACACTGTCAGGCACTGTTCCCTTGTAATCTCTGTGGATTCCTATTGTATGCCCAATTTCCTTCCAAGTTAAATTAAACCATTTCTTTTTCTAAATAAGGAGAGAATTCATTTTTCCCCAGAGTAATAGGAAAGAAATAGGACCAGAAAGGCAGGGGCTGGGAGTAGGGAAATTGTTATCCTTACAAGTGGTATTTCCTTATGGAAAAATGTATTTACAATTGTAAAAACTATTTTTTTTATTTAAAGCATCAATTCTGCAGGCAGTAAAATGAAAAAAAAATCAACAAAACCCCCAAATGACTTTGGTTCAATTTGGCTTAAATGAGTGTTGGCAGCTTGACAAGCCATTCTAAGTCATAAATTAGTGTTGAGAGCCATGGCAAGGCTATCACGAGGTAACCTGTGGTGAGTTGGTGCTTGTTACCCAAAGCACCAGGTTTCTACTATTTCAAGTCTGGCAGTAGAACAGGACAGGAAAATTCCTGCAATAATTTTCTTGTTCTGATGGTGTTGAAAAAAAGCCCTTGAAATGGAAATGTTCTAACAAAATTTTGACTTATCCATTCATATCTATTGTTCTTGACAATGCAGCTTATTTATTACTTACTCTACACTGTTCTTTTCATGAAGAATCTTTATTATGCACAATAAATAAGTCTTCTGAAATTTCTTCAGAAATATATATTAAAATCTGGACAGCACACTCCATTTATCTGAACTTTGAATTAAACCAGTGCCCTGAAAACAGCATAATTTACTAACTGAAATCTTTTGCCATAAACTATTCAAGCCACAAAACTTTGCTAAGCCCAGCTCATTGAATCATCTCTTATCCATCTGTCATTGCTTAGGAGAAATGGAAATGACCCTGCATGAACTTGCAGCCACCTAACTCTATCAGACATTTCTTGTGAATGACTTCCAAACTGTGCCATTAAATATGGAGATTTAATCATACTACACTGAAGAGCTTCGGTCCTGGCATAACTGTGTCTGTGTGCAAGCAGATGAGTGGGAGGATCTGCTAATGTTAAAGTATATGCTCAAAGAGAAAAACAAAGAACACACACAGGATGAATGGGGCTGAGGGAATCCATGACACAAGGATGCAGAACCAGGGATACCCATAAAATTAAGGGTGACAAAAGTAACAAGAAAAAGGAAAAAAAAAAGGCAGCAGTGGCTTTGTCTCTGAAGATATAAGTAAGTAGAACATGTGGGTCTGCAAGAAAATGAGAGCAGTTAAAATAGCTAACTGAACTGAAAGATCAAAAAGAAAAAATATGAGCTTATTTTTGCATAGGTTTTTGGTTATTATTAGGCACAGTAGAGATAATTTCTGTTATTCACATTTTGTCCCCTAGACTAGGGATACCATGAATTTACTCCCCCAGTCTTTCTTCTGATCTTGCTTCCAAGTAACTACTGCTGCTATTGCATACAACATTATGCTGCTTTTCAGAGTACATCTAAGGTTCGAATTACTGTGAAAAGAGAGGACTAACAGGATAAGATTCATGTGGAAATCTGCTTTCTTCACTGACTTTTTGGAGAAATGTTATTTTGAAATGGTACACCATGGAGAAACAGTGAAGTTGCTGCCAGCATGAACAGTGAACTGCAAGTGTTGAAAACTGATTTCTGGTTTAAAAGGTCTTTTTGACCTTTTGTATAAAGCCTTTAAGTTTGATAATTAGATTCTCCCCTATTTCATGTGACTGTGGCAGCTGAGTCTATCTGAGAGGCTTGAGCTGGAACATGGCATCTTGGTTTTGAAATGTCAGTGAGCCAGCTGCTAGCTATGTGTCTTCACTGTGGCACTCAAACTCATCAATTTATGTTTGTTAGAGCCCAGCCTGGATTACCATCCTAGAAAGCTGCAAGGCACAGCTGTTTTTCTAGGCTTTTTCTAGGTGTGGTACAAGAAAACCTCACTTTTTCTTGAAGAGTCTTTTGTTAGCAACAACGGATTTTTTTCTGAACCACAATTTAATTTAATTACCACATAACTCCATGTTTTGTCATCCTGTAATTTCAGTAATGTGAATTAAAATATATGTATCAGCACTGGATGCAACGTAAAAATGGCTTTGTGTTATCTTTGCAACACTGAGCCAAACTGCACATGTTAAAATGCAATCACAATACATTGCTTAACCAGACAGATATGATCTTCTGAAGTCTGTCCAGACAAAGATGCAAAGCATTTTTTTCACACAAGTTATTCAGCTTTTAATTTATCCCTGATTATATAACCAAAACACATTTTTCAAAATGTAAGAGCAATGGTGGCTCATTTCACTGTCAGACATCACAGTGCTGCTACAGCTGACAAGTTTTATAATTAACCACACCGAAACAAAACTAGGTCTCTGTGCCTTAGGCTCAAGCTTTTCATATTGTGAAGCATGAACTGCATAAACGACATTTTGTTAGTGATGTATACTTCAACATTATTACAGAATGGTTTTACTCCATTCTCCTGGGAGGTTGAAAATGGAGATCTAAATGGAGGATCAGCCAGTTTTCACAAAGGAGACAGAAAGGAAAAAAACCCAAAAAATCCAAACTGAGGAAATGGAATGTGTTTGCACAGGATTGAAATTCATAATCCAATTACTCATAAAAGCCTAATGGAAAACATAAAAAAGCCTAAATACACAAAATGAAATAGCAAGAGCTTAAATAAGGCTACTTTACCTAAAATATTCTGATTACTACTGCAGGACACATATCTATTTATTATGCAGAACACATATCTATATATAAGAATGCAACATCATTCTTAGAAAAAGCAGAAAAAAGCTTTTCATATAGTATAATTGCATATATAATGAAAAAGGAGGTATAAAAATAGGGCATGTAGTAAGGATGCTAGCAGAAGCATGTGTCACATGCCATGTGTGTTTCTGTTCCAGTTCCCAGTTATCCATGGCTGACACCTTAAAAATATAATTTATGATGGAATTTTCTGGAGTAGAATCTGAAAATGAAGTCTTGTTTGTGTCTGAGAGAAACAGAAAATATTTTCATGATTTCTGGGTGCAAGGAAACAAAAACTAGACTGCAAAGAAATACTAATTCCTACTATAAAAAATGTCTTCCTAAAATTAATTTTAAAAGGTTTTAAAGGCTGAAGTGAATGAGGGTTCAAAGATGGATCTGCCTTTGAAGTGACATGCACAGAGACAAACGGGCTCAGACGTGAGAGCTTTTGGAAATCTTGTGAAGTTTGGTAGCTGAACTCCCAGGCATGGCTAAGGTAGGATGTGATCAACACGCAGCAACTTTCTGCTACATGACCAAATGACTGCTTAAATGTATCACTACAGAGGCCTCTAGGGCAAATAACAAATCTCATCTATTTTTTTACAGCTCTAACCTGACCAAGAGGTATATAAGGGCTTTGGAGTTACAGGGAAGTTGCTGGAATGGGGAACGAGTATTGGTTTGCCCTGATGAATCTTTTGGATCAATTTGGGCCTGTACAACAGTGTAGGTCACAGAAATTATGCTTGAAATACTTGAGAATATCAGGAAATTATTTATATTTTTGAAAAATAGTAAGGTGTGTCAATACCAACAAGAATCTGACTATATCAAAGGTAAATGATTATTTGATTAAGATGAAAAGTTTTAACAGGATTAATTTCACATGAGATAAATAAAATCAGGTGCTATGCTTTAAAACAAAGGTTCATCCAGTGCAAGAAAAAACACCAATCTGTCTGCATTTCCTAGAGTGCCTAACAAGCAGTGTAAACCCAAACTCTGGTATATTTGCTGGATTTACAATGTCTAGCTAGTCTTAGGGTTGGCTGTAAAAACTAGTAACTTATTCTGGTGGTGTTCCTGAAAAGAACAGGTTACCAAAATTCTTTGCTGAGAAAAATTGAAGTGTTTTTTTTTCCTTTGATGCTGTATATGTTCTAGGCACTATACCAAACATATGAGAAAAACCCCCAAATTTAGCATATGTTTAATTGCTTCTGCTTTTTGAAGTCAGAGTTCCACAGTGCCTGGTTTGGTTTTGCTAGTCTGCAGCAGCAACACTTCAAATGTGCCAGCTAAATAATCCTGCCAGCACCAGCACTAACTCTGTATCCTGCTTTGGGTTTAGTAATGCTGCACCTTTGGAATGTCTATTTCTAAATTAACAAAAATATTCATGGTGACAATCAGTTTCTCAGATGAAAGCTCCACCCTGTGGACAGTTTGTGATTCCAGCTGTTTGGCAGATACCTCTTCTAGACTAAGCTGTCAGACAATGGTGTCATGCCTAAGGCAGGATGAAAAGAAATAGAATAAATGGTGCAGTGTTAACACATGCTGAATCAATGCTATTTACTTCAGAAATAGGAGTAAAGTTACGAACGTCTAAAAATTTAAACCTTTTCATATTGTTTCAGCAAGTCCTCCTCATTTTAGCAATGCATTTACTGTTATTATTAGTACAGTATTTTTTTTATTTAGGACTTTGTGGAATACAGAGAAACCTAAGGATGTATCCAACTCTTTTCCAGAGGAAAGGAAGTACAGAACTGTATGAACCCTTGAGACCAGCTACAGGAATACCAAATGACTGGTCAGTCATGGTAATTCTTGGCTCCTAAATATTTTAAATATATTATAACAAAGCCTGCACATTTTCACATGAAAGCTTTTGCTTTCATAGGCCTGCACAGGAGCACCCTGTAAATTTGCAGCTCTGGGCTTTCATTCACGTCTTTGTTACCACAGCATTGAGAGACACAAAACAGCCACAGAAACAAAGGAACACTTCTTATTCAAGTCTAATAAATGCAGATAGCCAATGAACTGGAAGACTACAGGAATAACTCTTAAATTTGTAAATCCAGAGGAACGTAATTACAGGTAACACTTTAGAGTAACACTTCATTAATGTGAACATTAATTCAGCTTAAGGAAGAGATACTCTTTTATGCTACCTAAGTGATGCTTGACAAGTCGACAGCAGAATCCTTAGGCAACTACAATTAAGGAAAAACCCAAAGAAATGTAAGGTCATATTCTTTCCCCATATTGTGAGGAAGATGAAATAACATTTTAGAAATTCTAGTGTACTCTGACATGCTGCTATGTTGTTTTTGACCACAGTGGCTTGAGTTTTACACAGTCTTGAAGAACTGCATTCTCTACTGCAGCAGCCATCAGAAAATACAAGATGCCTGTCTCTCATTACTCTGTGGTTCCTGGAAATTTAAGGGATGGAGAGAATGACCATGAACAGAAATGACTCCTGGTTTGGTTGTGTGCCTGGGAAATGCAGTCAGCAAGGGGAATAATGAGAAGCACAGTGAAATGCTGCTGTAGAGAACAGGACATTGCTGATAGAAAGGCAAGAATAGGTTAACTGAGGGGTGGGGCAAATTGTGGAAAGGATGAGAAGCAGGTGGTCACTAAGAAAGAAGATGATTCCTCATAGAAGTTGGACAGAAGAACTGGGCAACTGAATCATATTCATAGCATCCATGGTGCCTGGGAAACTGCATGGAACATGGTTTGGGGAAGAGAAAAACCAAGAATAACATGAGGGATGCTAACAGCAAGAAAAGGCTTAGTAAGCATCAAATGGTGCATCAAAAGTCTGAATGAGTAACTTCAGACATGAAAGAATGCTAATGAAGCAAATAATTGTAGAAGTGAAAAACACTGTAACAGACACTGTGTTTGTGCATGAGTTTAATGAGTCAGACTCAAACTGGTACATTTAAGGTAGGATTCTCTTTCTTACTGAAAGCATAAAAATAATATTCTGCTTCTAAGGTTTCTGAGATTCCCTTCCTGAAGTTTCACTCCCAAACAGCAGGAACAGATGCCAGAGCTTCTTTTCCTGCTGCTTTCAGGAGTACACACTTGTAATATGAAATATATGGGCCTCTGACAGTAATCAGTTATCCCTTCTCTAATAATTAACCATCAGCATTACCCATGGCTCTTAAATAAATGTATTTTAGGTCAAAACTCCCCAGCAAATATTAACTGTATCAAGTTCTTTTGAATATCAGGATTAAATAATGACTTTCTGATAAAACAGAATGACATGGGGAAGCCCTCACTTCGCAAACAAGGAGTGATACAGTTAGCACAATGTTGCTTATTATTGTAACTCCTGTAGTAAGAAAAGGTGCTTTTCCTCAAATGTAGATCTACAAAGATGTAGCAGCAAAATCATTTAATGAAGATTTCAATATTCAAGAAAAGCACCAGCAAAGGATCATGTCTCAGTAAAAACCAGTTTTTCTGGTATTTCAGGGGCTATTTAAGAAGAACCTCTGGCAGTTACAGAGCCAGCTGGATCATTTTCTGCAGTTTATGCCTTAAGAATAGTAATTTCATGTACAATGTGAGCTTTGGTGTTCTGAATTAAACTTCTATGTCAGCAAAAAGCATTTCTAGACAGGAATTATTTTTATGTTTTAGCAAATCATTCACTAAGAAAATATTCTAATATATTTGGCATTATTTTATCATACATATTGCTGCTATAGAAGTCAGAGACCATCAATAAATGAAGACAATGTGAGAGGATGCCAAAAGCTTGCTGCCTGATTTCAGAAAATATTTTGATCTTAATAGGTAACAACAGATTGTCAATGTCCATGCATCTCACAGACTGCATGTTAATTAATTAGACTTGATGCTCAAGAGCTCTGTCTTTTCAATTAGGTTTTAACAAAATGATTTGTAAAATCAGGGCACTGCCATTGGCTAATGGACAATCCATAAAAGACTCCAACTACAGGACTGAAGTTACAAATACCAAAATATATCTGTGAAAATGACTAATTTGTGATTAATAGATGGCTCAGTGCCTTCCATTTTTTTTTTCCAAAAGTAAAACTTCAAGACATCTGGGATATTTTCAAAATGTGCATTTCAATCAACATTGTGTTCCCCATGAGGAAACTTCACAGAATGCTTAATGTATTTTGGTACATGTTTACAAATTCTCCTTCACAGTATATATTCTGGGAAATTTTTACCAAGAATATTACCTGCAGCATTTGAGCTAAAAATAAAAATCTGATGGAATCACATTTAAAGGTTTTCCTCATACAGATCTGAGTGTTAGAGGGCTTCTCCATGCTCTCACAGCAAAATGTGTCCAAACTGAAATATAGAAGCTGACATTGAACCGAAAAATATGTTCCAATTTGTTGTGGTTAGTAAAACAAGAGTGCCCTCTGTCGATGACGAACTCAGGATCAACCACTTGGGCACAATAAAATATATTCTGCTTGAAATCTGTCAAATTAATGACAACTGCCTCCCTATTCCCACAGAAACTGATTCTGAAGTTACCAAAAGTTTGAACTAAAATGGAAAAATTCCTCTTTACAGAGAACCCATGGACTTCTTCATTAAAAAAATGAAAAAATAACATTTTTGTGAGAAAGAGTTTTACCTCTTCATAATAACGGAGATTATTCTCAGCCACATTAGTGAATGATGATCTCATATCCCACTGCATGTTCTGCTTCCATCTGTCCCAATCCGCTTTCAGAGCATTATTGGCACGTTCAACTTTGTCTTCAAGTTTCCCAATCTCTTCTGAGAACTAAATATTAATTGTAAACATTAAAAAATATTAGGAAAATCACCATTTCCAAAATTACTGAAATGAATTTACTGTACTGGAGACTATGAGAGCTGCAGAACGAAGGTTGGTATTTAAATTAGCAAAAAAAGTCATTCCTCAGGGATAAATTTAAAATTAATTCTTAATTAATAACTCACTACAATTTCTGAAATATTAATAACAGAAAATATAGACCAGAATTAAAGTGTTCCTGGAGATATTTTTATTCACTGAGAAGTTACAGACTCTGGCACCTCTTCACTAGCACTTGACAGTAATGCATCTAAAAAGGGGGGGCTTTACTGAAACAAAGTCAATTGTACAAATTAGATTTGGCCAGAAAAACTGAGAAAACCCTGACAGTATCTTTGATAGCAGGAGAAAACAGAATGGAGAGAAGACAGCAGAAATCAGAATCACAAACTTTCTGATTTCTTGCCTGTCACATTACCATCTTTTCTTGTGGAACTGTGTGTGACCATATGAGGGAAAAAGAAATACAGAAACAGACAAAGAAATTAAATGAAAGGATTTCTACAGAGAAGAAATTCTTTCACAGCAATCTAGGACCCAAAACCTTGAGGGCCACTCTACAGACATTACATGCTTCCAATTACTGCAGATGCACACACTGACTTTCCAGCTAATGGGATAAGTGGGCAGTAGCATTCTCTTTCGTGAGTTCTCTGCTCTTCTCAGCAATTTGGTTACCTATTGTTATTTACTACTCAGCTGTGTCAGTTCTGGCCAGCATATAATTCCAGAAAGAGGGACATGTCCTGTGGCTACAGTGCAAAATCATCTGCTGGGACACCAGAGCCACTGTCTGCAGCAGGAGGCAGGGCAGGCAGAAACACCACCAAAATAAGAACATCAAGCAGGAAAACTTAATTCCTTGAACTGCTTCCATTGCAACTCATAGGTTTCTTCTTCTTCCTTAATTCTGCCATAAAGCACATAGTTTCTTTCTCACACCACACCTGGGTCAAGGTGGATAGCTAGTTTTGCTTTCTGCAGAGCTGGTGTTTTCATTGACAGAAATTCAGGATTCCAGGACTAACTTCCAGAATTCTTAAGGAATGCTTATGCTACTGGTAGAACACAGAAATGTATTCGGAGCGAGACATGGAAAGTGTTGGTGCACAGCCTCCAGCTTGGACTATGCAAGGGAGAACAGTGATGGAGTGCAACAGCACTGAGGCTGCCTCAGACACAAACTGAATCATCAAACACTGCCTGAAATGGTCACCAAATCTGCATCCCATTCAGCTCTTAAAGCAAAAACTACTTAGCTAGTAAAACTGAAAATTTCACCTGAATGGATGTTATCCACAGTCCATAATAAACACTTTTAGTTAGACTTGATTTCTACTCTGATTTTGTTCGCCACACTCCTAGATTAATGAAATACTGGTTATTAATCAGGAAAAAAATGAAAAAAAATTACTGCTACTTTACTGAAAAGCCCAAGTTCAATTATCTGGCCAGACCACTAATCAAGCTACAGACAAGGGTAATTTCAACTACCAACCCTGTATTCAAAATGAAAAGGTTAATCCAAAGTTTAAATGTGGGGGAATTACCTTTAAAGGAATTACAGACAACAGGATTTGGTATTTTGACCATGTTCCATGCTAATTGCCTTTCCTTCAGGTATTATTAGTACAGTACACACTGAATACTGAATACTGAAATGATGAATACTGAAAATGATGACATTTTTAAGATGATTTAGAGTAGGAAAGGCAGTTGAATCCATTCTCTGCTTTTGCAAAAAAAAGTTCCTATATGGGAATGCACAAGTCTACACACATAAAGAACTTCTCTGACTTAGAAGTCCTGGCTACAGCAGCTTCCCCTTACATTGTTCTTTTTAACTTTAAGTTATTTTACAGTTTGTTTTTGTCTGGCCTTTTCTAGGAACTGTCCATTTCTTCCACACTTCCACACAACATGATATGGACAGGCTGACTCTGTTACACAACCCTGCCTGGATATGCAGTTTAAATATCCCACTCTAAAGCCCCAAAGAAACCACATCTTTTATTAAGGCAAGGGTTGGACTTAAGGTATAAAGACAGCTTTATGCCACGTCACCATGTCATGTAGAGACATTTAAAACCTACTTTTTCAAAACTCAAAAAACTCCTCAGTGCTACTCTCCTTAGCTACCATGACAGCAGAAGTAAAAGAATGGCTTGGTCTTAACAAACACATCTACTGACTTGTTTCCTTGTTTACAAGGTGTAAATTGTTACAATCGATCCTGCAAATTAAATAGGATTCTGAATCCATTTGCTTACACTGATCTCACTGAGGCAGCCAGTGAGAGAAATGAGATCTCCCATCAGTGATCACCAGAGGCCAGCACAGCACTGATCAGACACAGGAGCAGGGCACAGGAGGGTGGGAGCCAGGTGTTGCTAGGGCAGAGCGATACCAGACATGAATGGTGTGACCTGCAGCCAAACAGGCCTGGCCCAATAGCCAAACCACCTGGTAAGTGACACATTTTACACTATCTCTCTATGCAAAATAACACGGATTTCTATCTGCTACATGAATTAATCCTACAGCTTGGTGATACTAACACCTTTTTAGCCTAGAGTTAAAACACAAAATATATTCAGAATGCAATAAATTCAGCATTTCATCTCTCTACTACTCAGTTCCAAGCTTGAACACTAGAATCCTTAAGTTGGCATTTAATGCTTATCTCGCTCTGTCAGACCACATTATACCAACCTTTTGTCAGAATTATTATCAGCCCTAGTGGCAAGACTAAAACTGTTAAAAATGCCCAAACCATAGAGGGATACACTAGGACTGCTGTGTAGCCTTCAGGATGGAGTGTGGAAGTGAAGGAGCAGCATGTCCCAGTACCTTTACTGCCACAGCTCTAGAGGTAAGAAATGTCTAGATAAGCAGGAGGGTACCAAAGTCCTCTCCAATATCCTGGTCAGAGCCTGCATCCAAAATCAGAGTCTTCAAACCATCCATACCCTGAACAACTGCCTCCTTCGTGGACCAAATTTTGGAGTGGAAACCAAGGTTTTGGCTTTTTTAGCAGCACCACAAGTAGCTTTCTAACACTGCTCAAGAAAACATTCTTTCCTAGCCAAGGAGCCTAATGTCTCGTAAGATTTAATTTGCAATTCCAGCTTATTTCATCTGCACTGACCTTGGGGAGATTTTGCATTCTCCTGCTGTACAACCTCGTGTTTGTTAAATCATTTAATGTTTGCCGTGACCATGCTAAATATCTCACAGCCTTTTATCAGCTCTAATGACAGTCTGAGACTCCTTATCTATGGTGGAAATGTACTTCAAATGAGATTAGGGTTCATGCCACTCATTGTCAGCAAAATTTCTGGCTACTAGATTGCACTGACAAGTTCAATCTGACATCTATGAGATCATTAGAAGCTACAGGAGTTCTGCTTAGGAATAGATATGTGCAAATATACATATCTATTTAAAATATACAAATCTATCTAAATATACATATCTATCTAAATTCAATCAAATCTATCTAATTCTATCTAATCTATCTAATCTATCAAATATACATATCTATCTAAATTCAGTGTTTGACACCTGTTCCAACAACACACCTGTGTTATAACCACTGTTTATTATGAAATCAGTCTGCTTAGAAGTGTCAGAAAAATATTTCAACAAAATAAAAATGAAAACATAGTAAAAAAATGACCAAGAAAACAGTTAAGTCATTTGAATGGTTAAAAATAGCAGTACACCATTCTCTGTTGCCAAACTATCCTTACTAGAAAAAGGCTTCAGTTTCTAATTAAGAAAAAGTCTTCAGGATACAGCTGCCACTCAATTACAGAACACAGGATTTTATTATCAGATTAGACTAACGGACATCTGTTTTACTGCTCTTCTGAGACTGCAAGGAGAACCAGGCTCTCAAAACTAGGATTCTCTGAAATGAGTAAGAAATAGAGGGGCTGGAAAGATAAAGCAAAGATCTGAACACCTGGGCAATCAGTGTCCAAAGCCTTTTCAAAACTGTAAATGCAGATATGGAAACACATATACAGTGAAAAAAAAAAAAAAGTTTGGGCAAACTGATTTCAAAATCCTACTGGAAGCAAGTACAAACATCTCATGATGGAGTACTGTCAATATCAAATCAACATGGTATGATCAATACTATGCTAAAATAAAAATATTCCCTTTTTATTTGTAACAGTTCAGGAAAAGGGAGTGCATGCATGTTGTCTGAGAACTCCATCAGGTTGTAACAGAAATGCATCCTGAAAATATGGCACGTCCTGCCAGGCCACGTCATCTTTTCTGCAGTAAATAATAATGAATCTGACTGCTAAACAAGCTGTATGGATCTGAATTCATAGCTGAATGCACCTGCCTTGGCTACCCAACTCCCAGCCTAGGAGGCTTCTCCAACTCACCATTCTCTGCACATTTTATAAGAGCTTCAAGCTTTAAAGGGAGGAAAAGAACAGGAAAAAGAACAGGAGAAGCAGCAAAGAAAGCAAAGGAACAAAAACAAACTAGAGAACACAAAGGCAGTAAGTAAACAAAAATTCTGCTTCAGGAAAAAAAAAAACAAAACCAGAGATATTTACTTAATGTCCCACTGCAGTACCCAGAGGCAAATTGCTACATTATATACCACAGCCATTGTAGGTATCAGAGATCAGTAATATATTCTTATTCATTCATCTCAGTGCCAAAAACTCAAATGAAAATACGCATTTCAAGTGCCAAAAACTATCTAAACAGCTCATCTTTACATGGAAACTAATTACAACAAGCCTAATAAAAAGTATCTGAAATGTTAAGGATTTTCTCCTTTGATGTACTAAAAAGTTATTAGTCATTTTTGCATATTATTTACATTGTGTAACACTCGGTGTTAATACTGTGCTAAAAGGACATTATTTAGGCTGGAGAGTTTAACAATCAAGAATTTTAAAAATGCCAATTCTCATCCCAGAAGTTGTTTTTAATTAGCTCGCTGAGCCTTGCTGATGGTTTTGGGGATGCCTGTCCCCATGGGCTCCCAGTTACAGTCTGACTTCACTAGAATGAATGAAGGTGTCATACTGGAAGCAAAAAAAATATCCCTGGGCCCAAGCAGAAAAAACAGAAACCTGAAAGAACAGAATGCAGAACACTTCATTTTAAATACATTAATGAACAGCTCTGCTGATCCTAATCACCTCCTCTCCCTCTCCTACATCAATGAAGCAGCAGCCACAAGAGCACTGCAGCAACTGTTACCTTCTTTTAACTCCAAGTGTGGAAGTAAACAGAATTTGCAAAGCTAAGAATAAGCTGAAGTGCAGTCTGTGTTGACCAAGCCCAGTGGTCCCCACAAGGAGCAGCCCCTCCCTCCAGCAGTGCAGCTACTGAAGCATTGCTTCTTCCTCATGATGGCCTTTGCCCGGCACGAGCAGCTGCCAGAGGTGTGGGGACAGCACCAGTCCCAGCATGAGGCTTCAGAGGGGACCCTCCCTTCTTCTGCCTCTCCTGCAGTTACAGTAAGGCCTGGAAGGTTCCAGCTTTCCCAACATACTCACCAGATCCTTTTCTGTCTTTTTATTGGCTAAAGCATCAACTTTGGAATCCAGCTCGCCTTGAATTTGGTCTCTCCTTTTCAAAACACCCTTAATATAGGAAAAAAAAATAGTAAACTGCACCAAATTTTAGCTCTTTTAGAAAACCATCAGACTCGGCTACTTGATAAACAAGATCCCAGAATGACACCATTTAATAATTTTGATATGAAGTATGTTTTATCAAAAAAAATTACAATCGTGAAGACTTAATTTTTCATACCTGTATTTTATCTTACATGTTTTTCAAGAACCTTACTAAACCACAATCAGTGGCACAAGAATCTGCCATACACAGCCTCAGTGCCAGCTGTATGAGCGAAACTGCTACAGCAGTTTATTTGGTATCATCTTAACTTACTACATATTCATTTTAAAACAGCAACATGAGTTTGCCAAATCTCATGAACAGAAGTATCTTCTTTGAGTGAAATTTAGTACATAAAGTAGACTAAAAATGACAAGGCATTACTGAAAATGTGACTGTAACCTTTAATATTATTTTGTAAGTGCCAAATGTAGTTGTGACAAATCAGAAAAAACCACAAGAAAAATCAGATAAAATTATCGTAGGAATGATGGCTTTTCTATCATTAACGTATGTGCTTATTTTCAGCATATGTAATTTTTTAACCTCTTTTCTAACTATCTAAGCAGATATTGGGTTTTTAGCATAATGTTAAAAAAATAATTAGAAAGGGGAAGGAACATTACTTGTTAAGCTACAATACAGGAGCAGTATTACAGATCAGATTTCCCTTTCCAATGCTCATTTGCTCTGAGACCTTGACAAAGCCTTGCAAATGTCTCTTTGTCTTGGCTTCCTCATCTGTAAAAGCACACTCAGGTGTGCTTATCTTGCAGATGTGTTGCAAAGCTTTAGTCCTTTTGAAAAAAAAATCAGAAGTAGGACATATATAATTACAAATCTCAAAACTTTCCTCTACATTACCTCACCACAACTGGTTTTACTGCTTCTTCTGCAGAAATTCAGTATTCACCTCTAGCACAGGGCATGTTGGAACAGCACAGGGCACAAGCAGCTCTACCTTCTCTAGCTCTCCTATGTGACTGAGCTTGCTCTGAAATCTTGATACTTTATCAAACATGATAGAATTTAGGAGGTTAATTTTCAAATGATTTTTCAATGTTTCTTTTTGAACAGGTAGTCACTATAAAAATTGGTAAACTTTAGGCATTTCTGAGCAATTAATTAGCAATACAGACAAATGTTCACCAATAGCTTGGAATCTTTTGGTTAGCTAAATAAAGAAAATGTTTAGCTGTAAGCACAGAAACAAAACAAATGTCTGGAACAGCTTTTCTTCATAATACAAATTTTTTCTCTTTTTTCCTATTTCTTTTGCCTCTTTTAAAACTTTCAATGACTGCTTGGCAACATTTATTACAAATACACTTTGAATTGCAAGACAAAACCGATTATTTTAATACTAAGGTGCTACATCTACAGACAAGTGCTGACTTCTAATGGCAAACAGAGGCTATTTTAAAAACATATTATACTTTTTCAGGTTTTTGTGTAATACTTAATGGTACTCTGCCACAAAACCCACAAATAATTTTAAGTGGACCCATAACTAATTAATGCTGTAATTTGTACCCTGAGGGACAGCAGATTTGCTCTGTGGGTCAGTTAGGAAGGGGTTGGTCCAGATGTAAATACTTCAGCTATGAACTGACCTCTTTTGCCATTTAAAGGCTGAACTTGCAACACTGGAAAATACAAGGTTAGTATTGTATTGATCACACCCTGTTCTGCACAATTGCATGTGGTCTTGGCAGCACTGCACCAAGGTCCCTGTGATGAGGAGTTAAATACATCTCTGAAAGATTCACATGTGGGTGACTTCCACACAGTGTTTTTAGGTATTTTATTTTAGTGACTAGTATTTTCCTCTCCAAAGTCCAAGAGGGAAACAGGCAGTATGTAAAAATAAAAATCCAGGGTGAATGAAGGGAAAGGAAGAGTTGTAGAACAAGAATGAGCTACTGAAGGAAGATTTCTCCTCTGGACAGGACCTCATGGCAGCCTAATACAAGTGCTGCATCAAGAAAGCTACAAGAAGGTAAAAAAATGCAGTGGGCAACAGCTACTTGTAAGGTGTGCAGGAAGAGCTGGGTAGTCACCCTGGGGCTTGTCCCCAGAAACCTCTCTGTGCTCTGGACAAAACAGAATGCCTGAGAAAGGGTGAGGGTGAGCCAGGCTGCAAAATAGAAGGCAATGGGCAATGCTCCTCAGCAGCATGAAGACTACAGTTGCTCATGGGTAACAGACTTAGAAATTCTGAAAAATAAGATTGGAAGTGGGGGAGAAGAAGACCTGCAATTGCTAGCACAGTAATCTATTCAGGTCTTTAAGCAAAGCAGTACCTACCTCCATCTACCAGCATGTACATGTAAATTATGAGGCCTGTGAGATACAGGACATTTTGTATGGCCTCTTTTTCTGTGAAGCTTCTTTTAAAGACAGCAGTCATTGCAGCAGGAATTCCTCACTGTCGGTAGCCAAGCCTTACTGAGAAAGTGGCAATACTCTGCACAGTGCCACCAAAGGCTCAGTTAGCTTGGGTCTTACTCTATCAATGGCCTCTAAGACTCTCTCATCCCCTACTCAGAAACCACTGCAGCAGGAGCTGGGTTCCCAGCAGCAACACAAGAACAGATTCTGCAGCTGGCATTGCTCAAAACCTAGACAAAGAGGGGTTTGTACACATGTTCTGCTTTCTGGAGGCAGCAAAGTGGGAATTATGACATACTGAATTCAGTTACTTAATTATGTTGATTATCCACCAGCACTGAATATATCCGCTCTGGAGTCTGATTTTTTACATCCTCACCAAGCGTAAGAAAAACACATACATAAAGGGAACTGAGAGCAGTAGCTTATGGCAAAGACTAACACATGGTTATATAATGGTGCAGGAACTGGAAGTTCCCAGCTGTTCTGGAAAAAGAAAACATACTTTAGGAAGAGCTCCTAGAAAGGGAAAAGCCTCTCCACTCCTTTTCCCACACACAATCTGTTACTCAATGAGTTCATATTTTGGCAGTGTCAGGGAAGGTGTCCCTCAGCTGCTGTCCCCAGATTTTCTCTGCTACAACGCAGAGCTCACTGAAGATGACAAAACCAGACAGCCTAGCACAGCTAACCAGGGCTGCCTGTCAGGCAAAACTATCAAGCTCCTCTTATGTGGAAGTGGCACCTCTTGCCCTATTAGCAAGGGAAACGGGACCAATTGGATTCTCCAACAATGGAGAGGTTTCCTGTAATGTGCATGTTTTGTAGTGAGTAAATACAGGGACTGTAAAGTCATTTTCATCAGCTACAAATTCTCTCCTGGACACTGTCACTGGACTAAGCCAAATTTTATATTGAGCCATAAAGAGTCCTTCAGGACACCTTACCATGAGAATTTCACTGTAGAGAACATATTCATGCAGAATGGGCAGCAGGTGTTCTGAGAGCCCTGCCATTCGCCTCTCCGTGGCCTTGCAGCAGCGGTCGATGCAGCTGGCAATGCCCTTCAGGGACTCTGCTATGTCTTCCTCCGATGCCGACCACAGCGTGTGGATGGGGCCATATTCCTTCATTTCATTAAAATAGTCTTAAGAGGAACATATACACATATTATTCTTTTGTTCATTAATAGATGTCTAAGTGATACTAATTGCAACTTCATATTTACTGTGAACAAGCAAGAGACTGAGGCTAATGTTTAAATTTGCTCAAATGACCAAGATAAGTAAACTCCAGTTTATTGTTTATAAATAAACAAATCAATTAATGTATTGTAATTACATAGCTTTGAGAAATCTATCAGCAAAAATGCCCCAGTCATTTCACAATGACAAACACATTCAGGTAGACCTGAAGGGTTGTATTCAGACACCCAAGGACCTGCATTACTTCACACTGTCTGCATACAGAGCAATGGGAGCCATGGCAGCTGGTCTGACTTGCTGACTTCTACCACCCTGAATTCCTCCTGCTTCTTGGTAATAGCAATGTTCCAAATATAGTCTCAGTTATTAAAACTAGTTGTTATGTCCCAAAAGCTTCAGAAGAAACACTGAAGTTCACTCCTGCTCTGCAAGTGTTACCTCCTTCAGTAGTTTTTATCAATTTAAATACAGGGATATCCTATAAATTACTTCTGTCACTAGACCAAGTGATAATCCATAACCAGAGAGCAGGCCCACAGATCACTGAGCCATTTGGTAGGGCTAAACATGGGCAAGCTGCAGTTCACAGGAGGACACTGTGACCACACTGGTCATGTATCGAAAATGCGATTTTGTCACTACTAAATTTATAATGAAGAAATGTCCTAGGAAAGGTGAAAGCAGTCATGTGGCAAGAAGAGTGTAATTATTTACTTTGAGATTATTTGGACAAAAAAAAACCCTCTATGGAAGATGTAATCAAGAATCCCACATTAAGGTACCACAAGCAGGAATGTTGTCTGTATCAGAGCTATCTACAATTCCTATTCACAACAGTGAAGCCCTGCACACAAGTGTTCTAACAAGTGTTATTTGAAAAATCTAGAAAGAAGATATAACCTACAGCATTTCGGAGCATGTCAAAATCCTTAAGCTTTTCCAAGAACTATTTTGGCACTGATACCTTGAACCTACAGACCTCAGACAGCTACTTTCACTGGAAGTACAATATAAAAAGGAACTCTTTTCACCAACATGTATTTTTCCTTTATAACACCCTTTCAATTCAGTTAAGACACATAGAGATCTGGTATTGCACAAAAAAGCTCAAGGACTCAGTTATTAATACAGTGCAGCTCTTCAAATGATATTATATAGGCAAGAAAATACTTCAAGTGCTGGAAATTCTATTGAACAGGCATGGTCTGAGATCAGGATCATCTCAGAATCACAGAAAAGTCAGTAACTTAGCATTCCAGCTACGTGTGAACTACACTTACTCAAAGAAAAAATTAAGATTAAGCCATCCTTCTTAAGAAAACTCTAACAGGCACAGATTACCATGACAAAAATTATGGCCAAGGGTAAAGCTATAAAAAAAAATTAAAGTCTACTTGGTCAACAGAAAAAAGGTGCAGAACAAAACTAAACAAAGAGAAGTTCAGAGATCTGGAATCAAGACAGCTTTGTGTCATTATGAGATTGCACAGAAAACTCTACATTCCCTTGAAAGTTAAAGTTAAAAACCAAAGGTCATGCACCTTTCCAAAAAGCACAAGTTAAAATATAGCCATACTTACTATATTTTCTTCTAAGTTCCTTATATGTCGCTGAATGACATGTTAAAACTCTCCCTATTAAAAAATTATTCAAACTAACTTGAAGGTCTGTCAAAAACATGACCAGAAAGAAAAACACAGTATAAACATAAAAATCTCCCATTTTCCTTGCTTGCTGGAAAGAGTATTTTGCCTGCCATAATGAAAACTAATTTACTTTTTGATTTCTTAAATCAATAAATACATGTTTTCTACTTACCCCTTTCTTCCTTGTAAATCCTATGAGCTATTTTATCTAGTAAGTTTATTTTCTGACTAAATGTTTCCATGTAATTGTTCATTTCTGTAAACATTTCAGGACGATTTTTAACTGCTCCTCTTACTGAGGATGCTACAGCTCTGACGGTCTGTCCCATCCTGCTCAGCAAACCAGGACCCTGCTTCTTGTGTGAGGAGAGTTCCTAAAGACAGAACAAGCTCTGTTTACTTCCAGGTACTTTTGTTAATTCTTTGAAAATAATAAATAAAGCGCCTTTTTTTTTTTCTTTTTCTTTTACAGAACTACATACGTAAACCTGTGTCTTTTTAGTGTATAAATCTTATAATTGTTAGACCAGTGTCAGAACCATACCTGTCTTGTGCATTTATTAGTAAGCCTTCCTGAGCAAACACAAGCATGCCATCTATGACAGTCTCACAGGAGTGGCTGAAGATGGCAGAAAACCTTTACCCCTTCACTCCTTCAGGTGAGTTAGCTAGCTTGCAATTTAGCTTTTTGAACAGAAAAGCAGAGGTAATGATTGCAGAAATAAGTCTTTGAGAAAAGCAGACAATGTTCCTACTGGGGAAAGAATCCATCTATTTTTTTAAACTCCTTTTATAGGTTGTTAGAATAACCTTTGCTGAAATTCAGAGGCACGCTTTTCTGAGTACAAAACTCCACTTTGCAATCGGGACACATCTTGCAACAATGCAATAGGAAAAGGCTGTATTTTTCTTTTATGAAATCAGTAAAACTTAAAAAAAAAAAAAGATGGAAAAGACAGTGCCATGCCAAAACAATAATTAATTAAAACCACTGTTTTCCTCATAATCTTGGAAACTTATATGTGTACCAAAAAAAATGCAGAGTTGAAATACTATGAATTTGCCACAGAAATCCAAAATGCAGCAACAAAAACAACTTTGGAAGGTACAGCAATATTTATGGTCATGTGCATGATTACCAAAACCACAGAAGAAAAGGTTATCTCAGGTTGTCAGTATTCCATAAATCCCTGCCTGCTTCTGACACTCCTGTAACAAGCCATGGGATGACACTACTGAATATTGAACCAGGGAGGCTCCTGATATACTCTACTAACACAACATGTGGTTTCACATAACTGTAAAGAAAAACAAAGTCATTTTACCCAGGCTTGTGCAGTAAGAAAAATTTTGAAGTCCTCATTAAAAGTTAAAGTTGGGTGATCAGCAATACGGTTCAAAAATTTATGTAAAGCTTTTCTTCGAGTCTCAATGAATTCATCACTAAATCGTTCCACCATTCCTTTCATTATGAACTTTTCAGGCAATGGCTAAGGAAAAAAAGAAGAAATATATTGCATAATTTGCATAATATTCAGGGTATTATAACAGTTCTTCTGCTTACTAAAAAACATAGGTATACCTTGTAAAATTCACCATGCAATAACCCAAAAGCTATATAAAGTTATTATATTCGACCAAGGTATACCATGGTTCTTGTAATACACAGTGCAGAAGAACATGAGTACAACTAAGAAAGGACATAAATTACTGTAAATTACTGCAAATGCCACAATTAAAAACCTGAGAAATACCTTTATGTGATTTTTGTCACATACATATAAAGCTAAGGCAAATAGGTTGGCTTAATGTTTGTGAAGCTTCAGAGGCTGAAGAAAGACCTCAAACATCTCTGCATAAAACTGGAGCCATCTTACAAACAAATAAAAATAACTTAAGTTTTAACAAACAAACAGGAATAATCAGTGTTGGATGTGCTTCTTCTAGTTTGCTCTTCAACCAAAGGAAATCCTGATATCGTCTTCGAACTTCATATTCACTGGAGTCAAATTCACCACGGGTTGTCTGAAAACCAAAAGCAGAAAAAACAGGCTTAGATTAGAACACCAGAAAAAAGGAAGCTTTAGATTTTGGAGAAAAGTGAGTACTTGAAAGGAACACATACATGCTACTTTGTTCCTGTTATTGGTTTGCTGTTATTTTAAAGAACAGTCATCAATTCCTTGAAGAGTTAATACATCCTATTTTAACAAGAAATCAAAGTTCTATTGGGAAAAAAAAAAAAAAGAGCACTAAGCTGCACTTTGCGTTGTGACTTATAATGGTTATCTTACTACAATGTTTCCAAATTATTGCAATAATTACTTTAGTGTGGCATTTTCCTTTCAGCAATCACAGTTACTTTTAGGGCACTTCCTTTAAAGTGATTGGTAATCTACAAGTGAGGGAAGTCCATGTTTTAGCAGTCTGAACAAAGCCCAAAGAGCTGACGTATGTCCTTGGGACCTGTGACATTACTCAATAATCCTCACATTCAAAACATGGAAACTTCAGCATATCACAGCAATAACACTTCCTGCACTGCTTAATGGATTCTGCAGCCCATCATCAATTCCAGTTTTGCAGCCCCCTGTTAGAACTTGCCAACAAACCTCCAATGCCTACAAAAAATGCTTATTACAGATTACAAAACTGTCAGACCGTGAGATTTATTTTACCACTGCTCTGTCTTCTGGAGGCAAACCACAAAGAGCTCATGTTTTCATTAACATGTGCTATTTAGCACTCATTGCACAGAGATTTATAACGTGATGCAAGTAAATTCCAAAAACCTCAAAACATGCTTTTGTAATCTAAACATTTTTGAGGGCTGAATAAAAATTTTTCAAGGTATGTGGGAGGAATGCTATTACTTTATCATCAACAACCAGCACTCCAAATTAAATATGATAAGAAAGAAGAGATAAAAAAAGCAAAAGCAATCCACCTTACAGCCCTTTCATACTTGCCTGAAGAAAAAAATGTTCTCTCATCTACAGAAACAGGCGTAAAGTGAAAATTATTGCTAGCAACCTAACAAAGATAGCTCTCTTCCTACTCCTTAAATATTTTATGAGGAATTGATATCTCCTCTTATTTAAAGATGAATAATTCCCATTTGAAAACTTGCTTTTAAATGAATCTTTTAAAAAGAACTCAAAGTAAAATAAATTAAAAGCACAATTCTCAAAATGCAGCCTGCAGAATATTTGCTGGTAATCTCAGAAGACCGGGCTGGTCTCACAAGGCTAACTTTCTTCCTTATTTCCTGTAAATAACTTGCATTCAGGACAACTAAAAATACACTTAATTGTTTCCTAATACTACTTTTTCAATAGAGAATTGTGGCAGTGTCCTCAGAAATCACATGCAACTCCAAATGGGAAACAAACATCCAAGTTAATGAATGCTGCAATTAGAAAATAATGGAACCGAATGACTGTAGCAGGTAAGATTTATGCAAGACGTAAGACTGGTAGCCTGTAAGTGATCAATATTTGTGCTAATAAAGTGTCTTCAAAGTGTATCAGTCTTCTGGCTGTTTCCTGTTCCTGCTGAAGATCACAACAGAAAATGTTATTCTCTCATAGCACTCATTTTGCCATTGAAGAATTATTAACTATTTTCCCAACGTAAAGAATCTAAGCACGTGTGTATGCAGAATCACACTGAATTTTTTTCTATTATCTACCACACTCCCATGTCTATAACTCAAGGCAAAATTAGGAGTAAAGTTTAAATTTAGTAATATCCCAGAGAATGGTGTGCAAGAAGAGTGAAAATGCCAATTGTTATCAAAGTAAGCCATTAAAGCCATGAATAGATACTTACCTTTGTGACTACTCTGTATGTAATAAATGTTTCAATGGCTGTAATGTGGCTTTCAGGATCATCGACTGTAATGAAGAGATCTCTTAATTCTGGTCCATCTTCAAATTTATACTGGTTTATCATTGATGAGGGGGATATTGGCACTGAAGGACTGAATGAGTTTACCTCAACCAGAGATGTATCCTACAGATGAGACATGAGAACATCCACATCAATAGATCTTTGTATACAAACATGTCTCAGATGCTAAAATGGCAAGCTTTTAAATAATCTGACAGAACAGATAAAACTTGGAGCAGATGAAAGAATTATGTAGTACATAGCAAATCTATTATCCTTTTCAGTATTTGCTTTGGTGAGGATGTAAGAAATGAGACTTATTCTAAAACAGATGAAAGAATGAAATACTATTATTTGAAAAGAATGTTATGCATAGCTAGAAAGAGAACTTGCCTTTGAATAGTAAAATTATTTATGAACCAAGCACCCATTAATTGTGTAGGATACTTACCAGTTTTAACAAAATTGTTAGAAGCCAGTTACTGAGGACTTGTTTGAATTATCTCTAATTACCTGAATAGCATGGATAAAAATATGATGATTTTTAAAAAACAAGGCAAAATCTGAATCAGAATTTTTACTGGAATTGGGTACTTCAGTACACATTTATTTTAAAATAAAAGTTGAAATGGAAAACAATTACAGGTACTTTTTTTTTTTAAGGAAAACAATAAGGATGCAGTACAAATTTGCTGCTTAATTTCTAAAAAAAAAAAAAAAAAAAAAAAAAAGTCAAACCACTGTTTTGCCAAAGTGAAAAAACACTTTTTGATGCCATGGACCACTTCCACACAACTCTAAGAATATGTTCCCATTGCAGCTGCTTCTGCAAGTGCATTCAATGGTGCTCACTCAACTGATGAGAAATGAGGTGGAAACTGAAAACAGGCAAGAAATCTAATTTTCTTCCTTTAGTGCAAGTCTGGGTGAGATCTACTAACCTAAAATCTTGAAGGATACAGTTACTATGAAAATAAATTGAATTCACTAACTTCATAAAAGAGCATAACAAATTAATAAATCATTAGAAATAACACAGAAATGGAAATAAATCACTGTATTTTAAATATCAAATATGCTATACTGCTTTTTTAATACATCCAATGCAAAGAATTATTTTCATAACTAACTTTAAAATTAATCCGTTTTCTAGAAGTTTCTAAAAGGGTAGTTAGACTACACTGACTACAAGTGGCAAAGAGTTGCCTTCTCCAGTGCCTTGTTAACTCTGGAGGAAGGAGAAAAGGGATGTGGTTAAAGAGAAAACTGCTCAAATGCCAGGACTGGAAAAGCGTGAGTCCACACTAACTGGAGTCATGGCATCATCCCAAGGCTGATCTCACAGGAATGAAGAGCTCCCCACTGCAGTGCTGCTGAGCAGGGTGAGAGTTTGAATTCAACTGCATCAAAACCTTCTCTGGAACACCTTATCTTGTTCTTTTTCTTTGGATTTTTCAATGTACTCCCACAAATATGGAAGAGGTATTTATACCAGGAATTATGCCCAGAAAGCGCTTATGTACCAGTTCTCTTCCCATCACTTAAGTTCTTTGAACAGGGAGACAAAAAGCAACACAGAAGACTAAAGACAACACTTAAAATATTACACAGTGGCTTCCTTGTACATCCGTCAGTCATTTTACATTTACTCCATGTGTTTCTATTCTATACACAATTTCTATACAGCCAGCACTATCCTGAGTGGTGCAGAATAAATAGAGCTGTTCTCAGAGCCTGCTAGCACTGGCTGCCCATGGTCTAGATGAAGAATGAGGACTGCTAGCTCAGAGCAGCCCATGCAATTCAAAGTGCTGAGACAATGGGAAATTTCCAGGGAAAGAAAAATGCATGTGAGCATGTAAGGGACTTGAATGGCCATATAATTTGAGGAGTAATGACTCTGCAAGGCCTAAATTGGATCAGGGTAAATGTGTTTCATATTTTCTCATTTTCTATGGGGCATTAATGTCTTAATGTTTCATTCCTTCTTCTAGGTTGCTACTAAAAATTGCTCTATTCATGCAGGTGTCTGAAAGTATATTTTTATGTGGAAGGGCTTATGAATATGTGGTTGAGAAACAAAATATGGGCAATAAAAATCCAGAGAATAAGCAAGTCTTCAGTTTTGTTTAATACCGCTCCAGTAGTCATGTGCACTAGAATGAATGCAAGTTTTCAACAAGCATCTGTCTCTATCCTCATGATACTTCCAGTAATTCCTGAAGTTCATGCAACCTAAGTCTGATGTCATCACAGAAACTCAGCAAAAAAAACCCTGTAATTTTGTGGTTGGAAATATGTTTTTGTATGCATACAGATAAGGGCAGGAACAGCACAGGAAAAACAGACAATTCTTATAGCTCTTGGGCTCTGTAACCTTCTTCCTCTTCATCCATGCAAGAGCATCAAGGCCCTGTCCCAGATACTATGTCCTTTCCCACACCTCCCCCATCCCCACCTACCTGCAGTACCCCTTCTCTTTCAAAGCCACTTCACTCCTGATAGAGCAGCTGGCAGAGCTGTGTGTGTGCCAGTCCACAAACAGGATCATGTCTTTTGATTTACTGGCCAAGAGACCGAAGAGATAGAAAATCAATGAGCTCCTGGCAGTATGAGGGCTGTTTTCTGGGTCTCCTTTCTCTAATACTTGCAGTTACCCTATCTCAGTCTCACATTTGACTGCAATTGGTCAGTAAGACTCCAAAATATTTAAGGGAAGGAAAACACTTGTACAGCAGGAGCAGCCTCAAAATAGGCTACGCACACAGCTGAGACTGAAACTGTAACTATCTGGAGAAGACACTAAGCCTGGGCGTTTGTCTAAACAATGCTCTCTCTCCCAGAGCACAGCTCCTTGACCCAGGGTTGCCTCTGTGGCCCATCCATCCATCTATCCATCCATCCATCCATCCCCACGTCCCAGCAAGGATCCACAGCTTGCAATAATCTGAAGCCAAGACCCAAAACCAGGTCATGAGATAAAGGACATGGGGAAGAGTTTGTCTTGTAAGCGAATAGCTTGGCTGTTGCAGCATTCATCAAAGAAGCAAAGAGATTCAGGAAGATTGACTTTTAAATGAATATTTTGGCCAAGAAACTATTCTCAAATCCTTGAAGAAAATCTTGAAGAAAAATTAGTCTCTATGCAATTCTGAAGTGGTGTATACATCTTTTTCATAAATATCATTAAGTTTTCTGTAATTATGAAATGCAGACATGCACTGTGAAACGAAGTTTGAAAGCAGAGGTGCTAAAGATTTTAAGTATTAACCCAGCTGCTGACAGCTTTGTCAATGCTACATACCAGTTATCAAGGAATGGAAAGGATAACTGAATGGGTATTTGTGATACAGGCAGTAGTCTATACTTTGAAGCTAATGGAAGAAAGCAGGTTGAAAACATTCCATATGTGTGACTCATAACTCAACTCCCAGAATTTGTCTCTCCTGAAAAGAATTCAGAACTTTTTCAGTGGTAGTGGAAACTAGGATAAAGTGAAACGCACATCACATCATGAAATGCTTTATTGGAGCTGCTGAAGAAGCTGGTCTGTAATATTTGAGATATGTCGAGGATACCAGGTCAATGGTTTATAACACTATCAGGTTAAATGTCTATGGATTTTCATAAAATAAAAGCCCAGTGTTTACATTCTGAGTAATAACTTAGCGTATTGAGGTTGACAATTTTTAGGAATCTCATTTTTCACCATTTTGTTAGCTGGCACATTCCACTGCCTAGACTGAGAAAGATGAAGCTGATGAGAGTGGCAGGCACTGAGCTCTGCACGGCTGCTGCCGTCCCACTTGGCTTGCAAAGGCTACACCTCTACTTTACAAACACTGCATGAGGAACCCCATTAAGATGCAATTTAAAGCAAGGTAGTCCTGGCACAGTATGTTATAGAAAAATTGGTTTCACAAAACTCAGTCATAAGCCACATTTAGCCTGTCAGATTCCCTTGAATGTAAGGAACATGAATAAAGAGGGTGTAAAGCCCAAACAACCTCACAGATTTTCATCAGCTCAAAAGATCAGATCTCAAATTGCACTTGAAAACAAACCATGAATTTCTGGTTGATATATATAACCACTACATGCAGGTGTCCAAGCTTTGAAAGGAAAACTGTATTTTCATACAATATGACAATTTTTCTTGTTTGCAGGAATAACTTATCATGTAGCATGCATAACAGTAGTTAAGATTTCTTATATGTAAAAAATATTTGGCATGAATCCAGGTAGGAATTTAAAGATCTCGGTATTTGCCATAAAGCAGCAGTAACTTGTATCAACTCCACTTGTTTTTATTTTTTATTCCCAAGGAGAATTGCTCTTGACAAGCAAGCGGCACTGTGTTGATAAGCAGACAGCTTCATGCAGAACTGCCTAAACTTCACTCATAAAAGGAAAAGGATGAAAAGTGAACATAAACAACTAAAATTATACTTTAGCACTGCTTTTGCATACAAGTTCAGCGAATCATTCATGTTTTTATGTCAAATCAGGACTGGTGCTCTCCAAGAAAACATAATTCAGCTCGACCCTAGTTAAGCTTCAGAAAAATACAGGTAAATTGGTGAAATTTAGCCTGATCTCTTGCACAGTACAGACTAGTAAACCACCTAATAGTCCCTTCTGGTCTTAAAAGCCACGTGTTTCAAGAATTCTATTACAGTCAGAGTTTAAATACAGAGCTCCTAAGAAGGAAGTCCTTATTCCAATAGTTGTATTCATGCATACCAAAACAGTGTATCTCACCTACAGCAATATAAAAACCACACCTTTACTCCCTATGACAATCAGTCCTAATGAATATAAATATGTTGTCACATTTTCAAATTGGAAATGTATTTGCTGCTTCTCTCCCATGGCACACATCCTGTTACAGCAGTTCACAAGTCTCAGATGGTGAACACCCTAGTTCCATATATATTTTTCCTACCCTAGCTCTCTGTATGTCCTTATGTTATGAGATGCTGACTTGATAAGGCAAATAGAACCATGACATGCTCTCTTTAACAGCTGAGAAGGCGAGAGGTAAGTCTTGTCTTAACCTGTACTAAATCAGTGCTAAATGAAAAACAATATACATGTAAGCTATACCCCCCTTCACCGGTTTAATTAAAACCAGCACTATCGGCCAGACTGGCACCCATGTGCCTGGCTGTGTGCTCTCTGAAGGTGGACCTTGATATATTGTCAGTTACATACATTTTATTCCCTTCATCAAAATTCAGATGTTATCGTCTCAAATCTCCTATGTGAAGGTGTGAAACTTCCTCTTTTAAAAGAAAGCTCAAACTGAAACTTGGAAACATTTATTTACATTCAAACACAACTGCAATTCCTAAACAGGACTGTTTATTTAATTTACAGATATATACATGGCACCTAACGAACATAAGTGATGATGAGGGTACAGCGGGTCCAGATTAGATGGCACATTTAAGGTAAGCACAGTCATGACTGGCACTGCTGGTCCGAAGCAGCAGCACTGCGTTTCGTGCCCGAGAAGTGACCCGGGACTACGGGGACCGCCGAGCGCTTTCGGGCAGCCCGGCCCGTCACGGAGCCCCGCTAGCACCGTGGAGCACCGTGCGTGCGAGGGGCGGGCGGGAAGAGGCCGCGATCGCCGCCCGAGGCGGAGCCGTCCCGTCCCGTCCCGTCCCGTGCCGCCCGGCGCCCGCCAGGGCAAAGTACCGGCGAGCCCGCCCGGCCGCCCCCGGCGCTGCCAAACCCGCGGAGGGCGCTGCCGTACCTTGCTGAACACCTCCAGGTCGTCCTCCTCATCGTCCAGCGCCAGCACCTCGGCGGCGGCGAGCAGCGGCCCCCGGGCCGTGCCGGGGGCACCCGGAGCGAGATGCGAGTCNTGCGGGAGGGCCGCGCTCGGAGCGAGCGGGGCCGGGAGGTGCCGAGGCTGCCGGCAGGCCCGGGCAGCGGGCGGGGGACTGCGGCTGCGGCCTGTGCGGAGGCGGGACGGGGCGGCTCAACGCCCACAGGCGTGTTCGTGGTGGCGCGGGGGACCCCGCCCGGGCCGCCGCCGGGGCTGCTGGCGGCCGGAGCTGCTGGCAAAAGTGTGTGCAGTCCTTCGGTGTGGAGAGCCCCGTGCGTCCGTGGGCAGCCGCCAGTTCTGCTCTCGGCAGTCTCCGGGCCCGGGAGGGACGTACCCAGGCTTTCTTTCCTGCGTTCTCCGGGTCGGTCTTTTTTCCCTCCTGGTAGGCGCCCAGGTCCTGCCACGGGGGCAGCAGCCAAAACCCACGCGTTGCTGCTTTGTCTCTGGCCTCTCGCACGCCTTGGGCAGCCGCTCTGTAGTTGGACCCCTTCGCCGTGGGGTCAGGTGTGTGTCGTGATGCTGAGGCCAGGGACTAATTTGCCGTCAGAAATGTGCTTGTGAGAACAAACTGACACCACATTACATCAGAAAAACAGCGGGGAGAGACACACCAAACACTTAAGACCAGCAAAGCTAATTGTAAGATTTCGAAGTTGCCAGTATTGAACTGGAAGTAGTGGCCGGCACTATTCATTGCAGGAGCCAGGGCCGAGCAGGGAGGTGGCGGCAGGGGAAGGCAGCTCTGACCTGTCGTGGCTGCAGCGCTTCCCTGACACCGGCTCTGTGCCGGACTCGAGCTCCGCGGCGGGGCCGGGCTCCTTACCGAGGCCACGTTTGCTCAGTGCGGGACTGGGCACGTCTTTCCAGGCGCCGCCTGAAATAGCTGAAGTCAACTTTGTTGTTACTGCAAATTTCAGTGGTCCTGGGCGGGTTCTTAGACAGGCAGATACAACGTTGTCTTTGTGTATCTTGGTTCCCTTGCTGTCAAATTAGAAAAGGCAAACCCCGTAATCAAACGAAAGTGTTTTGAAAAGTATTCCTTCGTGAAAGACTGCAGGCAGCTGATGAGGAAATGCATTTGATATTTCACGCTTTTTAACAAAGTCTTGAACCACAACTTGAAATAAAGAGATTAAAATAAACACTAAATATTCACTGAACTGTGCAAAGAGACAAAGACTATGTCTGCCTAATTAGAGAATGTTTACTAAGACATTGTAATTCTTGTTTAAAAAACACTCTAGAATTCATTAGGAGCCGGGGGCAGTGGGCTTCAGGCGCCCGTTTGCTGCGGGGGGTCCCTGGCGCGGAGCAGCCGGCAGAGGGAGATGGGATACGCCTGTCCTGGAGCCTCGGACACTCGCTCATGGCTGAGGACGTTTCAGTGAATGAAAAGAAACCATTTCTGTAGTATTAAAACAACAATTGACCCTGGTACGAGATCCCCGAGCTTCTTTTCTTTCCGACCCTGTGTAGACTGTCCCTGCCCTACTGCTCTTTGCTGTGCCTCGGCTTTGCGCCTCTGAGGAGCCCGGAGTTCCTTTGGTGTGCTGCCCGCCCCACAGACAGCCACGGGCCCTCGGCTGAGAGCTGCTCACCTCCAGGTGCTGCAAGGGGCACGCTGGGGCTCCTTGGGGTGCAGGTGCTTCTCATCTGGCGTCACTTCTACAGCTCTTCCCATCTCTGTGTCTTTTACGGTTCCTTTCCGGTGTCCTCGCTGCTCCTGAGTCTTCTGATTACCTTCAGGTACAAAAAAACTGACGAAAAGTGACTAATGCAATATAAATGTTCTACTCTGTCTTTTGTACATCAGTGAGAAGTGTAGCTATTTTGTTTTATGACTTTATATATAGCTGATAGCATATAGTTCCCACTGGCTTTGCCCTTATTTCCAAGGACCACATGTTGTGCTAGAGGCCTGCAGGTTTTCTGAATAGAATAAGTATCCACAACCCGTATAATGCCTGAGTTTTTAATATGTCTGTATTTAAATTCAGATGATATGCTTGTGAGGCAATAACAAAATAAAACTCATCAAGGATCACAATCTTAGACAATACACATCAGGGATGATAAATAAAGGACAGCCAGTCAAAGAACGTATAAAACTGATGTACTGTAGGCTTGAATCCTAAGGCTGTTGTCTGAATCATACTAATTTTTCAAAGTTTTACCGTACTCTTGGATTCTGTATTTCTGTTTGACAGAAATATCACAAGATGCTTTAATTGGATTTTTTTTCTTATTATAGCTTTTTATTAGCTCATTAATCAAGCTTAAGAAGACATATTTTTAGATTCCTTGCTGGCAGTGCTTATCTTTCTGTGCTTTATATTTGAAGTATCAATCTGTAAGGAAAAGGTATTCATTGTCCTTCACTCAGAAAAATATGCATTGCATTTAACAGTTATTTGGAGGTTTAATCATCAAAAGGACCCCTGCTAAAACAAAGTAGGAGAGTGTTCTGTGATCACTTTCAGCTGCCCACCCCACCCTCTACCCCAGATGTCCCTAATTTCTGTTGAAAGGGCCCAGTAAGCAAATACATCTTTAGGGCATCTTCCCACCCGTGCTGAGTCCCAAGGGGCTTGCCAGCACTTCTCCCCTGCAGTATTTAGCAAAAAGAGCATTTTGCAGACTCAGGGATTTTTGTGCTCATTTTCTGCTGTAGGACCAGAGATGACGTTAAATAGTTGAATAATTGTTCTATCTAAAGATATTGCAGATAGTGTAAATAGAGAGCTACACTTAGCAAAGGGGATTTATAGGTTTTTCTTGTACTTTTATTTCAGAAATGCATTGCTATAGATCTCAGTTTTCATTTCCATGTGTGTATATTCACAGGCTCTCTGTTTCCTGGGCACCAGGGATTTACATATTTTACTGCAGATATCCTTCCCTGAAACTGTGGAATGAGATCTTGGCAATAATTAAGAGTCAATTTATTAGATGTTGTTATACCATGAATATTGTTGCCCCACTTCTTTCAAGAAATAGGTATTGCACTGGATCAATACTTGACAATACTTTGCTAAATAAGTTTTAACATTTTGTAAAATATGGTGTTTTCTAAATACCTATGTATTTTTTCATTAAATAATCAGGTCTTTCCAGGCCCTTCTACTCAGGAACACTAAGTGGAATATTCTCATATGCCAGGGTTGAGCTGCAGTCACCTCCAAATTTTATTTATTCACTTAAGCTCAAAAAGCTATTTTGTATTACAAAAATGTCAAAATTATTCCTACTTGCATTTTCTCTTTTTCTCTGGTAAGAGTGTTGATCCTAGCTAGTAATCCCTTCCAGAGTTGCTTTTCCTTGAACAAATTAAATTTACAAACACCGAAGCAGAACCAAGCTATTCCTTTGCTCTTATGTGCAGGCTGCGTGTGATCCCTTTAGGCCACAATACCACTTTGAATACTTAATGTTGACTTGTCAAGTTTCACCAACTGCACAGTGATATGGACAGGATTAAATCTTGTTTTATTTCACCATCTCCCTAGCCAGGCAGCAGCAGGGTATGGAGGGCTCATGGTGTTTTACTCTGTTCCACCACTGCAGTGCAAATAAGCGTATTAGAGAATCTGCTGACATTCAGCACCTTGACGCAAATGAGAACGTTTTTCTAGGTCTGAAATGGATTGTCAAGTAGCATTCTTGTCAGGGTTGTGTAGTGCATAAGCAGAAGTCATTATGTGTACACCCAGAAGATATTTTGATGGTGAATTAAGGGCTGACCTTCCTATCATACCATTTATTAGAGCAAGCTTTTTAGTAAGCTCCATTTAATGGCTCAGAACAAGGTTAACTATTTATGTTCCATGCCTGAACTCACAAGGAAGTTGGAACGTTAAAACTCTCTATATTGTGAGGGGATTAGCTTTTCAGCTGCCTCTTGTTTTGTAGTTGAAAGGTAATTGTTAAATTCTTGTGTTATTTTTGTTTTTGTTGTTATTTAAGTTTGGAAGGTTCTTTAATTGGAATATTGTAAAATGATTTATCTGTCAGGTGGCGGATGTCCTGCAAGCTTATTTTTCTCAGAGACTATCACACTGTTTTTCCTTTCTGACTGCCCAAAGGAAATTACAATGTAGTGTACTCATAATCATGTTATCTCTTTCATAGCTGCAGATCATCTTTATGGCATTGCAGCTGTACAAAGCCCTGATCGATATCTGGAGATGTGCTATCCTTTTAAGTTATGTGACTGCCAAATTTTAGACATGAAAATATTCCAGGTGAAGCACTGTTGGGTTTCATATATTTTACAATATCTAAAAACAGTTCCCAAGCTTCATTAGATATGAAAGCATTGATTTTTTTTTTTTTTTTTGTGGAGGATAATACTTTGCATTGTTGTCAAATAGAGTCTATCTGTTCCAATCTAGCCCTTTTTCTGCTGGAGAAAAGGTTTCATGTTTTCAAATAAATGCTTCTCTTCTTGTTTTTTGGTGAACTGTATATTTAGCAATCTGTACTGTATGGCGTGAAATACTAGAGTATCTCCTAGTCAGACAGTATGCAAAAAATTTTAATATAAACATACATATAAAGGTTTACTGAATTCATTTGATACATGTATTGGAGTTCTCTCTATTTTTAATTTTTCCGATGCCTAGTTTGGAACTCTAGGTAATGAGAAACAGATTAATGCTGGACCTCAGTTATTCTGTTTGTCAATGACCAGGTGTGGTCTTGTTTGTTAAATAAATGAAAAAAAAAGACTGTGGTTGATATAAATGTTATTTCTTTACACGTGTCTGTTTATAATCCATATAAATTGAAGAATTCTGTATTTCAGCTGGTGCAGTGTAATGGCTCTGAAAACGCTGTGCAAAGTGGTGATCAATTTTTGAACTTTTAGGCACAGGTTTTGCCACTATTTCAAGGTTAATTAGCCTTTACAGAATTGCTTTATAAGGATTTAGCAACCTTTAATGATCACACATGCTTTCAGTGATCCTAAAAGCTTCTTAGTAGGTGAGCCTAAGTAGGTTTGTAGAAGGTGAGCGTACCTAAACCAATACAAAAGACATATCATAGTTGAATTAACACTCCATATTCATGATGTTTTAATAGACTTGGTTTTTTTAGATTGCAAATCTCTGTGCCTTTTGCCTTAGTTTATTACTGCCAGGATGACTACTAAGTAAGTTTTATATAAGAGATTTTTTCTAGTCCTCAAATTCGCATCTGAACTATTGACATAAAATTTGTATCTCCATGCAGCCTAATTAACACTGTAATACTAATTGATAGAAAGTGACATGTGTATAGGTATTCATATAACAGGTGGAAAATTCATACTACAGCTACACTGTTAGAGAATCTCTCACTTTTATCTGAGCTCTTCCATAAAACTCCTTCCATAAAAAAAGGACAGTGTTGCAAGGTCATTCTTGCTTAAAGCTTCCACTTTTTCTTCTGCAGATACCAGAAAATTTAAAAAAAACCCATAATCATAATGCAGAAATAAAAGTATGGTCATGTTTAGTAGATTATGACCCAGAGGAAAGAATGTGAACAGCATTGGCTGCAGAGAGGAATTTTAAGTGATGTATGTGAAACTGCCAAAATGAGAATTGCAGCTGAAGGAAGTGAGCCAGCAGTGTAACTACAATCAATATCCAGGTTAAGTAAACAATTATAGTCTGCCAGAGCTGGAGGAAAATCCACACAGCATGACAGGGTACCTGAAGTGTCTTCGGGTATAAATTCTGAATTTACTTCATGGATAGCTTTCTTTTTATTTGCACAGACTGTGTCTGATATTTATTTTTGTAATCTGTAAGGCGTAACTGTTCTCAGTGTATGAAGGGCTGTTAAGTCCTTGCAAACAAATTATGCATTTCAGTTAATAGTGGAGGTTGTTTTAAAAATCTGGAAACTGATGAGACTCAGGAGTGACCAAAGAACAATGTATGTTATCAGACAATCTGATTGGTCAGGGAAGAAGGCTTATGAATAATTAAAAAATACAAAGGAGTAATACTGAGGTCCTTTGTGAGCACTGAGCTTGCCCAACACATAAGATGTCAAGCCTAAAATGGGAACAGCTGATTTTACAAAATTTTAGGATATTTTCCTTATCAAATATTAATATGTGGAAAAGCCCTTATGTGAAATCTTGGCAGTTGGTCTGACAGAAGATTCTTCCTCTCCTTGACGTTCTCTTCCTCTCCTAACTTTATTTATTATAAATTTGCTAAATAGCTCAAAATAGTTTCAACACCATTAAAAGAGATGCCTAAATCTCAAAAAGAGCTGAGATATATTTATAGAAGAATTAATTTCTTTTACACTGTGGCTTGATCTCTTACCCCTTAGGCAAAACTCCTCAGGAAACCTCAAAATTCTCCTGCCAGCTTACATGCATATAAAACTGGTAGTATACTAGACTAGTATATATGTTGTACTGGAGTACCCTAATTGTATATTACACCCCCCCAGTATCTTAGTATTTTAAAAATATCGGTTGCGTCTGGTGGACAGTAAAGTGACAGAGTGTTTATTTCCTTAAGCTCAGAACACATGAAAGGCAACAAACCATCTACTGTCTGTTCTCTCACCACTGCATGACATGCTTGGGATTAGCTAAGGCATGTGATTTATCTAGCAAATGTGTGAGTGAGGTGTGGCACAAGTACACAGGGGAGTAGATTTCAGTAATTTTTTAGATTGAGTTTTTTTTAAATTTCCTCTTAGCATGTCTTAGTGTGTTTGCACTGTGTACAATTTTGGAGGCTCTGTGCCTTGAATAGTGACAAGTATTTGTCTCTAAATACTGAGAACCACCATTGCCAGATTCTTGAAAAGAATTGCAGGGGAAACAATATAAATTTCAAGACTTTATGCCATGATGTAGTCCAAGAACAGAGTGACTTTGGACAATATGGTCAGATTGCAGCTGCAAGAGCTCTAGATCAGATGGGAAGGAAGTATTCCAGCAGATGTGATTTACAGTGGCAACACAAGCAGTCATTTGCTTCCTGCAGTTTTCTCTTTTGTGAGAAAATGAAAAAGACCAGATTGGTCTGTGTCTTAGAGGGAAAACAATGGGATTAATTAGGTCATTATTATATCCAACTGATTTTTCACTTAGGGATGATGTGATAGCAATGCACTGATGATGTTGACCCTGTGGATTTGCAAGAGAACTTCTGTTTAAAATTATGTTTGTGGATAGACTGTGGCGCTGAAATACTGTGTTCTGGTGAGTTGCAGTGAGCTCTGTAGTTACACAGCATTGGTACTTGTTTACCACTGAGAGAAACAGAAAAGCTGTTAGGCAAGTTGAAACTGCAGGAGAGTAGGTGTACTTCCCCAGCTCCTAGGAATTAAATCCCTGTCATATTAGATGAAAGCTTAAATACATTAAATTTCTCTCATTTATGCATCTTTCTGATAAGCAATTGCTAGAAGGGTGCTGTAGACTTTAAAATGGAAGAATATAGGAAGGAATGTAGGAGAACTTAAGAGGCATGTAGTACAATATCTACACTTAACCTACTCCATACTCTAAAAGGTTTAGGAATCAGAGAGGTCAGTTCCTTCTACCTGAAGTATATAACTGCTTTTCTTATGTGTGACACAAAGTTGCATGCCATTTTTGGCTTTGTTGAGCTTCTAAAGCATTAAGAGAGTAATGTTTTTTTTCTCTATATGCCATATCACTTAAGACAGCAAATGACCATCTGCTAGATTGCATTTCTCAGCCTGTGGCCACATATACTATAATAGTTGTTTTGGTGTTCCATAAAAATTTCTCTTTAAATTGACTTAACGATTTATATTACCAAATTGTTCGCATTTCCAAACTGTGTATGAGGCTATTGAAACAGACTAGAATTTTAGATTTTTCTTGTTCTCATGGGATACACATGAGGAAAAAAACAATGAACAGAGCATTACTGTTGGAAAGGGTACATTTTCCATGTGCGACATCTCTGAAAGCACCTTTGGTTTTGCTCAAGAGAATCTCCAATTTTACCATTCTAGCACCTTTGAGACCATCTCTTAGATGGGCAAACTCTGTTGAGGCCAGATTGAATAGCTGAATGTAGGGGGAAGGATCTCAGTTGTAAACTCATCTGGTTTTGAGCCAGCTGGGAATTACTCCAGCTCCTTAGCAGGCTGGAATACTTTAGGAGTGCCTTCATGGCAAATTGCATCTCTATGTTTCAGAAAGCCCTTCAAGCCACCAGGAGGAATGGAAGACTTTAATTTGGTTCCCACTCTGCCAAAAATGTCTCATATAATTTCCTATAAGCTGTATGGATTCTGTTTGGAGCCCTATGCTGATAAGGCAACACAGAAATATTTTGGGTATAGTGCTGCAGCACAAGAAGGCTATTCTTGCATTCAGCTATTCGCTCTGCTAAAAAGAGTCATTGAGTAGATGGGAGCAAATCTCCTTTGAAGTCTGTGTGCCTTCTGAGCGCTTTGGGAGCATACCCCAAGAAGATTCCTAATTCCTGTGCTTTAGCAGAACCAATTCAGATTATTCACAAGACAACAAATCAGCTGAAGGTTCCCATGAAAATGTGCTTCTGGTTTTTGGATGCTTTTTTTAATTTAATTTTGCATGCACCTGGAACAAAGAAATATGCCCGATAGAAGTAAGAAAAAAATGTGAAAGGAAACAATAAAAACAAACATGGTAGTTATGAACTGAAACCCAGATGAAAAAAGGTTTCAGCAATCCTTTGGTTATGCAATATATTTAAAAGTATGATCTAGTTAATAAAGGATTTTTTGCTCATTATTTTTATAGTACAAAAGCCCCAAGCAACGTGGTAACATGCAGATCAGTACAGAAGCTGGAAGAATGAGTCTTTGGTAAAAGTATGGCCTGAAATGCAAATGATTTTTCAACAAAATTATGTCTATTTAAAAAATGAGTCAGTCAATTTTTAGGTAACCACAATGCAAAGTGGAATGGATACAAATTATCTTGTAGTTGATCAAAAGGTAAATAATGGTATGTACTGCTGCATACTGAAGAAGCTGAAAATAGGAAATAGCTTTGGTAATCTGCCTCTGGGGGCTGAGGTTGGCAGGATGGGCAAAATGAGTCTGAAGCCAAGAAATGGGGTAAGACAGATTTTTGGACTGCCAACCTATTTCCTGTTAGCAGAAAAAGTCAGTTCAAGTGTTTTCCAGTGATTATGGAGGTGGCAGTGAGCAGAAACACAGTCCAAAAAGTGAGGGGATGGAACTGAGAAAGGCTTTAGTGAGCATGGTGCATTAGGTCAGAGGTTGGACTTGAGGATCTTGGGGGTTTTTTCCAACTTAGTGGTTCTATGTTAGATGGATTACAAGCATGTAGTGAAAAAAAGGTGAAAAGTCTGATGTGGTAATCACAAAAGGTAGAACTGCATATTAATTTATGAGACAGATAAAATAAATTAATAGCTTTAGTGTAGCTAGGTTGTTTGAATCAAAACCACCTCAAAATAAGAGAATATTAGAAAAATTGTGTTTGTTTTGTGAGTCCGTTGGATATTGTAGGGTTGAATTTGCTTACTAAAAGGGATCTTTTTAAAGCATTTTATGTTTTAGCATTCTGTGCGTGGTTAAAGCTTTTAAGTACTACCAGGAGTTGTGACCATATGGGTGGGCAGCCCTGCATATGGAAGTATTTAACTTCTTCAGAATAGCTTGGAGAACAAATGCTGATAGTACTGGTTATTTCTGCTGGTAATAGCTGACAGTTTTTTCACTTCATCAATAAGGTTTCATTTAAGTAATGAAGATATTCTAGATGAGCTGATTGAAGAATGTGTGATGTGTGATTCAGATAAAATTAAATGACAAGAGTAAAAGAAATCTGTATGTAACTGAGGATTTCAAAGCTCAGTACTCTATAGATGTGAATGATTAAATCAATCTACCGGAGAAGCCTTGAAACTTAAATGTGGAAAAGGTCTGGAACTTCCTTATTCAAAAGTTTTAACACTCTCCAGCATTAATATCCAGAACAAAAAAGAATCATTGTAGAAATAACATAACTGGATGAATAGCCACATAATTAAAAGTAAATTAGCAGAGTGCAAAAAGATTCCAGAAAGGACTGACAGGCATAGAAATGTATGCAAAAGAGTTAAAGAAGAATAGGAGTGAGGTGAATTAAAGTCAAGCAGAGCTAGACCTTGCACTGGATATTAAATATGATAAAATTACTCAGCCTTAAGCAATCAGTTTCAGAAACAAACCACTAAGAGCAACATGTGGTCACTGTTCAGAGGTTAAATGAATCACCCTAAAAATAATAGAATGTGTTATTCTGTCTTCATTAGAAACATGTTGCTGCTGATTGTGGTGAAAAATGGAGGTTGCTTAGTAGGAATAAGTCCATAGGCTTAATAACAATCATTGCAACTGAGATACAAGAAGTTTGATGTAGTGAAGGATGGTGAGCAGCAGTTCCTTGGCCAGAAGGACACAGGCTCACGAAGCCTCATGTCTGACCATATGACAGCAAATACACAGAGATTAGGGAGAAGTGCTTATAGGTTATACTTTTGAAGGAAATCCTTCCTGTACCTGCAGATGAATGCTTGACTGATTCCAGCTTTGGTTATAAGCGAGGGCTGTCACAGGACGGCTGCAGGCAGTGCACTCAACCCCCTCAGAGACCACATGTTCTTAGGGGCCAGTTTACCCCAGCTTTGGGCTGGAGCACTTCTGTACAATTCCTACCTTTAGGTAGTATTAAACTTCTATTTTTTTTTTAAATGTCTGAGCATGGCTCAGTCTAGAAATTCTTCTTAATTCCTTGCCTGTAACTTAATTTTCATACATACTGGGCAGATCAAGATTTGCACAAACACGAATTTCAGTTGTAGGCTAAAATGTACCAAAACTTAATATAGGTGCAGAACAGAGATTACAGAGTTTCTGTGAGATTCCCCTCCCACTGACTTATGAATGCAGCTAACTCTGTGAAGTGATCTTAACTTTCTTCTTGAGGATAAGAGAGAGAGATTGTGAAGAACACACTTGAGTCTACAAAGATTTTCCCGTAAGAATCAAATCCACTGGATGAATTTCGAATTTTGTCCTGGAAGGTAAGTGCTTTAGACCTTACTAGCACTAGGCATAAATTAAGTTGTGAATTGCAATCTGTTTAGAAAAATTAAATTTATTTCTAGATTGTATTTAAGTGGTGAGGTTGTGAATGAGGTGAAAAAACCCACAACAGATCTTTTCCCAGTAGGTTTCCTGACAAAGGAATTTTCTTCTTGACCATCAGAACCAACAGCTTGACAAAAAGCATCGTAAATACCACATTTTCTCTACCGTGTCTACTGGGACTGTAAGAAAAATAGGTTTAGCCCAAATATCAGAGAGCAAGACACTTATATTTTGTGACCGGTGGTTTTCCCCACAGTTTAGGACTGTCTGTTGAACTGAAGTTTGAGAAGTTCTTTCCAGAAATGAGATGAGGTGGTGGTGGGCATTTTTACAACATAGGTCACTTTAGTATTAAAATTATTGCTTAGAGTGCTTATACTCTATAAAGAGTTCTGGAAGAGGACTGTGCGATGAATAATAAGCTTAGGCAATGCTGATAAATTAAAAATAAAACCTGGCTTTAGAATTTGCTCAGAGAAGCTTGTTAATCTTTAAATTTTCCCCAAATTAAATATCAAATTGTTGATAATGCCTGGCATCCTTTGTAGGAATGTAATTTAGATACACTCATCAAAAGAGCTCACATCATTAGTAGAGTGATTGTGTCATCTTCCATAGAAATATTCCACACCATTGGTGTTTCTTGGCAGACTGACATGTTTTCACTTGACATTGCTGTAACCTCTGGGAAAGAAAGCCCTACCTTTCTGTGAATAATTCATTAGTGAGCCATCACACTGAAGTATTCCCTTCTTTTGAGGGAGGAGGGGAGGGATACCAAAGCTACTTACTTTAGGTTTTGGGTTTTTTTTAACTTTTTTTAATGCTACCTTGCAGTCTTAACACTTCATAAGTATTCTTCCATAGGAACCTTCTCTCCTAATATAGAGCAAACTCTCAGGTCTGATACTTTGGTTTGTAAATTAATCCATATAATTTTTCCAGAGTGTTCTGGATCAGAGCAGTGGGAAGCTGCTGGTGCAGTGTAAGCTTTCTGGTAGTGCTGGGTTGTCTGGAACTGGACAAAAATGCCAGTAAATCAAACTGTCAGAAATCCAGCTAAGAAGCGTGGCTGGCTGCTTAGTGAAATGTGCTAAAATATGTTTTATAATGACTATGTAGACTGACATTGCTAGCAGTGAGCAGTGAGGACACCTAGTACACTCCTGGCAGAAGCAGGGAAAGGTGGCCTTTGGTATTTGCCCAGAGAACAGAGAGCTCAGCGTTCACAGGCGTGTTTAAAGCACTGCTGAAAATGTTTACATGGAGTTGGTTTTTCTGACTCTTGAAGTGTTAAAGGTCTTTATCCTCACTTTACCTGGATAAATGGTCCTATTGCTAGTAATGATTTTAAGAAACAAGTTGAAACAGAAGACCCAGTACAGCTTTTTTAAAAACTTATTTTAGGTAAGCCTTTTCTTAGGTATCCTGTTTGAAGGCTCTACCAATGACTTTTTTTCCTAAAATTGTATCAGTAGCAGGAGTTCACTTTATTCTCTACCTTTTCACTTCTAATATGTATTTTTTCATCTCTGCTAGAAAAGCTTGACTCTCAGTTTAAAGCATGTTCTTGATAACAGGCAAGGGCTCGATGAGTCGTTCTTTTATTCTTATGTGCAATATCTTAGGTATTTGAAGGGCTCTTTAGTGATCCCTTCCTCTAAGAAGCTCAAATAATTCCTGGTCTTTTATTAATCTGTCAGAGCAGGGGTTGCTTCTGAATTTATCTTAGTATTTCTGTCTGAAACAGCTGTGCAGCCTATGCTTCAAATTGCCAGCATTAAATCAACATAGTTTTCCTCCTCATTCTTCATCAATTTGTCATATAGATAAGCCCACTACCTGCACTTGCAATCTTCCATTATCCACTGTTCTTGCTGGTTTCTTCCATATACTCCCATCAACACCCACAAAGGCTTTTTACCCTCAGATATATTCTGTCTTTCTCTCTTTAGGTTTTTTAACTCCACTGCATAAGACAATGTCTACAGATAACTAATGACTCTAAAAATTGAGCATGACATATGACTTATTTTGCCAGTGATATAGCTAGGTGATTTGGACTTTAATATCTTGAGATTGCATAAAGGAAATTAAAAAATTATAAAGCAGATTAAAAGAAAAAAAATCACAAGAAAAAGGCATTTTGATGATTTTTGCTATTTATTTAAACTCTAACATCCAAGTTTCTTTTCTAATTACTGAAACTGTTCACTCTGAAAATGTACACATTTGAGGAATATAAATGTACCCTCCATTATGAACTGTGCAGAAAATGTCCTTCATGATCAGAGTTCTACTCCATGAAATTTAATCTTCATTCAGATTCTTCTGGGTTTTTCGTATATTTGCCTGTCTTTAAATGTGCTTTTGTGACATCTGTCTGTGTAACCTCCATAACTAAGATGTGCTTATTTGCATTGTAAAAGAGTAAAGCGTTTCCAGTGCCAGTGTTACAATGAATACTGTATTTAAAAGATCATGCCTCATTTTTCTATGTGCTGTGTCGGCAGCAGTGTTGTAGTCTGTCCTGATATTTCACTGTATAAATTAGACAGCTAAGGAAGGGAGATGGAGAACAGCAGATATAGATTAAGTGACCTGTTCCATATCACAACACACAACTTTGACAGCATGAGAAGTAGATTTCTAGCCCAACCTACTAAATAAGGAGTCATCAGAAATGTAGTCCTGATTTTTAGGAAGAGGTGAGGAGTTTGGAGTTGTCTCGAATTTTATTTCTGTCCTTTTTTTATCTCTCTAGAGAAATAATTATAACTATATATGGAGGCTGTTGTAAACCTCTTTGAAATGGTTTCAGAAACTACTGGTTCCAATTGTCATTTCAGAATGACTTTTTAAAATGCAAAAAAATGAAAACCAAATTTTTTGCATAGGAAGAAAGACATTTCAAAGGGTTGCTAGTTTTCCTCCATTAGAGCTCAAGAACAAGTTGAAAAGGGGCATACGTTTTTCAATGTGTAACTTCCATGTACGCCCATACTGCATGCTAAAAAAAGAACTGATAGACTTTTTTGAAAGGAATAGACATATTTGTGTTGAAAAAGGTTAGCAAAATAATCAAAACACCTGAAAAAAAATTAAGACTAGAAGAAATAGAGACTCCACTAAAAATGTTGTGCAAGGTGTTTGCAAATAAATATTTTAAAGGAGATGAATCCTATTTCAAATGAGACCGAAGCTGCTGGTTCCCTTTGCTTCCCTGTCGCTGCTGCGGCTGCCCCAGGCTTTTTCCTCCAGAGCAGCTGTGCTCCACTGAAACAAATGGCACTTCCTGGGGACTACATCTTTAGTTCCTGGTGCAAGAGTCACCGTAATGTGCAATGGGATATTTCAGTAATGCCTTCAAATGGCTATTAAAGCACATCCCTGCATAATCACAACTGCATGCTTGCAGATAGAGCTACCAGTGACACAGCTACCTATGTATTATTCCCTTCAAAGAGGAGCTACAAGAAAAATTGTAAGGCAGCAAGGAAAGGTGTGAAAAAGCCAGATGCTCAGTGATGTAGTCTTACTGCTGTCTGCCTTCCCATCTCCCTCCCAATTTTCTGTTTCAGCTTACAATCTCCAAAATACTGAGTTTTCACAGCTCAACTAACTTTTTTGCCTCACATCACAGGGAATGCCTACCAATTTAAATTATGGAAAAGCTGATTCAAAGTATGCCTATGTCTTTAAGAAGATCCCAATTATTACCTGTACAAAGTAAACATTTTGCTTGGGAGAGTCCAATGTGATGTGCATTAACAGAATGCTTGGCCTTTTCCATTACAAAGGTCTCTTAATTTAGAATTTGTGCATTAAAGCAGGGGTAAACCCAAATAATGATTGTAAACATCACAGCCTGTTTTCCAGGATAGAAATTAACAGGATAAAGAAAAAAGTTAAACAATGTTGAAGAATTGTAGCATAATGTTCCTTTCTCTTCCCTAGTATCCCATAGTAAGTATTAAAAAGGAGTCACATTTAAGCTGACTCTGGTGCAGCATATGTTCCTGGCTTCTCAGGACCTAGTCCAGGACATGCAGTATTTATCTGCAAAGGATTTTGCAACTGTAGAGGTTGTTGACCTCAAAAGTGGTGAAGGACTGTTCACTTAACTGTAAGGACTTGTGTGTCAGGGTAGGATACTATTTTGTGAAGGCATTGAGACACCCAGTAAAGAGTAATGTACGCCTTTTGGGGCAAGTGTACAGGAGCTTGAAAGTTCTTCTGGGTGCTTAGAAAGTGAGCCCCACAACAGCCAGCAGTATCTGGTCCTAGGCTTTTTTTTATTTTCATAGCTTTCTGCTTTTGGTCATTAGCTTATTCTGCCCTTAAATACAGCTTGCAGCTTGCCACGTTTGTAATTTGAGGAGTTAAGCCTGTCATCCTGGATCTATGAAGTTGTATCTGTAATATGAACAGGAAAACAGTAACACTTCAAACACCAGCATGTATTTCAGGTGAAATGTACTCATGAAATGTTAGAATTTGGGATCTTTCCAATGACAGCCGTGACTGTCCCCTAAAGAGAAAGGAGACACAGACCTTGCCTTTGAGTTACTCCCTCTCCAGCTGGAAACATTGTGTAGTATATTCTTTATTGTCTTTATTACAGAGTATGTGGTACCTGCTTGAGTATACCAAGAGCACGTACTTGTATAGCTTTGTTTTAATGGTTCATGACATTTGCCAATGATTTACAATCGAATCTTATTTTTGCAACAGAATTTCAGTCTCATCTTTCATTCTCTACTATTTATTTTATCATCAGAACTGTTAAAATCCATAGTAAGTGATTTGGCACTCTGTCTATTTGATAGCCAGTTTATTTGGGAATGATTATGGTTATCTCCTGAATATTTCCAGCATGTTTTTTTTGAAACATGCCATTTGGCTCCACAGTATTTGAAAAAATCAGTGATTGAAATCTGAACTGTATGCTACTCTGATAGAAAGTATATCCTGATTTTGTTTTGTGCTTGGGGAAGAGTCAGGTTTCAGCTCAAATGGTCACGGTTGTCCCTCTGTATTTCGTTTCTGGTAGGTTGTTCTACAAGCCTGCAGAGTAATGATACAGAATAAAAGCCTGAATACATCCTAAGTGTTTTGACATGTATATGTTTTATAGATATGTAGATTTTCCAGCATAGAATATTTGTAATTTCAATGTTTTTAGTTTCCTTATAGTCTGGATAGGATTTCTGTGTGTCAGAAAAGAAATGTTTGTCTTTATCTTCAACTGATTCTTTGCAATGGTGTAAGGAAATTATACTCATAAATATGTCTGGGAAAAATACTTTGATTCTTTAGTAGCTTGAAGGTGTTGCTTGAATTTATCAGTTTCTTTATATATGTATGTGAATTCAAAGACTGAAGATCAATATGTTTGGGAAAGTTAAGAGCGCTGGAAAGGGGACAGTGGATGCTTAGTCAGATTCAGCATAAGTGAGACTAAAGATACAAACAACTGCTTTTAATATTGATAGCTGTACCTAATTTTCTTCTGATGATTTGTGTCATTTCAAAAATGTGATTTTAAAGGTGAAGCTTTCTATGGAGCTGTCAAAATTTTATAGTTCACATTTCTGAAATAATCAAATTAAATATTCTTATACATAACTAGAGAGACTGAGGTGCTTTTCACATGCAGTATTGCTCTTAGCACAAAAACAAATGCTAATGTGACTATCAGTAGAGGACCAAACTTTATCTGAGATCTGGGGTGTTGCCATGGCAATTCCAATTGTTGGGAAAAAATTCTCTTTTGTGCTTCATTCTGACATTATATTGCAAAATGATGATTATGAAGAAACATACAACCCAAAAGGGGGGGGAGGGAGAATATATTTTTGAAGATGTAAAACATACTTTCTATCACAATTACTTTTTCTGAAACACTGAGTGTGTGCCCAGATTGTTATGAGCTGTATTTTTTGCAGATTCAGATATATTGTTATTTCTCAAGCTGCCATAATAATACTCAATGTTATTTCTCCCAAATGTAATAATCAACATAATAAGGAAGTCAGAGACATATATCCAACTGATATTTCCTTTGCAAAATATCAGTTTCTAGTATACTGTTATACTGCTGATGTGGCCCTTTTGCTTTTAAAAACACTGCCCATGCTAGTTGAAGCATATCTAAAATACAGATCTTGCTTAAGTTATTTATGTATACCAGCTCTATAACCTATGTATAATAGAATAGCTCCTAGTAGCCAATAGATCAGTAATTTCTGTTTAGTTATAAAATTGGTTTTTTACCAGTACATCTCACTGTGAGAAAATTGATATGGCTATTACCTGTTCCTTGCTAAATCAATACACAACAAGCTTTAAATAAATAAATAATAACACACCCCTATGCTCCCCTGGGAAAACCCAACAGGAGAACAGCAAAACCACACAATAGTTCCCAAAAAGAAACAAATGAAGGAGTACAGTTAAAATGTGGTTTGCACTGCAATACATGCTGAAATTTATTGTGCATTCTTTTATGTAGGAATTGTGTAAAGTGGGAAACGTTTCCAGAAGAGAACTAATTCTTGCAGTGCTGCATTGCTGCTTTATAAATAAATCATTGTCCTTTCTCTATTGATCACTGGAACAATCCAGTCGAAGAATGCTGACTTAGTGCAGCCCTTCGCAGGATGGCTGGATTGAGAGAAAAAGCCAAGTAAGTGGGACCCAGCAGCAGGGAATTGGGAAAATCCCAGACTGGTTAGAGATCAGGTTTGGTGCATGAAATCCTTGACTTGTCTTTTACCTCCAAAAATACTTAACAAAGCAACTGATTTCTACAAGATTTTCTGTCTGTCTTTCTATAATGTCATTGATCAGAAAAAATTGAATGTAAGACAATACTAGCTGTAATTAGTTGATGCTGAAAATCTCTGTTTAATGTATTATGATTTTTTTGTCGAGAACACACAAAAAAGGACCTTACAAATTTAATTAATTATCTAAATTAGGATATTTATTTGTCAAGAAATAAGGGCTTAAATCTTTCAGGAATACATTTGAATTGGTAGACTCTCAGAAATAGTACTGCATTCCTGTAAATTGAGGTGGAATCTGAATTTTATTTGGTTATCACAGATAACCACGGTCACAGCTTGTCAATCTGAAAATTTGATGATATCTGATTTGTAAGGACTTCTGGTATCAAGCCCCAAGGTTTTCTGGGCATAGGAGTAGCCTGTTACAGTGAGGAGCTGATAAATGGTATTTGAGTTTGCATGTCTGACCATTAAGGTCAATATTGGATCTCAGAGGCATATACTTTTTAAAACATGGCTTTCACTGGAGCCTGTGGTAGGCATCTATAGCAAGAATGTGTACTCACAACGTTGTTATCCAGAACTTCCAGCTAGAAGTTAATATAGAATATAAAGTTCTTATTTTTCATAAAATAAGATCTGCTGGTAGATACCCAGCTGATGGTGGGTTATTCAGGGCCACGGTCATGCATCACTTTTAGGGCATGTTGTCATCACATAATTTTTTTCTGTTTCTCATTAATTACAAATACTTCCAGGATGCAGGTCTGTAAAATGTAGTTATTTGTTCCACTGGGTGGTTTATCTCAAGCGCTGCAATCAGAGGCAGCAGATGCTGCCGTATTGCCACCAGTGTGCCACCGAGTGGCCAACAGGAAGCAAAGGCACTTGCAGAAGACTTTCCTGACCAGCTGAGGCATAGGGCATGGAGCAGAACAGCTCGGTGTGAGGAGCTGTGGGCTGTGCATGGAATGCACGGCTGGCTCTGGGTTGCCTCGGTTGTGCTGGGAGTGGCCCCTGGGTGCCCCTGGGTGTCCCTGGGGGCTCCTGTTCCCAGCGCTGCCCGCAGGGTGAGGCTGCGGGGCCGCCAGGGCTGTGCCGCAGCATGGACCCACCCGGTCAGCTGCCTGCTCAACACCCAGCTGGCAGCAAAAATCCTCCCAACTTCAGGGAAAAACCTGCACCAAAAAGACTGCAGGGGACAAATCTGGAGGTACAGAAAGAGGCTAGACGTGCCGATATCCCTACCATGGCAGAAAGCACCTGGCACAGCCCTCCTTTCCATTGGACTGGCAGCGGATAGGCTTTCCCTTTCCTCTCCCAGTGTCCAGGGATCAATCGGTTCGTGCCTTCTGCTAGGATGCTGAAAGGCCTATAATTACTATGAGCATAATAATCCATGAAGTATTTTGTTATGTGAAATAATGCGATCTATTAAACAAACAAAAACCCGATGGTGTTTGTTATCACTCCTGCGTTGGACCATCTCCGGCTTCCAGCTGGAGCAGAGCCTGGCCGCTGGCCACTAGATGCCACTGTTGTATAAGGACATGCTGGGCGTAACGACTTAGACAATAAGTAATTTACTTAGAGAACATGTATGTGTATAATTAGGAATCATCAATGTCTTTCTTTTAAAATAAAATAAGTTTACCATATCTAATTAGATATTTCTTATAAGATGGACTTCATTCTAATTGGGTAAAGCTATGCTACTGGTTTGAAATACAGCAGAGGATGTATTTGTATTCACTTTCACAGTTTCTATATTTTTTTAGTCCTTGCAATAAATGGATCTGATTACACCTTTTAAATCAATGTTCTCTCAAACTGGTATGACATAAATGATTGTTCTGTCGTTGTGATTTTACTGCCATTGTTTTGAGCATGTGAGGTTTTTTAGTGATCTCTCTCTTAATCTCATTCTGTCTTTCCCTAGCCTCCTGATTATGATCTTGAATCTGCATGTTCTTTCCATCCAAACTGAAGTAATCTATTTAAAGAGCCAACAGCGGCCACCACGCACGACTCTGGCTTGACCATGACAGCACAGGCTTTCCAGCAGCACTGAGCTCAGTAATCCACAGCTAATGAACCAGAGCTCCAAAATGTCTGTTGTGCAGGGGGCTTCTTTAAAAGCTCAGATTTTCTATAGCTGAGTGTTGCCAATGGAAATCTAGATTTTGCAGATGTTAGACTGTATCCAGCCTAGATAAAATTGAAATTCAGTGTTTTTTTGCAGGGAAAATTAATGCCTTTAAGGTTCAGTATGAATTCAGAAGGCACTGGCTAGTCATTGTCACACCCAGTGTGGACAAGGCTTACACCCCTTCCCAAAGCAGTTTCATTAGTGCCTGAATTCTCTTCACCAACCTGAGTTCTGGATTTCCTCCCCCCACAAAATGTGGTGTTGCATGCTAATATAAGAACAGTTCTCGTTTTACTGTTCTTTCAAATCTGAGGGAGTTTTGGTATGGGTGATCTTCCTCAGACCAGCTCTGGTGACACCAGGCTGCAACGCCGACCACTTCCCCATTATCAGTGCTCCCATCAGGCCGTTCCTGCCTCTGTCCGACACGTGCGCTGCTCCTGTGTTTCCCAATTATGACTAGAACTTGTCCATTCAATCTTGATGGTGTCTTTCAAATTACTTTAAATTATCTCCTGAAAGAAGCTACTCCTGCAACAAAACAACGGCAAAGTGATTTTAGAGTAATTTTCAGATTGTGGTTTATAACTGCATTGTACCTCAGAAATAGCTTATCCCAGTGGGCATGGCTTTCTCTGCTATCCCTATCTCTCATATATCAAATGATGGATTATTATACAAAAGTTGTATCTCTGTCTTATTTATTGAAGTGTTGGTTACCTAAATAAAGGATCTCAACAATGACTTGAGCTGGCTGAAAACCTGCTTGAAAATTATATATTTCAGTGAAAGGTTTTCAACAAGCTCTATTTCTGAAGCTAAAGTACTTCAATTCCCAATGACCAAATTCATTAAAATATAAATTAGCCTAAAGAAACATATGAATCACAATGGTATATTTGCATATAATCTATTTGGTGTTCCCATAACAGTTTCTTCATGTAGACTAACAGCCACTGCAATCTTCACAACCGCAGAGTTGAATAAATGACTGTGGGGCGAATGAGAAAGCAAAGAGGACAAGGATGAATATTATTTCTGCTGAATGGGAAAGAATACTGCAGAATTCTGCAATTGAAATTAAAACCTGTGTTAAACCGGTTTCCTTCACTAAGACATGTCTTAGCTAATCAATTAGCATGGACTGTCTCAGTATTCTAATAATAGGAAAGGATTTAAGGAAATGTCATGTTTCGTTTGCATTTTCAGCGCTGTAGATAATTACTGATTATTGCACAAGAGTGAATATCATCTAAGAAATAAAGGTGAAGAGGATGGAACAAGAATGTCTTGTCTCAGGGGAGTTAAATGATCCACCTGCGGTAAGACCTTTGCATCCTCAAAAGGCAGCAACAGAAATTTCTCATAAAGTTTGACCTGTTGTTCTGTAAGTAATATATCCCAGACTCCAATATAGAGTATCTTGTCAATTCCTTTTAATAAATGAAGCTGAACTGATACAGCAGCTTGGGTAGTTTCTCTGATCTGTACCAGTTCTCCCCTCTATGCCTTCATGTGTATTTTTGTGAATTGTTGATACACTTGGCCAGTGAGTTTTCTGTGACTTCAAAGCTAAGCATTTCACTTTGCCTTGTATAAAACATGCCCAGAAGCTGGATTCTGAAGAAAATAAGTAGAGAGAAAAATATTGATTTTAGATGTTAGGATAATCTAAGAAAAATGGTTCAAAAATAAAATTGGATGGGGAACCCTTTTCTCTTTTTTTCTTTTTTTTTTTGATTTGTCATTTGTTGCAAATACTTCCCAGAAAATTCTTTTGTAGTGAAGCAACTAACTCCATATAAATGCAAACAATAACTGCAAATATTGCATTTGTGACATCCAGAAGGTCCCGTGACATTCTTCTTAAGAGACGTTGCTCTACATCTCCCCTTCACCTTTCCACGGGAAAGGAGGAAGAAAGGATTGGTTACTTTTCAAGAATGATGGGCATCAGGTTCATTGCTGGATTTTCTAAAAAGGCTTATGTTTTATATCATAGAACACAAACCTGATTAGCTCTAATGTAATTTGTTAGCTTTTGTGATGCAACTCAGTGTATGTCACTGTGCATTGCTCTGATGAAGTAATATTAGGGAGACAGTCAAAAGAGCCACATAGTCACAGATTTATGCCCTTTCTAGAAGTGACTAGGACATTTTGAATCCTATAGGACAATAGACCTTTATACTTCTAAATCACCTAGGACAACTTTGAAAATATGGCCCTTAATATAGTCCCATCTTTCCAAACAGCTCCAGGGGTCATCCCAGCATTTCCAGATAAATTTGGAGACAAATAAAATGAGGAACTGCTGAGTTCTCTTCAAACTGAGAAAGATAAATCATAAGATGTGAAAAAAAGTTCCATGACTAAAGCTTTTCAAACAATGCAATTTTACTGTATTATTATATCCCATAAATTCTTCAGTCATATGAGAACACAAAATGTGTTAGTACCCTAAGTGTTACTGTTGCTACTCTTCAGGAAAATGGTTCAATAACTCATTGACCTCCCACTGCTTAAGTTTACTGTCTAAATTATATTCCTCCTTTTTCTTCATATAGTCAAATTTTTTCATAAGTGGAAGAATTTTTAATATTCAACTTGGTAGCATTAGAAATAAACCTAAAATAGACAATTTAATGAGTTTTATAAACTTCATTTAAACTGAATCCAAGGAAATGGGGAAGAAAGTATTGCAGATGAGTAATTTTTAAGTAATTGGGAGGAAGAGACCATTATGTAAAGGAATGTTTAGTATCAAAGCGTATAAATAGCTTTAGCTGACAGCAGAACAATAACTTCAAAAGTTAACAAATCATTCTCAAATTTTGATAGAAAAGGAAGCTAGAAAAAGAAAGCTAGATTAATGCAATTCTGAAGGTAAGAAAGGCTGGTTTAATTGTGATTTTTAAGGATTTTTCAGACACGCTCAACTTTTGATTTCAGTGTTTTTAATCCTGATTTGCACTAATAAAAACTAGGTGCAAATGAGTGCTGATGAGTCTGTATTGAAGTTAAACGAATAGTTGAAAATGTCTATGAATATTCATTTAAATTCAGAAATTAACTCCAAATTGATCCTGCCTATGACTTTGTGAATTTGCTCTCTACGAGCATACATGCACTTGAAATTAACTTTCATGAATATTTGCAAAAGCAAATTTTCAATTAGATATTTCTTATACTTGCGGAAAGTAATTTTTCAGTGATATATTTAATTGTGAGATTTGGATTTTACATCATGCTGCCTGATATTTGTGATCTGTTCTGTGGGACTGCATATTTGAAGGCCTCCAGGAAGGTTTTAGATGGATGGAACACTTTGGAAAACCTTTACCTTGTGAATTGCAGGATTCATCGAGAAGCAGAAACAAATTAGAATATACAAGAAAATAAGAAACTGCAGGTTTCAAATTTCCATTTGAGGAATTTTTTAAAATATATTGAACATTTTACTTCAGCATGAAGTGAATCTTGGAGGCCAATTTCTCCTCATTTGTGCTGTTAGGACATGATGACGGGCAAGTTCAGTGACTATGTTCAAGCAGAATAATTTTAAGAAAGTCATTGTTTGGATTTTTAACCATTGAAGACAAGAATCGTGATAGATTGCAGTGGCTGATAGTTTGGGGTAGCTTAGAAAAAGTGTTGTACATGCAATGACTGTCACTGGAGCTCCAAAATGGGATGTGTGGTTTCAAGTAGTAGCTGACTTCACATAAGAAGTCCTAGATCTAATAAGATGTTTGTATAAAAATGTTCTAATGGCGTATCCAGTTTAAACATAATCTAAAGCCTGCTGTGACTTGCAGGAAGAACTGAAGCTGAAAACAATATTCTTAGTAAGGAACACGACAGAAACTACAGTTTGGCAAGTCTTCCATACCAAGAGAAGAAACCAACACTAGCAGGTGAGTTGGAAGGACAGAGGGTGGGCCTGCTTGGCACAGGAACTTTTGTATTCCTAGAAACAAGGAGAAGCAGGAAGGGTGCTTGACCCCTCGATAGATGCAGTGGGATCAGTTCTGGCCAGAGCTGCGATGAGTGGGAGGGCTCAGAGGAGAAGCCACTGGCAGCGTGTGGAGGTGACCACAGGAGTCAGGTGAGCTCACCCACCTGGAACGTGGGAAAGGGGCTGCTCAGGGGGAACAGCCTGAGCGAGGTTTGCACCTGGACTTGGCAGGCCCCTATGCTGCTGATCTTGCAGGGGAGGAGAGGTCCTTATTGGTAACTGCAGTCTAGGAATGCACCTTTTAATTTTAGTCTAGTTTTTATTTTGGGAGTTCGTCCGTTGTTGTGCACAAGAGTGGAACCACTTATTTTGCTGGGCTGAATGTGTCCTGATTTCATGTTTTACCTTGGCAACTGAAAGGCATATTCCCTATGGATAATTCAGGGCAGTTTCATACTGGTGGAGCAAGGAAATATCCCCACACAGGTATTCCCTCAGAGCAGGGTGGTGGTTTCTCACCTAGTTACTAGAGCTTGAGGGCAGGTAACAGGCAATGCTGGGTCAGTCTCCCTCAGCAGGCACAGCCAGTGCCTCTAACAAGCAACAGGGGAGGGGGAGATTGTTTATGATGCATAAGGTACCATAAGAGGGTAATACAACTCAAAATAAATTGAATCAGGTTCTGAAACTGAGACAACCAAATTTTTCAGCATGACCTGCCTTGGCTTACAAAGGTATTGAGTACCTTGAATCCCATATATTTTGCAAGCTAAAATACTGTTTATTGAAAGAAATTTGTGAGTCATTTAAAGCTAGGGATTATTTGGGGAGTTGTCTGAGTGATTTTTAGATAATTTAAAAACAAGAAATGAAGGATAAATAAATTATTTTGTTATGTATTACTTCATCATCTCTAGTTTGGATAGTGAGAGAATCTGGCCCCAGTGCCTGGAAGTCATACTCAAGGATTGGATTTCCTGTATAAAAGCTATACAGTGTGATAACACAGTTGTACTGCATATTCAGTTTTGATATGTAACCTTTTAAATAAATTGGAATACTCTTTGTGCCTATAGTGGCACACACGGAGAGATCATAAACAATAATTTTGTAAAGGTCACTTCCTCACTAAGCGCTTGAGCTCATTGCAAGAGCAGCATAGGGCTATTAAAGGACCTTTACGCTTCTATTTTTTGGTGTCTGTTAATATTTTTACAGCTTTGAAGCTCTGTTTAATATAAAGGCTGTGTAGTGTCCCATGCCCTGGGTCTGCCTGTGCTGCCCTGTGCTGTGAGACCCTGGGCTGTCTCCCTGTGCATTTAACAGCAAGTGCCTGCTGGCCGTAGGATCTGGGGGTACTCATGGAGCAGCATGCCCGAGGCTGGCAGCATCCCTCCTACTGTCAATGAGGGGCAACACAGCAAGGTCCAAATGGTGGAGGCTTTTGTGTCAGTAGCATCTCAAGGCAACCAGGTATCAGGAACCTGGGCAATACATGAGTGCCAACAGTGGCTGAGGGGTCTGCACAAGGTGAGAGGTACCAGGTGCTTGCTAAGTTGAGTTCGGCTGCATAGGACGTTGCTCAGATTTTCCTCCTGCTACCCTTCTAAGGTGCTGATGAAATTGTTGGTTAAATAATTTTTTTTTTGATCCAGTAGAAAGCTTGTTCTCCTAGTATTGCTTGTCTCCAGCAAAATACTTTGTCTCAGAGAAAATGCTTGGAAGTTTCTACTCCATCCAACCAATATTAAAAGCACATATATCTGTGCTGCTCATCTTCAGAAACAAAAGCACATTTTGTTACAAATTCCCTTTATGCTATACCTGTTGGACTGTTCTTTCCTGTGATTGGCAAGATGCCTAAATCAATATCCTTTTATTTTCAGATCTCTATTATTTTGAAGAAATCCACATCTTGCTGAAAGTGTAGGGGGAAGTTATTCACCACTGTAGTGTCATCAGAGGATACCCTCAGCAGGGTAAGTGGAGTCTATCTGGTGTCATTAAAATAGCTCCTAGTCTAGATGAGTGTGGTGTTTGCAGGGGGGCAGTTGAGCAGGAGGCTGAGACGGTGTGTTTTAACTCTGAGAAGATGCTTTGTCTCCACTGTGGCCTGCAGGTGTAAAGCCACTGTGGCTCACAGAAGGAATGGGATGTTTGTAACGATATTGGCCTGTGACACAGAGGTGTCACAACTAGAAAACACCACAGTGTGCCTGGAGAAAGGATGCTTGATATGGCAGGCATGGCCTCTCTAGTGGGCAGAGGTTGGTGCTGCCTGCCACAGGAGGTGGCTCCTCTGCTTGTGGGGACACTCCCACGCCTCCTCTGCCACAGCTGGAAGTGCCTTGATCCCAGACACAACACTATGCAAAGCCAGGACCAGAGCTGGGGAATAGCCCAGGTACAACCCAGCTTCTGCTGCCACCATCCGTGCTGCTGTGCTGTTTATTCAATACCTAGAATTTTGTTTAAAATTATTTCACTTCTCTCTCCGTGAGAAGCCCTTGAATGTATGATTCAAAGCTTTGATTTTCTCTTCTGTGGAAGACCTGTGCCTAGCACCTGTCTGTGATCTCGGGGAGGTTACACGCACTCAACAACAGAGACACGTCAGCCTGAAAGTTTAAATTACTCAGGTGTCTCTTATCCTGGAACATCTCTTCACTCTTTCTGAGGGCAGGCTGATAAAAATCCATATTTCCCAGATTTAAAGTATCAATGCGAGTTTGTTGGTAGCTTCTTCTGCCTAAATAGATTGTCTGTTTTATGGGATTCTTAATAACTCACCTTCATTTTAACACATTTGCATGACAGAATTTTAAGGAAGGTGATAACATTATAAAAGTATGTGTTTGTACTTGTTCCACATCACTCTGCAAACTGTAACTGTTTATTTCTCAAGCTGATAATTGTAGCTAGTAATTTTACTCCTTTGGCAGCATTTGTCTGACCTTCCCTACTTTCCCCTGTTCCCTGAAGTGAAAAGAATTTTTGGTAAGACACTGCACAATCTTCCCCAAAAAAAGGAAATAACTTCAGTCTCATAATAAGGAATAAAAGGTGTAATTTCCCTTGTGATTGATAAGCATAATTTGTAAATGAACCTGCTTTATGGAATGGTGAAAAATGGTTGGAGCAGTTAAAAAATGAATTGAATATGGAGAAAATAGATTCCCCATAAGAAAGAATATAAATTTGTAAATGTGGGATACAAAATTATTTATAGATGTTAAATGAACAAATTACTTTGGCTGACATTACCTTCAATTTACATAGAAACCATCTTTCACATTTTCCGTGTAGACCATTTTCTATGTTCTGCTGCAACTGAGGGAAAAACAAAGCACACAAGTCCTTTAAGGCAAGAGGAAAACATCCCGAAAGTCATTTTAACTGATTCCAAGAGTTGTGCAGCAGGCAGAGATTCAGGGAATGACAAAGACACATGCAGAGAGGGAGGCAGCGATGCCAGGGAAACAGCTGGTGTCTGAAAAGCCCAGTTTGCTGTTCCTGTTAATGCTCTGTGTGGAGGCTGGGGTGGAGCCGTTTGCTGGTCAGGCCAGGCTCTAGCAAGGATACTGCTGGGGAGATACTGGTCTGAAACTCATGGCTTGGGAGGCACCAACCAGCTGGGATGGAGTATGGCAAAACCAGGTCCTAACTCCACACTGCCATGGAGAGTTGTAAAACCAGCTTTTGTTTGACCACATTGGGCTCAGTGGGAGTGACTGTATCGAGGAAAGGCCTCTGGGGTGGGCTTGTTTCTGTTCTGCATGATGGGCATTGCACCTGAACTACGTGGACACACATGGGCCTGTCTGGGTACCTCTGGTTCTTCCATCACAAGACCCTGAAGCAAATTTTTAATCTGTGGGCCTTTGATTCTCTAATTCTTTCTGAACACCCCAAAGCTGAACAGCTGGTGAAGGCCAAAGGTATGTGTTTAAGGCACCAGTGCTGCAAACAAACCACAGCATGATTATGTTATGTTATGTTACATGTCACAACAGCATCCAGCACTTTCTTGTGCAGGAGGACCTAGGTAAACATCTCAGTAGATGCAGCTAAATTGCACAAGCAGAGTCCAGCTTCTGAGCCCCACTGAATGTCTGGGAACAACCACAGGCTTGTTTAGAGGCCAGGGATGGTGACTGCCTAATTCCTCCTCTACCCTCTGCATCCTTCCCCATCTTCTTGGTGAGGAGTATAAGAAATACCCATTTATTCTTCCTAGATCAAACTGCAGCTAATCCATAATGACACATGCTGGTATCCTTTCTTGCTACTCAGGCACATAAAACACTCAGCAGGTTTTTCCAGGCTTAAAAACTCACTGAGTTAGGCCTTGCATGGTGACACTATGTGACCAAAAGCAAAATACAAAAATGCCTAAAATTCAGGACCTCAATTTAACTTACTGTTGTTGGGACATTTCCAACAGAGGACAGAGAAGAACACATGAATCCAAAAGACAATTTTTTAATAAAAAGTCTAATAAATGTTTCTGATTTCTTCCACAAGCATTTTTTCAAAAAAAACCAAAACATAAACAAAAACAACTCTGCTGTCCTGTTCTGTTTCAACATTGAAACTCAGTAGCAAACTATTTGAAATCAGCCATTTGCATTAACTGTGGCCAGGGGAAGGAAATGATAGTGAGAAGGTATTAGGAAGAGAGAAGCAAAAAAATAGGTTGCCCATTCTCCTTCCTTTCATCTCTTGCACAGTTTGGCAGAGAGTTCGGGAAGGGGCTTTTCGCCTCTTCAGGGAGAGACATAAACTTGGACCACACATTCTCAAGCACTGCCAGCTTGTCATTCAGCTCATGCATTCAAGATGTTGCATATTAATAGCACTCCCTGATGACTGGTGGATAGGGGTCTCTCCACCTATACAAAATAAGCCTCTTGGCACAACAAAGTACAAAAGAGGCCCATACAGGGAAAAAAATGCACTTGAGAACTGGTTTGGAGAAACTCTGCACAGATGCTCATGTGCAGATGCATATTTCAGATGGTTTTTCCCTGATTAGCATGCAGCAAACTCACCTGTTTTGCTGCCTAGAGGAGTCACAACAGACATGGAGAAACACCTGCGTGAGTTCAGTTCTGTCTCTCTGTGAATATGATTTCCACCCTTATTCCATAGCTGTTCCGTGTAGCCACCGAGACCCTTTTCAATCCCCCTCTTGGACACCCCTAAGCCAGCAAACACAGAGCAGTGCTTTGGGATGGAGACAAAGAGCAGTGCAGGGGATGTATGTTGAGAAGGGAAGAAAGGAGTGTGTGGGTGGATTGGTCACATAGGTGCGTTGGGGGTGCTGAGGCCAGATGGGCTCTGGTGTGGCTGAGAAAGGAGGATGAGCTCCCTGGACCTGCGCAGGAACCTCGCGTTTGTCATCTGCAAATGATCTGGCACTCAGCACAGACATAGCTTTACCTGAGGTGTGGCCATGGGATTCAAGAGAATGAACCAGGCTGTTTCCCCCCTCCCCTGCAGTGTGCTGGTTACACGTGTCTGCCGTTGATTCTCACTCTGAGCTCTACAGGCAGATCCTACACACTCATGGGGAATAAATTTCCTTTGTGCTCTGCTCCATTGTAGTTTACTCCAATGGCAGAAAGCACAGCTTAGTTCTAACCATGTGTTTTGTTAAAATGAGCCTCAGGAGGAGAAAGTGGGGAGAGAGTTGCTTATACATGTGTCGGTATCTGATGCAATCCTCAGTGTGAGCCACGTTTTTCTGGATATTTCAGCATACACTGAGAATGACACATGAGTAGTCCAAGCTATTTTCAGAACTGACAGTTTTCCTTTTCACTCCAACAATTGCTTCTTCGATACACTAGAGTATGCAAAGTGCTTCAATAAACTTTTAATTGGGAGTAGGAGTAACAGTGAAACTAAGGGAAAACTTTAGGCAAAACGAGAGCTGACCTCAGCTGATACCTGTTTTGCAGGTTTGTTGTTAACTTTTTGAAAGAAGCTGCACATATTGGCATTTGTTGGTTTCTGGCAAGGCTTTTCAGAAGAAGTCCTTTTCAGGTGTCCTGAAACAGCCTATGAAATATTGATTTTATGATGTTCTTGACCCAGGAAAGACTCAGCAGAAGTCTGCTCTGATGGGAGCCATGGGCTAAAGCTGTCTGGATATATTTTGATCTATGTTCTTAGGTATTTCTTTAAAACAAAATATTCAAAATGTTTGAGACTTTAAAAAAGTCTTTTCAGATCCTTACAACAGAGAACAGATTACAAGCAAAACTCTCCAGATAAAAGTGAGATGGATTTTGCAGTAGTGGCTCTTCCATACTTTTGCCTGAAGTTTACTGACTGACACCAAGAATGCAAATATGCCAGGGGAGGGGTCTCTACTTTCTCTTAAGCGTCCAAATCAATTAGAGATCTGAGACATGGTGGTGTATTTCCTAGGAACCTAATTTCTTTCTATTACCCTCCTGACAGAAGTAGCCAATCTCTTTGGAGCTTGCAAACTAAGGTGCATCCCACGGAGCTAATGCTGGGTGCACTACTTGTAGAAAGGTATGTTTAACAAAAGCTGCATTCTGGATGCACTCCAAATATCATTACTATTGTTTAATTTCAGCTGCAGTTCGGCATCTGCTTAAGATAGTTTCAAAGATAATAATCTCACCAGACAGATATAAAATACAAAACTGAAATTGCGTTGCTCAATTATTTTGTTTACTAGTGGTGTTAAACTACCGTTTTTGTCTGAATCATGCAGAAGAGCTGTGATTTTTTACCTGTAAGCTCCTCTGAAAATACAGCCGTTTAGCATCAGTACCTATTTCTTTCCAGATTATGTTATATGAATGAGTTTGATAGGAGTCACCATGGTGAGGAAAGGATAATGGAATTTCAGGTAAGAGTTCTCCATAATGAATTCATTCCTTACAGCATGTTAACACCCACCCATGGAATTAGGGACCTTTGTAACACAATGCAACAATTTACTAGACATCACAAAACACCAATTACAGAATTGGGCTGAAACGAGCTGCCAAATCCTCTGTCCCTGATAAAAGAAAGATAGGTATAGTCATGCCAGCACATTTTAACTCCTTCCTAAAAATTCACTTGAGTCCATTGTGAATGTCCTCAGTGATACAGTAGATTGACTGCAGTGCTATGTGTATGACATGAAGGTAAAATAAAATAAAAATGAATAGGTCATGAACAGCAGTGAATATGAACTCAATTTGGATCATATTTATTTAAATAATTACAGCAGATTGTTAACTTTGAGAATCTCCTGATTTATGCAAGAGAAAAATGAAAGAGAGTTGGCTTCTGTATTGTATATTTAGCTTGATAAAAGGAAGCCGGTCTGCATGGAAGAAGTGTGCAATTGAAGTTCCTCAGCTGATATTTTATAAAAGCACAATTAAATGTCAGTACTTTAAAAAGAACTCTTAAATCCTAAGACTGAATCTCGTCTGTTTTTACTGGTAGCAGAGTACCAAACTGTAAGCAGAACTGAGCAGGATCTGACTTTCCATCACAGACAGTTAATAATTAAATCAAACATTATATTCAACAATAGAACATATGCATCAGCTTCTTTCAAATTGCATTTCCTTCCTGTTAGATCCATTAGTGTAAACCAGACTGCCTTTAGAAAACCCCTTATTGCTGCTGTCTTTCAGCACAGTTCCTGAAATGGATAATGTGGTGCATATTATGGGCAATTACACAGAACTCCCTAGTGACAGGGTTTTAGAGTTTCAGAATAAAACAGCTGGAACTACAGGGCTGTAAACTAATCGGAAAAAGAGACAATAGTAACACATTTAATGCACATTGTTAGAACATGGACAAAGACTAGATGTGAAATACTACATATCACTATACCTACTGTATTGCACAGCATCTTCACTGCAAAGTCTTGTTTAACTCTTGAAAGACAAGGCAGTCAAAAGCCAAAGATTTTGTCATGAACAAATGCATGCACAGCACTATAACCTGAGCTAATTGGAAACATTAAGGGAAGAAGCTTTGATCCAGAGCCCTGGTTTTCTCTTAATGTCAGTGTAGTTTGAATCAAATCCAGAACTCTATTCAAAAATGATAATTTATTAATGAATGCATAATGAATATATACCTAGATAGGCTAAAAAACTATGTCTCCATCCCTCTTTTCCTGTTTCAACACATTGAGAATTTAGCATTCGGGTTGCAAAAATTCCATTTGCTCTTGGATATATACTGGATACTGCCACAATGCATAGTGTTTGATCCTCTATCAGTTTAAATTGATGGCAAAGCTCCCATTAATTTTAGTAATACAGCAGTGAATTTTTAGAATAGCACATGCATCATTTAAAAGCACAATGACCGTGATTACATGTGTAATCACAGTAATTGTGCACACAATTACTGGTTGGGTATCTCACTGCCTTTCAAAAATCAGTTGCTCTACTTGCATGTATACTCACAGCAGCCGCTTGTGCAAATGCAGTGCAGCCCAGAGCATCCCCACCTCCGTGCTTGCCCCTGAAATACTACAGGGGAGGGTTTCTCTGTGGCACTAGGGATGTAGGATAGAGAAGTATATGTTTACACTGCAGTGGTTTGGACAATAAATAAGAAAGGAAGAGAAATGGCTGCAGTGTCTCTTTGGGAAAGTAAAAATGTGAAATTACTTCAACTAATTTTTCAAAAGGACAGAGACTGATTTGCACCAGCTCCTGTCTTGTGAACCTCCTTATCAGCAGTGTCCAGCAGGCATGGCCACGTTAATGTTTTGTAATGGTATGGCAAAATGATCAAATCATATATCAAATAACAGCACCATACTAGAATAAAACAAACAAAAAAAATTGTAACCAAACAACATTGAGTAAAATATTGCAGCTTAAAAAATTCAGAAAACAATTAAAGTTTCAGCATCGTGCAGTGAGTTTCTTAGAATGCAGAATCCAAGAACCAACTGCTGTCGCTCACTGTAGTTTAAAAGGTGACTCCTTTTGCTCAAAAGGTTTATTTCTGTAGCTGCAGAGGTATAGAAAAGTACATCCTCCCCAGACAAGGATAAGACTTCTGGATCCATCCATTTTCTCAGTAAGATGGTAGCTGGAGAAAATTTTACACAAACCATTTTATTCCGTTGTCCCCCATAGTCCTGGCTTCCCTCTTCCCCTGGGGCATGGCGAGTGTGCTTTGCTTTCCCAGTAACAGCTTTACGACCCCTCAGTCGAGAGGAGGGATGGAGGAGCTGGGCAGGCTGGGCCTGGCAGCCCGGCCTGTGCTTCTCCCAAGGGAAGGCTGGGCCATGAGTCCACATGAGGGAATGCAGATGTCAGTTAACACCCGCTTCCTGGGGAGAAATGGGCCCGATTCCAGGGGATGGGAGCACTGGAGCTGTGCTAGAATGAGAATGAGCACAGCCCCTCCAGGAGCCGCCCTTGCTGTGCAGTGACAGTGCTCGCTCCAAGGGACTGGGGCAGGACAGGATCCCACGGCTGAGAATAGGCTCCACAGCAGCCTTGACCCTATGGGAAATGCAACTGACGTTTCATGTGGATGAATCAAAAATTGGCAATGAATGAAAAACTTTTTCCAAGGCTGTCTGTGGCTGGAGGAGGGTGACTGGACTGGGAGGCCTTCAGCAGACTACGTGTTGTATGTTCACCAAGGACAAAACCTTTTAAAATGTGCTGGGGCAGGTGTAATGGTTACAAATCACACGTGATGTCTAAATAAGGTCTGAATATAAAATGTTGCAATGTTTGACAATATCTTGGTCTTGACGTCCCTTGTTTTAGAAGTGGAAATTTTGAGGCTCATTCCCATATGCAGGACTTTAGTCCCATCAGGGTTTGAGAAGTTTGGTCCTGGGCTCTGGTATGCTGAGAAGACACAAATGTACAGCCTCTATCAGGCAGAAGAGGGAACAGTGTTCAGGTGCTTGAAAAATGTTTGTTCTGCTACTGGAAAACTTTAGCACCTTTCCATTCAACACCATCAGCTTGTGGCTAAGCTCAGGGCCAGGGAGCACCATGCTGCATGCATGGCTGTGCTCCCTGATTTCTCAGAGCCCATGGCCACAGTAACTTGACATGTTCTCAAAAGAGCTTTATGTAAGTTAATCCAGATGTCATGTCCTGTTGCCTCTGTACAAAGTGTGGAAGCCAGTGCGCCTATTAACCGAGGGACCATGAGGGTCCTGTGGAGGAAAAGATTTCAAGAGGCACTCCCCAGGTTAGGGTGACAGAAAAGGCTTCTCCCAGGATACCCTGTTCTGTTATGTTAAGGTAGCTCAGTTCTGCTCACCTGCTTGCCTCCCCCTGCCCCTTTCCACCATTTGTGTCCCTGCTCCACAACGTTCTCCCTTCCCTGCTCCCCCACTGAGCCCTGTTCATCAGCCACTCCCTCTCTATTTCCCCACTGGCTCCCATACCCTTGCTCCACCTGTGCACTGCCCCTGCACCCCCAAACCTTTGGTCCCTAATGCTCTCTCTGTCCCTACCGACCCCGTACTTAAACCTGGACCCTCCCCTCACGCTTGCCTTTTGCCCCTGGTTCACTTCACGTGCCTGGCTGCTATAAACTTCTAGGTGGGCACCACACTGAGGCCCTTCCCATCTCTTTGCCGTCGATCCATCTAAGAAGCTCTCCACTGTATGTGTGTATTTGTGTGTGTGTGTGGCACTGACTGAGTGATTTCATAGCAGAGATGCTTCCGGAAGGTTGTGGTATATACCACCCCATCACCCCGAGGCAACACAAAGAACTGCTAAATAGGTTTTTCAAACTTTATTGTAGCACATGATTCCCTTCTTGATTCTCTACAACCATTCTGCTGATCATCATAGCAGATTCTGTTCTTAATTTCATTACAGTGAATGTGAAGTAACCTCATCAACGTCCAATCAGGGGGAGTTTCAGCTCTCTACATTGCCTTGGGTCTGCAGTCTTGTACACAGGAGCTGCTCATGTAGACTAAATTCAGTACAGAGCATTAAACACTGTCACTTTTGTAATTAACATCAGAGAGCTGTATGAAGCCTTGAAGCTAGGAAATCCCATAAGTCCTGTAGAAAATATTTCTTTATACAGATCTGACATGGTATTCAAAGGAATTCACCCTAAAAGATGGAGAATTGCTGGGACATGAAGAACATCAAGCTCTAAGACTGTATATTGGAGGAAAGTTCCCTTAGAAGTCTGCATTCAGTCACCTTTGGTGACACATGCTGCCTTGCCTGCCACCTCTGCAAGTATGGCCTCACTTTCACTGTTATTGCAACATGTGTCAAACGAAATGAAAACAGAGATTTGGGAAAGGATATAATTAACCTACTTGTAAACATTAACCTTAAATATCTTGCTAATTATCTCACTAATTTAATCACTGCAGATCTCAAACTTGTTTGTTAAATATTTAATTCTGCAAATTGTTTTTGATGCAGAGGTGTGGGAAGCTTTCTGTGAATGGAAGTTACTCTGTAGAACTCTGTAAAACCATTGTTATGTTCACACTTCATTGAACAAACCCTGCTGTCAACAAGACTTTTAATGGAAAGCACAAGAAACCATGCCCTGAGGCTAAGAGATACAGTGCCCTATTATTTTAAAATCTAATGAACACCTTGTGTAGAGTGTAGATCAGGGTAAATTTCTTCCTGCACAACTTTAGGTTTGATTCTATGGTAGTCTAGACTGTAAAGCTCTGGATTTCCTTGTTTCTTTGGTTGCAGTGAAGCAGTACAGTTACTTCTTACCTCTTCACATCTTTGTTCCTTGAGAAACTCAGCAAAATTATGTCCTTGATTTTCGGCCCTTTTTATCAAGTCACTGCCTGGTGCTACAAGGAACCTAAGAGGCGTTTAAATGCTCCAGTTACAACATGACTGTGGCACTTTGTGCCACCCGAAGCACCTCTAATTATTCCTCCGAGGAAGCTCTTGAGTGGTGTTTGTTGAGAAGTGGAGAGCTGTTTGTTCCTCTCTCCCTGTTGGGAAGGGAGCCATGCAAACACCCACGGCACACCGAGCACTGCAAGGCAGGAGACATCTCCCACCCTGAGGCTGGGAGGGGAAGCAGGCAAGCTGTGGGTACTGGGGAACATCCTCATGGATTGGACAGCACAGCCAGGACAAGCTCTGGGGGCTGGAGGCACCCAAACCCTCTGTCCCAGGAGGAGGCAGGGCCCTGAGCTGTGCAGTGCCTCCCCTCAGGCAGTGCCTCCCCTCCCGTGTTTCCTCCTCTCCCGTGGCTGTGCCTCCACGGCGGTTCTTTGTCAGTGCCACTTTCTACATTGTTGTTATATTGGTCGTCTTACCTGAGGAAGAAGGTGGAAGATCAGGACTCGCATTGTTTTTCTGCACTGTAATTCTTACTATCAGAGGAAGGTGCAAAGGTATGCTAAATCCAAGTGATGGCTCACAGCAGAACTGTGACAAGGGCCATTTGATTATTTAGGTGTCCATGTAAATACCTATTTGAGACTATATTACTATCTTATCATATATTATTTAGAATTTCATCCTGATTGTTGTTATTTATTACACACTTAAATACTGGTTAGTTCAATAAAAAAACAAATTTCTGTGATTTTAGCTGAATAAAACTCTGTTTGTTCTCGTTAGTTATATGAAGTCTCATTCTTTCTATGCATTATCTCAATTTCTGGGCATTTTCCCCCTTCATTTACTCCAAAAATTACTTCAGTACTAATGAATACTGAAAGACAGCCAAGACAGGATGAACTTTTGGACAATTTATGCAAACACGACAGATGATAATAGATTTACTATAAACATGTCAGGCACAAAAAACTTGACTGCTTTTCAAATACAGTGATACTGGAAGAGATTTATGGATATTTTCAACTGTTCATTAAAGAGAAAAATATTTTGAAACTATAGGCACTATCCTTTTATCCATTTTTTGCCTTCCAGGCTGAGTTGCAAACCTTTGATGTTTTCTTCACCAAAAAATAAAAGTAGTTATGAATTTATTTCTTCCAAGTACTTTCATTTTTTTGTCAATTTACAGTTTTTATTACATTCTTGGCAATCCAAATTATGGTGTTTGGAGAGCACCTAGAGTCCACAGCTCTGAGTTTTCTGAAAATAAGGACTAAGTTCACTTAATGATGCTTTCTGGCTACTGTCTTTTTTCTTCTCCTTTAGTAATAAAAGGTTAATAAAATCTCTGAATACTTTAACAGCCTGTTAGACCAACCAACCAATTAAAAGTTATTCTATTCTAAATGACTGGAAGCCACTTGAATTGATAAAAGTTAACAAGAAATAGCTAGTACCTGTTGGATCGGGTTAATGAAAAGCAAAGTCTTGGACATGAAAATCATGTGTAAATATGGTTCCTGTAGTTGACCCAGGCATCAATTCTTACAGCCAGACAGGTGTATTCTGAACTGTTTATTCTCAGAGTCTGCTCCTGTGCCCTTACAAATCAATAGTAAGCCTTGCTTTCAACTTCAGTGCAACTGATGTTGTTGGCAGTCAATATTGTGCAAGATCAGTTCAAGAGACTGGAATAGTTTCATGGAATTATTGGATTCTTTCTTTCTAAAATAGTGTTAAACTCATAAGTAGGAATTTAAGGAATTTACACGTGAAAATATATGCTCTTGCACTGCTCCTTGAAACCAGTATATCTTGCCAAATCTCCTATCAAGTCAAAGCAGTGCACCAAATGATAGCAGGAGGGATTGTGCAGTGCTTGAACCTCTAATCCTGCATACTCACAGCACTGAGCATGCCCTTATTTTTTGAAAAGATGGAGAAAGATGGAGAAGGAGCAGGCTTGGGTGGAAAATAACAGTTTTCATTGCAACCTTAGAGGGATATTGGCAATTTTGTAACAGAATGATTTGAGCATTCTGAGACCCTTCAAAATAAGTCAGGAAGCTTAATAAAGGCTTCATTTTGGAAAAACGAAAAGCTGAAAGTAGTATTTTACTAATTTTTATTGGAGTTGCATTTCCGTCTTTTGAAAATTAATTTAAGTGCCACAAACCAACACACATTTATGAATAACATAATGCTGTTGGAGATAATGCAAATGTCTTTGCAAATAACATAGTACAGCTTAAATCATTATTTTTAATGCCTCTTTTTTTTTCCCTATATGAATAGGTCTGTGCTGGTCTGCATTAATTAAATGTAGGTAGGTTTGTAAGGCCAGATCATCATTACTTCTATGTCCCTGATTTAAATCTGCAGTAAAACATTTCTCCATTTAGTTTGGTGCTTTTGTGTCATATTTCATACACTAGTTGTCTCTTAATTAAATCCATGATGGCCCACCAACACAGACTATTAAAATAACTATACTTTGCACTTGACATATTTATGAGACAGATTCATAAGAGTATAGACTGATACTTGAACTACTCACTGAGAAATGCTAATAAGATTATGATGAAGGTAAGATTAGAACATTCGTCTCCTTTTCGCCCCTCTCTTCTTTATAGAAATTTATTTTTATAACTGCAATTCACTATTTCTATTCCAGGCTCTTTGATGTTGTTGTATATACCAACAGTGCTTTCTGTGTGGATTTATTGTGGCAATGAAGAATGGGAAACTGCTAATTTATATCACACCAGCAAAGTGCATAACTGTTGTGTTCCTTGAAGTATGAATGTTTGCAGTCTGTAAACCTTCGCATGGGATTGACATGTTCAAGATAATACCTTTGGAATTGGGTGATGAAAAATATGGATGATGGTAAAGTACCACGTTGTTTTACCTTTATTGCCTTACTCTTTCAACCCTCCTGTTGGTGTAGAGGCGGCTGAGTCTGCGCCTGGAGGAGGGAGGAGACAGTGGCATTGTGCCTGTGAGCCTGCAGTGCACGTAGTTCTGTGCCTGTGACCCTGCAGTGCTTGTGCTTGTGCCTGTGACCCCTCAGTGCAGGGTTCTGTGCCTGTGTCCCTGCAGTGCACATGGTTCTGTGCCTGTGACCCTCAGTGCATGTTTCTGTGCCTGTGTCCCTGCAGTGCACATGGTTCTGTGCCTGTGACCCCTCAGTGCACGTTTCTGTGCCTGTGTCCCTGCAGTGCACATGGTTCTGTGCCTGTGACCCCTCAGTGCATGGTTCTGTGCCTGTGACCCCTCAGAGCATGTTTCTGTGGCCTTGCCCATCCCACAGCTGTGGCACAGCACAGTGGAGTGTCCTGGGCTGTGCAGCTGCTCTGGGTAGTTTGACTGTCACTGCAGTGCTGGAAATGGCCTGGGTGTATGGCCTCAGTGGCTAATGAAAACAGAAAAGCAAGCAAATCCACAAGTCATATCACTTGAAAGGTTGTTAGACATATATGCTAAGATTTGATCATTCACCTGTATGGATATCTTGGAGTGGCCTTCTTAGCATCATTTACTGCCAGAGTTGCTGATACAATTTGTTTGTTAATTTTCATAGTAATTTGGATGTGGAAAGTTCAAGGAACTCCATGTTTGAGAAAAATATTGCTAGGAGTAAAAAAGCTGCTAAATGAAAATCATCAAGGATTTCTATAATTTTTCAGGACCACGATGTTCACATCTTAGGGACCTTTCCTCTCTCTCTGTTTTTTCCTCATTCACGTTCTTTCATGGAAGAGCTTCCGCTCATCACTGTGTCGGGGTCCACTTGTGGGTACAAATGGAAAAGGCTCTAAATACATGCAACTTGAAAAGAATTTATTTTACAAGTGGAGTCTATAGAAAGCCACATCTACATGATGTTCAGATTTTCTGGAGGATAATATATTTCTGTGCTTCATCCTGGTATTCTCTCTGAACACAACAAAAGCATCAAATGCTGGGATTTCATTTAGAAATAAATACAATATTAGAAAGCAAGAATAATAAAGATATATTAAATATTTCATCCTCTACAGAAATAAACCAGCTATAGTTCAGGGAGCTTCACTAAATGCATTAAGTCTAATAAAATCGCCTACACGTACTCCTGACACTAGTAGTAATTAAAATAACTTATTTCAAAAAACTGGTCCAATACATGAATACTTATTGGCAATTATTTCTAAGTTCTTCAAACCAAAGATAAAGTAATTTGATTCACACACAATGTTCTTGTAAACGTGGTTCATTCTGGGTTTTATATGCAGCTTAGGACTGTTAATTGCCATTTTGAGCCTCACAGTAAAATAGAGTTCAATATGTCGCTTTTTCTGAAGTATTGAGAAATGTTTGAGAAATGCTTGTCTTAGTCTAATCAACTGTGAATAATTTATTTCTGAGTCCTACTTTTCAGTATAAATGGATCTGACTTTTCTCAGAGCTTCTCAAGTCTAATCAACTTGTTACATTCATTTAATTAAGGAAATCTGTAATGAACTGTGAAGTGTATGTACCAACAGACTTTTCTGTTGTTTCTGTTTCTGTTTCTGTGCAAAATTGGTGTATTTTCTTTGTGGATGTGATTGTGATTGTTTATACTGACAGGTAGCCTCGACAAAAGAAAACAATTTTTTTTCTACACATATAGGTCAATATGAATAGCATAGAAACTGGTTTCTGAACCTCCTCTCTCCTGGTGGACCTACCACCCAGCTTCCCAAATTCACACAGCTGTAGCTTTCAGGCAATTGTCATTTCTGGAAGGGTTATGCATACATAAGAGTCCTTCCATGCCTCGAAGAGAGGAAGATGTAATAGAGGTATAACATAGAAGAGTGGGGATAAAAGACTGACTTTTTAGTCACAGTTAGCCTGAAAAACATCATCACAGGAGATAAAAACACTGGCATGAGTTTATGGTCAGGATCTGCATGCCACAGAGTTACCCACAAAAAGGTGATCTCAGGTGCTGATTCAAAGTCCTGTCTATGTTTCCCAACGTTATATAATTTGTTCTCATTTCTCTGATAAATCAGCATCCTAGGAAGGAAGTAGCTGGTACGATAAAGGGCTTTTACATCATATAGGTATTTGTTTTAAAAAAGGCTCTATGTTTATTTGTTACTAAATGTTCAGAAGACCATCATTCCTCTTGTATTTATGCTACATGAGGAATATTTTTTATTAGAAATATAGAGACATGCTGTGGAGATTGACATATTATTTTTTTCTCCTTATCCTCAGACAAACTCTTCAGACTCAGAGAAAAAGTCCTCAACCCTGGTCTAAAATACTGTCCAGTGCTTATGGGTTATAATATGAAAATCATCAAAACTGTCCTTGACAGGATGTTTCTTTCCATTAGTTGATTAAAATGGTTTATTGTTGCCTACAGCATCATTACTTTAAATGTATTTTTTTACAAAGAGCAGATGTGGCCATGTCTTGCGCTGTTTCTCTTTGTGTGGTTTCTGATACAGAAGTGAATCACTATCTTGGCAGATCCCCCTGTGGCGAGGGAGGGGGAAAGGTGAGGGGCTCAGGAGATGGGCTGGGGTATCAGCTGTGGGGGTTGTGCAACAGCACTGCAGAGAGTTTGAGGCAAAACATGCAAACCTGCAAGCAGCAAGTCCTCAGAGCAGAATAAAACCACAAAATCTGGAATTATCTGCTTGCCAGTGCTGTATGTTTGCTCTGACAAAGCAAGAAGTGGGTTTTGGCATTTTTTCAGACTGACAACTCTGACATTTCAGATAGAGCATGGAAGTGGAGAGTAGCTGAGCCTAGAACATTAAACAACGTTGCACCCCCATGAAATCTCATCTATCCACTGCTGTTACAAAGAGAACTGAAAAAGTCCAAGTCTTTGAGATGTATGTTGAATTTCTTTGTTTCTTGTCCCATCCATGTTTGATGGGGGGCTGAAATCTCAATAGAAATCCTATTTCCAAATCTAGGGTAATTTCAAGCAATCGTTATAGAACAAGTACCTTTACATTCCCTAGCACAATTTTTCTAAGGCATGTTGTCATCTAACGATAATAGGGCCTTTCATTAGTGAATCTCAAATTATTGGCCATGTGACCTTATGTTCAATAAATATGTATTTGAGAATCATAAGTGAATTAATTTCCATTGTTTCTGTTTTAATTCTATACATGCTTATACTATACAATTAGAAGAAAACACAGACAGCCATGAGTAAACGTTGCTCATACAAAATGTTTCTATTACCCTTTACTTTTAAAACCATTAATAGATTATTAGGAGATATAAACATTGGAGACCATGGATCATATTTGCATGTTAATGAAATCCATGAATTATACATTATTTGCTATGGAGAGTACTAGAAACAATATTCCTCCTTTCTAATAGCTCTAAAAGCTGGAGGTTTCCTGGAGCACACATCACACCCCCTCTGCAATACCTTCTAATAGAAAGAAAGAAATCCAGCTTTTCAAAGCAATCTCTCACTAAATGAAATAGATTTGTTTGTGTTGCTTTGCAACACACAAGTGTGACAGTTCATTTTAAACAAAATAGTTTTAATAATGTCATTACTAATATCTATTTGGTCATCTCTCTGAAAAATGGTGTTTTAATAGGAATGTTTCATTTTAATAAATGGCAGAAGAGGCAAGCTGCCCTGAGTCAGCAGGAAGTGGATATACACCAGAGAACAGACTGATTGTGTTAGATTCATCCAGAACATTGAACAGCACACAGACAGTCCAAGAAAAAGCAACTGGCTGTATTCAAATGATTAGTCTTACTGCTATGCTGTAGCACAGATTCACACATTCTTCTATTATTCCTTGACCTTCTGCCAAAAACTCCCACTTCAAGTAATAATTAGAATTAGTGTTTCCAGTGCATGCTTCCATCGTCCTAACAAACAGTAATGAAATGTGGCTTTTACAAAATATGCAGTTAATTAAACTTTTTTTTTGAACATTGTTTGATTAATACAGTTCCCCTGTGCTAGCCCCTCATTATGCCTCACTATCTCTACCTGGGATTGGTGAATCAGAAGAAAACCACTATCAATAAGATGGGTGAAATTTCAGCATTTTGCATTTTAAAATTGCTTGTGGCTTTTTTTTTTTCTTTTTTTCTTTGTTTTGTTTCTGTCTCAGAATAAACTGAAAAGACAGCCTTTATTTGTAATCCTGTTTTTTTAAGGCGAGGACAGTATGTGTATTATATAACAACTCTACAAATACACTCAGCATGAATTTGAAGAACACATATATCAAGTGCTACAAGATAATAAGTGGATTTCTAGGCAGGCTTTTTGAAAAGGTGTCTCAGCACTGTATTGCTTAATAACACTATGCAAATAGATATTCTGATTTCATTTTTTTTAAATATTATTTCATGCTTTTTTACTGTCTGCCTTAATTATCCAAATGCTGAACAAGTATAGTCTTTTGATTGATGAGAGTTCCACCCCTTTACCCACACTCCTGCAGATATGAGGCTCCACAGTTTAGTACCATAAATCACTGTGATTGTGTAACTTAACTACTGTATGATCAGAGATCACATGCAGTGGTAGCCTGGATATGCATTCATCCTTCGTTATGAATGTTTTAGGGCTAAATTTATTCTGGATGTTTGGAGAAATATCAGTTTCTTCAGTTAAGAAAGCAATGCATTTTAAATAAGCAATTCTTGCAACAACTGGAAATAATCACAAAAGTCTTCTATTTGCAATCTTCATTAATGTGAATTATTTTATCACTTTAGGAGAGATCTTTTCAGAGGAAAACAACAATTAAACCCCTCCCCCCAGGCTCTGACAGCTAAGGATCTATGGATCAGCCATTTTAGTAATTAACCACAATTCCTCTGATTTGTGAATTTCCAGATGATGAGGCAGGAAGCAAGTTACATCTTGGAGAAATTGCCCTCAGGAGAGAGGAAAAACTATTGCGAGGTTGACAGCACAACCTTGTACCGGCACAGTTTCCCTTCCCCAGTGGTTCAAGGAGTTCCAAGCACCCTCCTGTAAATCATCAGCTCACATCTATTTATTATCTTCCAGCCCAGTGCACAACACTATCTGTTACACACGGATACCAGCAATATTGCAAGGTGGACTCAAGGGATAAAAGACAGCAAACCCTGCACACCTCCTGTGCCTGAGTCACACCCACTGTAAAGTCAGGCTCTGTTCATAAAGCACATGCTGTTGTCAGAAATGAAACAATATTAACTGTTGTGGCTCAGAGCTGGGTTTTTTTAGTGTCTCTCCAATGTGCTTGATCTTATCATCTTGATACCTTTGCGTTATTATACAGAGACAAAATTTATCTGCATAGTAATGGACAAAATGTTTATGAAAACATTGCTATTCATTCAATGATTGTTATATTTGGAGTAGGCACCAGCCTCACTCTGTGATGCTTGTCCTGGAATATCAATAAATAAATCATAAAAGCCAATGCTTCAAATATTGAAAAATTCACACTTCAAACTGTGTTTTGAACTATACTGAGAGCAATGCCTCAGATTGTCCTTTTGCTTTATATGAACAGAGGAAATTCAAAGTAGGAGGAAGCCTCTCCCGGGATTTGGCATAGGGGAGTGCCACAAACCATCAGCCTTCCTGTCTCTGCTGTGCCAGTGAAGCCTCTCCTGGGATGTACCACGAGAAGCAGACAGTGTGTCTGGGGAGTTAATGTGACTTCAGATGAAATTATCTCCTGCAGAATCCATCTTGCCTGTTGTCTGTGTGCATGCAAAGGAGCCAGGCAGTGGTGAAGAGCCAGGCCACAGCACGGCAGGTGAAGGCTCAGAGGAAAGTAGAAACATCTTCCTACTACTCTGTTAAGTGAAGTTCCTTGCACCACAGACTTACAGTGCTGGTGAAAATGGGACATCACACTTCTTTTTCTCCTTCTGTCTGGAGCCCAAATTTGGTAAGAACAACTCACTGAAGTCCCCACCACTCTGCTGCCCATTTTATTCCTCACTAGTAACAGATATATAAATTATATTGTTTGATTGACAGCATTAAAAGGAGAAATGAGGGCAAATGTCCTTCTGAAAAGTACACTCTAGTTCAAGCACAAGTGTTTGGGCTGATGCCAAAGTTGCAGAATGACTTTCCATGGTTTGTATTGTGCGGGGGACCACTAGGAAATTCTAATGGTTCTTTTGCTTTAAAAGCATTGAAATTAGCTGAAAGCTAAAAGTAGGAATGTTGTTTTGTGGTAATTGAAAATGCAAAGATAGACGAGCACTGGAAGTCACTTAGGTACATCTATTCAAAGGCCAGAAGAAAAAGCACTGCAGGTATTCAGTGCTTTATCTGATTAGAAAACAGCCTGGCACAGATGTGATTTCTGCTCCATATATCAAGTTATGGCAGGATTTAGCTGCTTCATTATGAAAGCATCTGAAGTAAAATAGGTTTTGGAACATAAAAAATGACAAATTTGGAAAAATATCTATATGCCAGATGGGTGTAGGAAGAATCCTTGTGACAAATATATTATTAAGGGAATATGCATAAGGAAAGAAACTGTGCCCAGTTCTTCCAGGGATGGACAGGCAGGAAGGTAGCGTCTCACTGTGTCTAATGTATTCTCATCTAATCTAAATCTAATTAATTATGTTGCATCGCTGACATAAAATCTGGGCGCTGCACACAGCCATGGAAGGCTGCGCGGGGCTTCGGGAGGGCTGGCTGGGATTGCTGCGCCCTCCCCGCTTTTGTTCGCTGTCCTCGGGGGCTGCAGCTCGGGGTGACGCCGTGTCCGCCCGGGGAAGGCGAGTGCGGCCAGCCGGGCCAGGGTGAGCTCAGCCCCGGCCCCGCCTGCCCGAGGCTGCTCTCCGACCGCGAGGGCTCCGGCACAGCTTCTCCTTGTGTTTGGTGAAGAAACGGGAGCGTTTTGGCAGTGGCTCCCGCCGTGCTTTCGGAGCCGAGCTGAGTGTCTCGGAGCGGGGTCCTGCACTGCCCGGGAAGCTCGCTCGGAGCACAGCTCCCGGCTCCCGCTGCAGGAAGGGTGGCTGTTCTCTGGAGCTCGCCCACCTGAGCTCCCCGGCTCCCAACACATGGCACTGTGTGGGACAGCTCGGCACTGCAAAGGCTGGGGATACACGGTGCAGAGAAAAGAGCTGAGCTCTGGTGCCAGGAGGCTCCTGGACAGGGAGCAGCTCTGGGGCCATGCAACAACCCTGGTCATGGGGCAGGACGGATGAAAGGGGGACCCTGGAAACTTCAGCTTTGAAATGTGGGGCCACTAGGATCCTTCAGCCCAGACTGCTGGGGCCAGGCACAGTCCTGTAGACCCCTGAAGAAACATCACCGCCTCTTCCTCAGAAGCAGGCAAGTCAGTATTTCAGCTTTAGTGTAAATAACCTGAAGGACATGCACGCTCTGGCCAAGTCTCCATCTGGATGCCTGACCAGATCTGATGAGATCTTAATAGCAGCCAGAGGAGCTGCAAGGAGACATTACATGCACCTGAAAGGGGTCTCAGCCTTTGGTTCTTCCCAAAGATGGGATAGCACACCTGGTTTGGATTCAAGGTGCAAATGATCTAGCCATGATTAATGTGTTCAGAACTGAAACAAAAATGGAGGTAGGGAGTGTGATACGGCAATCGTATCATTTGGCTTCACATAATTTGATTTTACTGATGCCTCATCCACTATCTGATTACTCTTTTCCTTTTTAAACCCAGCCAAACCAGGAGGCTTTTGCTCACGGGCTTTTAGTACTATTTTATTTGGCAGTTATGGAATAAAAGAATTTTAGTATTGCCTTAGAATTTCTCCTGACATCTATCACAACCAATCCAGCTCATATGTGGGTGAACTGTGTTTTGATCCAATTATAAAATTCTATTGGAGTCTTGTTACATTCTTATCCCATGTGCATGTTGAAAAATTCAAGAGCGAAAGAAAATTCTACAAAATGTTTCTCATTTACTGTAGGCTTGGAGACACAAAACTGCATCACAGAGTCATTTGTGGAGGCTAATAGCAAACTAGAAAAACAACATATTCTTCAGGAAAAAACCCACCCTGTTAATCAGCAGCAAGACTTAGAGGGAGAATAGTACAATCTGTGTATAGATATTACTGACAATCATCTTTTGGAGACACAGCCTTACTTTTGTTAATTGTAGCAATGAGAACTTTGTTGATGTTCATCCCAGAAGTTAAAATGAAAAAGGATCTGTCAGTCTGAAGACATTTTGGAGAGTGCATAAAAATGACAAATTTGAAAGAATCCAGACACAAAATGACCAAGGTAACACATAGCTAATATCCCAATGGATTGCGATGACTATAATACTTAAAAATGAAGATACTTTACACATTTTTAGCATCTCTATATAGCAAAAATGTGTTATTAAATCAACAACCCATGCACTATCTGATTACTGTGATGGAGAAGCTGATCTAGGATATTTCTGTCCCAACACTTCCACTGTCTTCAGGCTACAAAATATAATAAAAGGAATTAGGTGTCTTCCTTGCTCATCGGCTATAGAAAGCCATGCAGAGGCGTAGCTTCACAGACAGAGTGCTACTCCCAGGAGAGGAAATATATTTGCTCCAAAGCTTTCTGGCTCCATCCTGGTGGAGTCTCATGCACCTACAATCAGAATACCCATCCTAGAGCTGTCTAACCAGGGAGGTGCCAGGACCAAGCCAGCAGCCCTGGGCAAGAGCCAAGTAACAGTGGCAGGGCCAGGGCCAAGTCTGGAGTTCAGACTTCATCTGGGAGCTGTTCAGCCACATGGGAAAGCCAGCAGCTCTTTGACTTTCCCAAATACTACTTGGAATTCATCCCTTTCAGGTCTGCAGGGATCCTGTGGCTGCCTCCAAGAGCAGAGGCTGCGTGGCACAGCTGGGATGGACCTCTCTGCCTTGCCCAGCTGAGCTGTGCCCTCCGTGTGTACCTGAGGCCACTGTGCTCCAAGGCAGCAGCACAGCCGTGCTGGGGGTGGGCAGGACACAGGTAGCCCCACGGGCTGCTGGCCACAGGCACCCTGCACTGCTGGGCTGGCTCAGCTTGCCCATGGTGCTGCTGTGAAACGTGAAGGGAGAGGCTGGGAGGGGAACACCCACCGGTGGTCACCAAAGCTGAGCAGCCCTGCTATGTGCAAGAATGAGAGGTGCATGTGTGCTCACAAGCCATGTCAGATCATTCCCAAGGCTGTCTCCTCTTGGTTACATCAGTTTTGCCTCTCTGTGATTACAGTAGCTTGATAGTCCAGTTATCCTTATTTTAGGGTACAGACAGGTTGTTGGTCCTCAGTTCTGGAATGTTGTCTGTGTTCTTGTGCCCTGTGGGAGGCTGATAAACGTGGCACCTCTCCCCTTGGCTTCCCCTGGTCACTCTGAGCCCCATCATTAAGCTCTGACACAAAAATCTGTTTAGTCACAGAAGCAGATTGCTTCCATGAAGCGCAGAAATGTAATTTGCCAGTACTTAAGCTACAATATTAAATACTACCATGAAGCTCCTTCCCCATTTCAGTTCTTTATAGCAAAAAATACTTGGTGTGAAATCTTGTTTCTACAAGGGTCAGTGATAAAATCTGCATCAGTGACAGAGCAGCTTCTGCCCTTCCTATGGTGAGTGGTTTTATTGGTTTTGCATTTAAAGCTGTTCCAATGCATCAGTGCTTTCATTGCCAGTCCAGAGCACTCCTACGCTTGCAAAGCTGGTGAGGAGGTCATCTCCATATTCCCCTCGGCCCGGTCATGTCCCCCGCAGCAGGACAGCCCTGCTGGGGTTTATTTTCCAGTGGAAATGGCCGATGTTTCAGCTCTGAGGCAGAGCACACTCCAAGAGCAGCCGTAAGCCTACACGCCTCACCCCAGGCTCCAGCCCACTGTAGTTAATCATTAAATAATTCTCCTGGTGATGTTATCCAGTGCTGATAAATTACAGATTTCATTGTTTTGCCTGGAGCAGGCTTAAATTGTGTTAATTTCATTGAAGATTGACACTGGCTTTTATTTCCTTTTGCTACTGTTTTGTCCGGTAAAGCGACACACGCTACAGACTTCAGGTTGCTCATATAATTGAAGAGATTTTTCTCTAAAAATCAAAAGATTTTTTAAAAGATTTTTTTCTCATATTTGGAGAAAATTTAAATCAGAGCCTTTGCAATACCAAGAACATTAAGATCAATAAAATACTAATGACAGTGTATTAAAAGAGGAATATTACCACAAATCAAATAGCTTTTAAAACAACCTTATTGTTGATCATGTTTGTTTTACATGTGATCTCAGAATGATTTCTAATTTTATACAGCAGTGAATTTATTCCACCTACAATACACGTTTCTGACACAGGGTTTTCTCAAAAACTGAAGATAAAATACATTATACATCTTCCTGATGAGCCAAACTCTCATCGGTCTGATTCTCTCCTTTGGCAAAGGAAAAAAATATCCCCAGGTAGTTCTACTCTTTTCAGAAAGAAGAAGAAGGCTGTTTTAAGTTAGTGGGATCTTGATATGTTCTTTTATGACAAATTCCACCTATTTTGGAACAATTAACATAACAGTTCAATGTGTATTGAATAAAGCATATGGAAAATTTTGGAGCTGTAATTTACAACTACAAAAATGATATCAAATGATTCTGTATCAGCAACAATGTGACACAATAGAGTAGACTGTTGTGGTAAATAAGAGAAGGTTTTGATTGTGCACTACTGTAGCTCCCTGAGCAGAATGTTGAGCTCAACCAGGAAATATTGTATAAAACTTCATATCCCCTCTGAGGCTCCATATCACAGCTGGTATTTTTAATAGAGGTCTCTCTCAATATTCTCACTAGGGTACCTGGGGTTTGCTTTGGTGGGGTATATATATATCTCTATATATTTTAAGCACATGGTATAATGCAGTCTAAACCCCCATTTTCCTGTAAATGTGCCTAGAAATTAATTGAACATAAATGAGGTGTCAGGTGCCCTGAGGCACTGATAGGTATTAATGACCCTGACTAACCTCACCTGGGGCATCTCACCCCCTCCAGGGACTCAGGATTTAAGCTGAGCCCTTTACACCTGCTTCTTTCTTAGCAGTGCTGCTGGTCTCCAGCTCCTGGTCTGTGCACGCTGCTGATGCGTGCTCTGGCCCGTGTGCAGGCCTCCAAGCTTGGTGACAGAACTGTTCTGTCAATATGGACCTGCTGGCAGGCTGTAGAGTGGATCTGGTTTTGACCCTGACCTTGAGCTTATCCCCTAGGCTTGGCCCCAGGCCCCTGTCTTTGCTACGAGGGTGCCTGATGTTGGGACTTGTCGCTGAAGGGGCCCTGCTCTCCCCACCAGCTGCTCTGTGACTGCTCCTGATCCTGCCTCCCTGTCCGGCTGGAGGAAGACATGGGTTAGTCAAGGTAAGTAAATACTTTAATAGAGTTTACTTAACCTGCAGGAACCTGCCCTGCCTCATGTCTAACCTATTTCTTATTAGAAAGGCAAGCTTTCTTAGGAGAATAAAAAAGTAGCTGGATTAATATCTTGGATCAATTTCTCTGTGATAGCTTTTCAGATCTAGTATTCCAGACTTTTCCTCAGGAACATGGGGATAGGGGCTGCTGCTCCTCCAGGGATGTATCTGGTGGAAGCTGAGCTGACACAGCTGCAGCTGAGGTTGTGCTCTCCTTTGGTCTCCTATGCAGCCAAAGGGTTTCTGTGGTAATCAGTGCTTGCTCACCTGCCTGTTCTTGTGTGTACCTATTCTGTGCACACCCAAGCTATTGTTCAAGAATTCTGGAAATCAAAACATGAGCCTCCTGGAATCCATGTGTTTTGTGCTGGCCATGGTAAAAGATATGGGGTGGTGGCAGTTGGGCGCTGAGAAGAAGCTGGAGGGTTTGCCTCTGGTTTGCTTTGCTTGGCACAGAGTGATACACAATGAACTCATCCAATTTGCATGGATTGTTTCAGGAGAAGTACTACAGTAATTTGTAGCAGAATGGATCAAGTTAAAATTTTCCAAAATACCTCCTCAATAAACATCCAGCTCTTAAGAAACCTGTGGCACTGTTTCATACATTTAGCAGAACAACTTACATGTGTAGGCCATTTAAAGAAATGGGATAAATAAAGCACCTCATATTGCAATTCTCCCCTGCTTAGAAAAAAGTATGGAGAACAGTGTCACTTTAATGGTTTGCCTATATTTTTGTCCAAGTCCATGCAAGGCTTGATCTAGCCTCCAGGAAGATAGAGGAAAACTACCTACTGGTTTCAAGGCTTTCACTCAGTTATGCTACTGCTGGGGCAGTTTTCCTCAAAAAATATGAAAAATCTCTATTTATTTTGCCGGATTCTGATAGGGCACATTTGAAGGAGCAGCAAGAGCCTGCTTGTCTGGGATAGGTGCAGGGGTCTCCTTCAGGATATCTACAAGTGTATTTGGATGTGTGTTTGTTTAAATGTAGTATTAGTGTGAAGGTACTAGAAGAATATAGGCTTCATCCCACAAAGTTGTAGACTGGAGCACCTGCCAAATAGATCCTTTACTTGTGGGGTTTGATTGGCATAATCTCTGAATGTATTTTTGTTTCCAACTCCTCTACATAGATTAGCCTAGAAGATTAAAAAAACCTGTGGGTCCCTCCAAATGCTTGGGATAATATATTCTCATTTTAAAAGTACAGTTGAATATATTGAGTAAGGGAAAGAAAGGCATGAAATCAAGACTTTAGAAGCAAGGCAAAAAGTCACAATGTTTGTTTCATGATACAGCTGAGATCTTAACACCTGGATAGGTTTGAGAAGCAGACCTTCCAAATAAAAATAGCAGAATAATAAAACAATAATAGTAAAAAGCAGTGGTGAGGTACTTCAAAAATCTACATTTTACAGAAGTGTAATCATGATTTAAAAATACAAAAACACTGTGACTCAAAAGAGGGAGAGCGTGGGTGTTTGCTGGGGATGAGTCAAAAGAGAAGAAATTTCAACTCCAGAAAGCAAATGCAAAAGCTGAAGCTCTGTAAGTAGAGCCTGCAAAAAGGCAGACCAAATTTATGCATTTGTTCTGCATCCAGGGTTCACCTCCATGCTATGCAGAAGTCATTGATTAACTGACATTAGATTGAAATGGGGCAATTAGACAGAGTAAAATGTCTACAGCATAAATTATACAAGAAAAGTGTCTGAAGAGAGCCTCCCCTTTGTCTTTAAGACTTGCCAGCTGTTCCTTTTCTGCCTTGTGATTTTTACCTTTCCAGATAAGCATATTCCTTTCTCTAAATCAATGTGACGGAACAGAGCTAACTGTATATCACAGGCTACAGCTGTATGTCCAGATACATTTTTAATAGGTCAGCCAGTCCAGTGGCAAGATAGCACTGATTCATGTTAGCAGATGAGGAGGAAAATGATGCTGTGGAAGCACCTACAGCAGATACCACTGCACACTTCCTTGGTTCTGATTACTTGAAACAGTTTGTCACATGCATAAACTGAAACATGTGCTTTTCTCCCCTTTGTACTCAGTGAATCAGGTGCTCAGTCTCCTACAGTATTGAAAATTAATTACAGGAGTTGGAAATCCTGCTGTTTTCCAGTATAAATAGGGGAAGTAAATCACAGATTCATTGAAAAAAGAAAGCTGAGGCAGTTCTGTGGCTATGCTGGCTCAGTGCTCTTTGCTTGTAACAGTGCAAAGTGTGTTTATATCCTTTTTTGCAACAGGAACAATGAAAACTGGGTGGGTTTTTTTAGAAACAGATTGCTTTAAGACTCCTCTTGTGGTTGTGGCTAAGGTAGTATGATCCAAAAACACCCAAGTATAGAATTTAGCTTGTTTGTGAAGGAAACCTGCTCTTTGCCATGGCTCTGGGGTTGTGTGAGTCTCCATGCCACTAGCCTGCTTTTGCTCTTCCTCTCATCCCACTGCCTAAAGAATTGTGGGCTGTTAATGGGACTACCTAAACAAACTCTTCTACAGCAGCACAGAGCAGTTTGAGATGTGCCCAAGCTGCCATTTTCAGCTGCAGTTTTTACAGCCTTTATCCATTTACCAAGTCCAGACCTGAGTGAATATGAATGCGCACAGCTGTGGCAGCAGAGCCACGCTTGGAGCCTTTTCATATCAGCACTGAATGGAGTTTAGGAGTGGGAGATCTGCACAGGCCCATCTTGTTGAGGACATTTGATTTGTTCTCAGGCTTGTATTTTGCTTCCTGCAAGGCTGCTCTGAGCCCTGACAGGAGTGGGAAAGGCAGCCTGCCCTGACACACTGGGGACTGAGCTGGGCATCCTTACAGTGCAGGGTGCACTGAAAGCCTCTGACGGACTACAACAGGTTTGGCCTTTGTCTTGTATAAGGAAAGCAAGGCTTAGCAGCCACCTGCTTGAACAACACAAGGGAAGATGGCATGGCTGGGCTGTGCACTGACGTGCCCTGGGCTGTTGTAAGGACACTGGGCATTAGGCAGTTCCTGATCCTCCCTTTACCCACGATAACAAGATTAATACATGAGCTTTTCCACTGTAGAATAATGTGCAATTCGTACTGTGGCCAAGTGAGATGAAGACTTGATCTTTTGTAAAGCCCAAGTCATTGCTTACAAAATGGGGAAGGAGGAAATGAGTGTGTAAAATTGCTGTTAGGCTGTGCATAGTGCTTCAGCAAGTAGTCAGTCTTGTGCTGTATGCAAGATTTGACAGAGAATTGGCCTGAACTGGTGGTATCTGCTGGATGACCTCTTCAGCTTTGCATTTAACATTCAACGTATTGTCCATTTAATTCAAGTGGTATTTTCATCCATTCCTTTTCAGGCCTTTGTACAGGAAGGCAGCCTTACTATTTCTCTGTGGTTCTAGACCAGCACTGGCTCAGAGCCACACACATCTTGTGGTATCTCCCTGCTTACCTGCAGCAGTCAATACCTGACTCCCATTTTGTCAGGACTGCCTCAAGTATAGGAATTCCACAAAAATCAGATGTTTATCTTAATTGTTCAAGTTTAATTGTTCAAGTGCCCAGCCAAGCAAAAAGCAAATCAGGTGAACATTTGGCTAAATGGCATTTACATTATTTTTATGTTGGGCTTTATCTGACATGTCAGGCACCCACTTTGTATTTTATAGACATGCCTCCCAACCTTCAAAAATGCAGATTTATGATTTTGAAAATATTTTACCTAAGCTGAGAGCATTTAACTTTTCGTAATTGGGTTGAAGGGTTGTACATATCTCACCCAGTCCAATTTGAAGAAAAAGTCAAGTTTTTCAATTTTTCATGTATAGACCATGAAAAGGTGAAGGTTGGCTCTAATGATAATATATAAAACATGAGAGAACTGTAAACGGAGCCAGTCTCATATGCGCTTGTTCAGTAATTTCTTGGTGGTAAGGAGTGTTTGTACAGCACTGAAATTAAAATATCTGAATATCACAGAGACAGAATGATGATTTTGTACAGTGAACTTTTATAACTCATTTGAAATGAACCTGTCAGTCATCATTAATGGTCTGTGAAACCCTATCCCAAGCTGGTGCCAAGTCTTTCCCACAGAAACATTGTGATAAGCTCTGCTGTGTTCACAGTAAATCAGGGAGTTTCACAATGAGTTACATGATAAGCTTTGCAGGATTGCACAGTAAATCATTGTGTTGAACAATTACACAGTAAGCCTCCTTAGTTTTTTCTTTATGGGAGCATCTGTCAGTAATGGATAAAAGTCAATACTCATATTTTTATGCCACTTTTACTACCTATCTCAAAGACAATTTATGGACACTTCTTAAGGTTGTGGTAAGACCACTGTGTTAGCCTTGTATGCCTGTACATGCCTATGTGATGTAGTAAATAAAGTGCTGGGGGACAGTGCCCAAGGAGCCTAGAGAAGTCTAGAGGCATTGCTGAGGCTGACTCAGGGATGGGAAATGTATCTTTGCCACTCAGTGGAGCTGTGCCACTTTACACTAGCTGAGTTGGCTTTTGTCTCAGTTCTCCAAGATATGTACTAGGACTTCCCAATTTATGCAGGGATTCATATTTATTTTGCTCTACCTTGGTTTTCATTGTCCCATTCAATTTTTTTGTCAGCACTGGTATAAGTAGCATCCTTCTTCCTAAATTCTGTTTTACTGATTCTCATGGTTTACAGGACCGTTTCTTTCCCTACCAGCTCCTCTTATGCGATTTAACCTCTGAACGTATTTGATAGCTGCTGATAAAATTTATCTTTTACCCCCAAATTTCAGCTCTTCAGCTGAAGAGACCTCCCATTGATGTTTCCTTGTCCTTCAGCACTGCAGAGTGGAACTTAGCTTCTTGCCTTTCCTCCCAGGCTAATGCCTGGTGCTCCTCCTTGCCTGTCTCCAGGGCTCAGACTTGTCTTGTTTGCTTTGGTTTCATCTCTTCCTCCCTCTCTATGTCTCGCTGCTTTCTAAAGACTTGCAGGGCCTATTGCCAAGTGCTCCAAACATTCAGTTTGTATTCTTCTTCCTTGGCAGAGCCTCTTAAACTCCCACTACTCCACCCTTTGTGTGCCACTTCAAAAATGCACGCCTTCTAATCTTCCAGTCTTGACAAGATGAAACAAAAATAAACAAATTTCCTGGTGCCCTTTCAGCATGGTGCCTTCAGGTGTATAAATTGTTGGTGTCAGATTGTAGGAGATGTCTGCCTTTCAAAGAGCGAGGAGTTGTGTTTGCATTAATGCTGCCTCCAAAAGCACCACGTGCTGAAAAAGGGCTCTGATGTACACCAGGGCTACAGGAGCCAAATCCCCATCTGCAGCACAGCAGAAAAGCTGCAGTCACATCAGGGGCTGTAGTTCAGGTTTGTGCTGGCTGAAGGACTGGCCTTGAGTTGGGGGACTGTGGAGGGCAAGCCAGGAGATAGTTACTGAGGCCCTTTTATCTCTTTTGGAAACCCACTGCAGACACAGAAAAAAAAAACCACAGGAGAGAATCTCACCGTAAAATAATATGAAATCTGGACACAGTGCTTTATGTTTTTAGAATGGCCCTTCACATTTGTTTTATTGAGGAATATATTGTTAGAAAAAAAAAATGTTTTTTTTTCTTGAGCTTAGAGCTGCTGCTGTCTTCTAAAATCCTGGCATGAGGCATTACCCTGCAAGTGTACATGAGATTTCCTCGTGGTAGTCTGTCCTGTGTGGTGAAGTCACGAAGAAGCTCAAGTCTCTGCCAGCCAAGGATTGTTGCAATCACTGAGAGTAAAACTTGTGATTTCTTTTGTCTGTTTGAAGACACATTATTGTTTTCTATAGATGTTCAGTTGAGGTGGTTGTGAGGTTAGGAAGAGGGAAGAAAAGGTGAGAAATATGGAACACTTTCTAGTCTGCATGCAAGGCAGATCATGTATGGTATACATTGCTAGTTTAAAAGCCCTCGAGAGGATGTCACAGGGCTCTGATGTAGCAAGATATGTGCAATATCAACACTTGGCTGCCCTTATTTGAAATGCCATAAAATAGGATGTGTACACTTTGTGCAGAAGAAGGCTGTGTAGCCTCAAAGATGTTTAGGTAGTATATTGCAGCTGCTTCTGTCTGGTGTGCATCTGTTCTGTGGTCAAAATACAGATTAAATCCTGTCTTGTAGCTAGTGAAAATACTGATACATGCTGTTGTATGAGCAGCCTCCAAACGTGGCACAGAACATGGGTCTTCACCTTCTGTAGGGGAGCTGTGCTGTGTTGGGATGCAGGAACCTGCAGTTTAGGTTTGTGATTGGGGTGTGTGGGTTTGCAAAATATGATGGGAAAGCTGGAATGGGATCAGGCTCTTAGGACAACAATCAGACCTATATGTGACCCTGATATGTACAGGTGGAATGTATGTATTGACACCAGCTTATTAAAGCAGATATTTAGGAGTCAAGAGATAAATTTACAAAAGGGTTTCATACTTGGGATCTGGGCTTTTGAAGCTGTTGTTCCTCTCTTTTATAAAAATCGGGAGACATGCTGAAATTGCAAACTGCCTTGTCATCCCTGGAATCAAATCTTCAAATGAAGAGGAAATCTTTTCTTTTTCCGAGAAAAGATGCACTCGCTGGGTCTTTTCAGATACCATTTCTATTTGTGACAGGAACTTTTTCAAGGAAATGAGCAGAAGGTGGAACAGCATGCTGCTTCTGATTGTACATTTCTTAATATGCTTTAGAAATATACACACTGGCAACACTTTTACAAGAAAATGCCTCATCTTTCATTAAAGAATGACTTATAAAAAAGCCTCGACTTTTGTACGGCTGTGTATTTCATTAGGTATATTTCATACTCCACTAACAACTCCTAAATGGCAAATAGTCCTAAGTAGTACTGGGAAAGCAATTTGCTTTAAATGGTTCATTTAGGTGAATTTAGCAATTTTATTTTGTATATAAACTGAAAAGCTTTTCTTAGCTCAGCTTTTCCACTTACCAGAATACAGGTGTTTAGTTATTGACAGAGATCATGCAAAATCGCTATAAGATGGTTTAACAAAACCAAAAATACTTGCTTTCCAAATATTATTTTTAATTACTCCAGATACACTACTTGGACATTACCAGGAGTGGGTAGAGTTAGATTGTTTGACACTAATGGGGAACACATCTGATTTCATCAGATTTCCTATAAGCTATAGGAACTGTGTGGGCCAAAAAGCAACAGAGTGAACACTAACTCCAAGATAGCACCAGAAGTCAAATTCTGAGTGTTTTTGATAAATGTTTTTCCCAAAAGTCATCTTGTAACTTTGATCCTCCTAACATGCTACTTCTAGCACAAATTCCTTTGAAGCAGAGCAAAAGCACAGAGTAAACAGAACAGCCAAGCCCAAAAAGATTCACATCAGCAGGCTTTGCAGTGAAATCATAATGTACTCTCAAGCAATGATTTCTTACTTCCTCCTCATTACCCTTATTTACCCTTCCTTTACCCTGATGCTTGAATTAAACAGTACGCAAGTGCTTTTCTTCTCTGAATGTCCTTTAATTTGACAGCCTCGTGGCCTCAGTGCCCTTCTTTGCGAAATATTGCTTTTTTGTAGACACAAGTTAATTCCTGTCGTATTGTGAGACAGGGTAGTGCACAGTGAAAGCCCAGCTTGCAAACTGCCTCGTTTCTTTCCAGCCCCTGAGGAATTCTGAATGTCAGTAAGAGCAGATAAAACTATCAGCATGTTCCTTCTGCTTTCTTCTGAGAATTTTTCCCAGCTATATCCTAAAACTTGGGGTGTTTGTTTTCTTTTTATTTTGCCCACTGCTTGCCCCATCTGCCTTTTCCATCTCCCCCTTTCTGATCTCCCCTGTAGGAATGCAATGGCAATATATCTTCACTTAGTCTCCTTGCTGCACTTTGTTTGCATGGCTGGAAGAAAAGTGCACTGTCACTCATGAGCCTTTACACCTGCCAAAGCTAACGAGCTAAGTTTGACCCTCATTCTGACAGATTATTTAGAACTTCACACTCCTAGGAGAGTTGTGATGTCCCAAAGGAGCATCTGAGGGTTGCTAAAAATATTTCTATTAACGAAAGATTTAATATGCTTTATGTAACATAGATATTATTGAATAGATTCTATTTCACATCTAAAATGCATTTTTTATTGAACATAATAATTCAAGTTTCAATAGCAGAAATAAAATAATGGTGTTTTTATGGATAGCTGACACTTCAAAAGTTTACTTGGACCAATGGAAGTGATGCATCAATAACAGTTTTTAGCAGAGGTCCTTCTGCCTGGACTGACCTGGGGTCCTGTCCTTTCTTTTTGGTGTATATCTGTTCTCCTATTGTCCCTGATGACAGTGACTTTACTCCTGAGTGATGGAGACTGAGGTGGGATCAGACCTGGGTCCTAAAAATCCTTGTTTTGGTGATATAACTCAAAATCATGACAAATAGGAAAAGGAGATGGATAGTTGCTCTAAAGACATTAAGTGATGGGTGAACATGATGTTTGTGGTCTGATAAGAAAAGCACTCAGAAGACTAAACACACATTTTCCAGAGCTTTTGTCTGGTGGGGAAGGGGGCGATGAAAGGCTGGTGATGCACCCTTGGGACTTTCTCCATGTGCATCTGGATGTGTAGCACAGGGGGGAGTGCTGCCAGTGGCACTCTGCTGAGGCAGGGCAGGTGTCCCCAAAGAGAGAGCAGGCTCGTACTCATTGATTGTCAATTTTTTTTGGTTTTTTTATCTCTTTGGGCAGACTGTTATTTTATGAGGAATTTTCAGATTAAGGTCTAGACAACCTAGAGAGCCTTTCAAAAGATCCACAAACCCTCTGCGCCAGAGTGTTGGATTTATCTCTTAAGGAACCTTGTCATTAGGCTCAAATTAAAAATGAGCTGTCAGTTTCTATTAATAATTAATGCCGAAATCTTAGCACTTTGAAAGACTGTTTCAAGTGTAACACATTGCATTTAATGCTGAACAGTTTTATATTTACAGTAATTCCACCTTTCATCCCTTAATGTCAATCTCTAAATCTTTAATGCTTTAATCACACTTCTTATTTTGATATCCCAAGCGAGCTGTTCTAACCTGTGTACGCTCCCTTTCGATAAGGTGCACATTTTATGCTGGAAGGTTAGTCAGCAGCACTTGTTAATTATTAAGGAAAACAAAATGCTATTGCTGGAAAATTGTTTGTTCCCAGCTGTATGTGTTACCTTTAATCTGTACTGACAAGAAGCAAGAGGAATCATAAAATAATCAGAGAAGCCAGGAGAGAGGATCGTTTGTGAAGAACATTATCCAGCAGAAATGTAGACAGCCTTGATTTGATTCTATAAATGAACCTAATTACTGGGTAATGTATTGTTCTATGGAAATAACATATCTGTAAAATACATAGTTAAAAGAAGGCCCTGTGAGTTTGAAAGCAGATGATTTTTGCTTTCGAGCTGTGATCCCTATAGCATATCCTGGGCAGCACTTACTCTGAGAGCTTTGGTCTTGAGCACAGGTTACACTAAAATTGCACATCCTGCAGCATATGTCAGCGAGCCAGGTTCTTTATTTGCAGCCTTCCAGTTGTGAATAAGGGAAAATTCTGAAGAGAAACAGGCCACCTAAATGTGTTTTGGAGCTTTCTTTTTAAAGTGCTTCTTTGTCTCCTGTAAATATCCAAGATATAATAAAAGAAATATTGGAATTTTCTTAACTGCAAGGCTAATAATTAATATTTTAGAGAACTGGAAAAGGCACTTAAATGAATTCCAAAGAAAGGGGATATTTTTGAACTTGTAGTTAGAAATTATATTGCTTCAATTTGTTTGTGTTTCCTTTGCTGCTTCAGAATAACTCCTTGAAGTGAGATGTATTTATACAGTTAATGGTATTTGTGATCAAGTTTACATAATATTAATGGGTTATAGAACAATAATAAACTAATAACCTACTGCTTAATTACAGGAATCAGGAGAATGAGACTCCACCTTGTACCTAGCAGATTCATGTGCTGTACATAACAAATCTTGCTACCAATTCATGTTAGCAATTTGTTATTCAGGCACAGGTCTTCTGAGATAGTTGTTTAAGACTGTTATCCATATCTTTTTCCTTGAGTGCTGTTGTATGGAGAAGGCAGAAAGATATTTCACTGTAACAGAAACCTCAGCTTGCCCCTTCCTTTGCAGAGACTGGAAAGGAGGTGTGGTGCTGGGAGGGACCTGCTGTTGGCTGGGCCCCATAAGGCTGTCCTCGTATGGACCGTGTTTTAATCACGTGTGTCTAGCCGTGGGTAAAGACACCCATCCTCTGAATTTGAATGCTTGTAGAAATGATGATGTGGCCCTATTCTAGGGCCTGGTCCACAAATCACTCTGTGTTCATAGATTGAAATCAGAAGGCTTTATTAATTATCAATATATCATCAAGAAAACAGAGAGCAAATCTCTTCTCTCTCCGGCCTTTCAGCTGGAGGTCATCTGTCTGACTGTCAGTGTGTCTCCAGCACAGTCAGTCCAAGAAAATGAACAACAAACAAAACACAACTCTTTCATTGGTCAAGGAAAGCACCTTACCAAAACATCTTTCATATTTACATTCTTTCATCAAAGATTTCTCCTGGGAAACTACAGAACTTCCCTTTAGAAATGGAGTTAACTATTAGAATTCAAGACAAGATAAAAAAGGAATTGCTTTCTCCAGCTTTTTGCTGTGATCTCTCTATGATCCACCAAGGAGTCAGCACTACAAATGCTAGCCATTTTTCTTTAATAATGTGTTATTTCTTTTATTTCCCTGCATCATGTGCTCTTTTTCCTCCATCCTGTTCATAGGCATGCTTCTCATAGGCATACTTGAATATCTCTCCATTGGTGTTGCATTGCTAGCTGAGAGTTCAAACACACTGTGCAACTCCCAGCAAGTACTACCTCACTACATGACTATCCACTTGAAATCAGGGGACTGTTAGACTGAGACTCCAAAAAATCCCCATCATGTCTGGCCTGGCCATTTCCAGGCCGGCAAGCAGAGTTCTGTGCAATCAGGTAGTGTTTTGCACCCATTTCACTTAGGTGCTAGTGAAAGCATGGGGTGTAAAGTTTTAATACTGTATTATGATCAATTCTAGCAGCATTTCCACCACAGGTGCATGTATTTCAGTGAGACTAAACTGGAGTAAAAGAAGGTAGGATTTTCTCAGCCTGTGAACTTACGCTTGTATTATCAGCTCTCAGCAATATTATCTGCTTCTTTTATCAGGCTCTCATTGTCTGGGATTTTTTATAATTACATGAAGAGTGGATGAAGTCCTATTAAGTTGTCTGTGACTAGAAAAAGAATTACTTCACTGATACTTTCAATCCTCACTGGCATGTAAAAAAGGCATTCAGAGTTTACTGAACCTCCACCTCACATATCAAAAAAGAAATAGAAAAATTCCTGCTGGTACATTATCATGCAAGCATCCAATTCTGTCTTTTCTTGCTGTGGAGACGTACACAACGTACAGGAAAGACTTAATATTTAAAAGATGCTCAACAGGACTAAACAAATGGACATGTGTAGAATATGTACGTTATTCATTACAAACCTGATTAGTGTTTCTATATAATAGATGTGTTGTTAAAGCACAGTGGATTCTTCGAAGTTTACAAGTTTGTTATGAATTGATTTATTCATGAAATGCTTTGTTTCTATGACAACTTTATTGGTTTGCCTGTGGTCTAAATACATATAGGCATGGCAGGAATTCTACAGTACAAAACAAATTACATGCTCCCACCTGAATGGCTTGATGCCTTTAGGGAATGTACAGAAATAGTCCACAATGAGGGCTGAAATCGCCATAGACTGTGCCAGTATGAGAGGGCTTACTTAATAAAGAAAAATGCTTAAAGGTCCTCCACAGCTTCCAACTCTGCAATAAAAGCAAAAGATGGAAATGAAGAAAGGAATCTGGTAGGAAAACATAAAAGGGACCCAAAACCGAATTGCAGAGATGGTAGTGTATTCAAGAAAAAGCCACAGATCAAAGACCAGCACTCTCCCACAAATAGAGCTTGCAAGAAGCTATTAATATTCATAACAGATCTGGACCTACAAAAGAAACTGGAGAGCTATTGTTTAGTGAAAAATTAGTGTGAAAGTATAGGACATTAGTTAATAAAAGGATAGGAAGGCTTGCTAGGGCAACACAAAATGGGATCAGAGAAAAAAGTCAATAAATGGATCAAATAAAAGAAATGAAAATATAAGAGCAATAATTAAGACAGGGACTTGGAAGAGCGGTCAGAGACCTAAACAGAGTAACAGTTTTCAAAGCATGCGAGACAAAAGTTACATAGCAGTGCTTCTATGGCTGCCCCCATGACACGTGGGTCTCTCCAAGGCAGTATTGTAAATTACAGTAAAAGGATGGTACTGTGGCTGCTTCTGTCCTGTGTGATGCAAAGCCTTTTGGGAAATGATAAACAAGAACAGGGGAAACTGAAACAGGCTCTCCTGTTCCATCACCCATAATCTATCTGCTTTTCAAAGCAGAAGCAGCAGAGTGCACTTCCATGCAAAAGCAAATTTTCTAGCAATGTTTTTTAATCTAAAGAAAGCTGCATAGTATTCTGGATCATTTTTTGAAAATTGGTATGAGAATTTCAAAGGGAAGAAGGGGAACTGATAATCCTCTGTCTAGCCTGAAAGCTAGCATGAAAATGCCTTGAATTAGAGCGAACCAGTGCAAATGAAAATTCTGGATTAGTAAACCTCAGACTGCTCCTCCAGCTCTTCTGCCTCTCTCAGGAACCTGTGCAGTGGTTTAGGTGTTTCCCTGCTCACTTTGTTCAGCCCAGGTTTTTGCCTTGTTCTTTGGCTATTGGGCTGTTGTTCATTGAAGCATATCACTGAATTTGCCTCTTGCCATAGAACATTCAGACTAGGGCCAGATTTTGCATGGACTTAAGGATGCACTGCTTCTTGTGCTGCAGTGAAGCCACACTGTAAAGCCAATGGGATTCAGGAACTAAGATGTGACTCAATGAGTGTCAGATGGTGCCTTAGTCACATAACTGTTTTACATTTGTGAATCAGGTCATCTGCTTTGCAGGGTGGCCAGGCTGATGCAGAAAGGCACTGCACGAGAGGCAGAGTCCTGAGGGCAGAAAGCACAGAAAAGAAAACACAGGTAGCAAGATGGGAGATTGTGCAAGGCTTTGTGCTGGGCAGGCACACAGCATTCATAGCTCACCCACTCAGTAAGTGCCTGAGACGTTTGACTAATTTGACATGGAAGCACTAATAAAATAAAAAGCTTCTCCAATTAGTGCATACTCTCTATTATTTCTGACTTGTCTTCTGACCCAGTCCCTTCCATATTCCTAATTGCCTGTGCTGCACTAAGTGATATCGCCTTCCACGCACTTACAAGCTGTGGTCTCCTGCAAGAGGAGAGATTTGGGAGTAGCAGCCTCCAAGATTGACTTGAAATGACACTGTTACTTCAGCTGGCCAAACTGAGTATTTAAAAACTATGGAATGTGTACAGAGACAAACTTTAGAGGGAGGAACTGATCACCTCCTGGGACAGTGGGCCTAATTCTCAGGTGGTCATGCTTGTGTATCTATCATGCTTGCTTCAAAGCTCTTCATGGTAGCAATGGATTTTGTTTGGGTGTCTAGTTTTGGTTTTTTCAGGCTGGGTATAAGCCTTGGGAGAGAAAGGAGTGCTGACATCAGCCAAATATCTTTATTCCCTCACATCTTTGGGATGAAAAAACTGCTGAAGTAAAACCACTGGGTGTGCTGAAGCAAAATGTGAGGGTTTTTTGGTTTCTTTAGTTCTCCATTTCTAGATACTGAATCTTCTATCTCTGGAAGTAGTTGCCCTTTCGGGATTCATTCTGGATATGAAATGTGCAGCAAAGATTTCTTTCTTAAGGAGAAGAATAACCACAAAATAATTCTCCATTAGTATTCCTTTCTTACTGGTTTAATCCCTATATGGTGCAAATAATGCATTTTCAATTCAGCTTTTGTTTTAAGGAAGCACATAGGCTGAACAGTGGAACTGGGTATCCCTCAATAAGGCACAGAGCCAAAAGTAGTTCTAAATCTCCCTTAATGGACAGGTGCAGGTTCTGCTTAGCACTCCTGAAATATCTGCTGGCTTTTGAGCACTGTTCCCAAGAGAGCTAGCAAAGAAGGGCTTCTGGTGGAGCACAGCAGGGCAAGGATGCACCAGACATTTAATGGCCAGAGCAACCCCAGAACCTAAGGTACCTGGTCAGAAGCCCCAGTGGTGCAGGCACTGCAGGAATGGGCAGCCTGGATGTGCAGATACCACTCAGCTGTCTTGTTGCAGTTCTTTGTGCATCCTCTCCTCATTTTGAGGAACTGGGAGATGTTTGGGGCACATGTGACAGGGAGTGGTGCATCTCCTGCATCCCAGTAAGGCTGTGGTACACACATGGTGCCATCAAATAACAGCACTTGTAACACAGCAGCACAGCTCCTCCTGCTATGTAGTGCATGTGTTTCAGTAAAGGGTGGCTTTTGACAGACCTGCTTGGCAGTGAATTTAAAAACTATTTTTAAAGTCTCATAAATGCTTTTATAGCTCCTTTTAAATGTTGTCTGAGCTACGTAGGAAAATGTCATAGTTTATCCCATAACTAACCACAATATTTAATTTAATGATGGGTATAAAACAAGTGCAACAAAGAGAAAATTGTTCTGAACTTTCTTGACACTGTATTTGGCAAATACTTGCTCTTTACCTGACGTGTCATCATTTACTCACTTAGCCCTCAGAGAACAGCAAGATAGCTGAACTATCAATACATTAGGAGAAATCATAGACAAGTAAAGTAAGCTGTGATATTTTGAAATTAACTATGTAGTTCATTTGATGCAGTACATGCCTTATAATGAAAAATCTAGAGGGAAGAGCTTAATGAAATTTTTAAAATCCCTGCGTTTCAGTCATAGCCTGTGTGATGTCATTTGTGTATATATAAGGATGGGTCTTACATGATCTGATGTGGTAAGTTTATGTAGATAGTACTTTACACACACATCAAATGCTTAACTTACTAGAAATGCCCCTTTTCACTCTTCTCTGGATTTGGGCTTGTGTATGTTCATGTGTGTGCATATACATGCATTCAGAGGGGCTAGGAACAGGTACCCTCTTTCATTAAGTAAGTGACATTTCCATTCTGGTACAGCATCTATCTATCTTCTTTCTGGCAAAGCTGTGTGCCTTTCAGTCAGCATCTGACTAAAGATCAATGAGAGAAAGCTTTTTGAAGGTGCTTTCAGGTCCTGCGGCAAGGGAGATGATCAGAAAGCTGCCATAAGCTTCGGACCCACTTGACAAATGAGGAACTATTTTGGTGCTCTGTAAACTGCTGTCACATCAGTTAGAAACACTAATTAGAACTACTTTGCTGTTGAAAGTGTCCAGTGCATTAAATACCACTTCTGCTTATTGCAATTAGCTTATCCATTGACTTACACTTTATACCACAAGACTATCAAAGATGGAAATGCATAAGGGATTATTTAATAATTTATGAGGGAAATTAGAACTGAATGGCAAATAGCTTTTGCCTGCTACCCTTTGACCTTTCATTCCTTGCAGAGCATGAAACTCACATGTGAAATATGCTCATCCTTGGTTTTGTCTAGCTGGGGATGTCAACAAACCAGGGTGCACAAGTAAGCAAACATCAGATTGTCTTTTTCTCAGTGATGTGGAGATTAAATGATGTGGGTGGCTTCTGAGAAGCAATAGGGTATCGTGGTACCACTCATTTGGTAAAGAGAGAATTTTATACTCTTCCTTTACTGTTCTCCAAACTGGTTCTTGTTATTGATAAATAACAAATTATTGTTTGTTCGATAATTTATATCAGGTGGAATTGGTGATAATTTTTAAAGCCATTTTGCCTTTTTACAGAGCAAATTTTCAAATGAAGAAATGTAGTAAAGAAGTGAAGTGTTGTAAGGGCTGAGACAACTTCATATTTTTGTTTTAAAGTTAAATTCTGAGTCCATCATATTTCAACGTGCCTTAAGAATAAGAACAAGGAAGCAAAATTTTCTCATACTGTAAAATCCAGAAGTAGTCCAGGCATTAAAAATGCAATGACTCTACATTGTACACAGAAGTTTTTAGCAGAGAGGGAAAAAGAAAATATCATTCCAAATAGCTGACTTGCAATCTAGCACACAACATAAAATCAAGAGGCTTCATTCCTCATTCTGCTTTTGTTACCTTGGTCTAAGCACTTATTCTTTCTGCTTGGATTCCCACTGATGATATTAGTTCTTAGTTCTGCTACCAAGGTGTTAAAGATCAGGATTTGTAATTTGTTATTTTAAATATAAGATGGCAATCTTACCACCACTCATACTTCTCAAGAGCTGGACTGATTTTATCCTTAAGTGATTTTTGGGTTTTTGTTCTCAAATTTCTTTTGTTCTCTGGGACCAGTCCAAAGAGTGCCTGTGTTCTGTTCCTTAAAAATTAGTAAGGTATAACTGTGATGCACAATTTTTTTTCCTAAAGTACTCTTTTAAAGATGCAGACAGAAAACATAAAGCAGCAACAGGCAGTTCCATCTAAAACCTCCTAACAAGAGTTACCCTCAATGATCTGATTCCAAATATATGAAATTCTCCCTGTATTCAAATTCCTTCATATGCCTATGCAGTGATCGAGGCACAATATCTGCCTGAAGCTCTCTATTTCATCAGGCTGCTCCATACAGAAATAGTTCTGAAAAAAGTAATTACTATTTCATTTTCAAAAACTTTAAATAATGGAAGATAAAATACTACTAACCAAGTAATAGGCACACATGCACTTACCAAATGCAAGTACAAATTACAGTTTTAAATGGTGTGGTTCTTTGAAGCTACTTTCAAATTTGTTTTTTTGGTATTTTAGGAAAGAAAAGTCTCTGGAAGAGCAGAATAGAATTGTAAGATCTCAAGCCCCAGCTGAGCCTTCTCAGCCTGCTAACACCAGAGACCAAACCAGTGATCTCATTTGTGCCCTTCTCTTTTGCTGCCTGCAACTGAGAGAAGAGAGAGAATTGGTTTTTTTTCTCAAATTAGAATAACTTGAAAACCAAACCCAAAGGTGATGCAAGAGACCATACTGTAGTGTGAAATGCAGAGCTGTCTGAGGCTTGCTTTGGTTTGGAGCAGTTCAGCTCTTTGGTCCTTGGGCAAGCTGCGCTTCCTTCAAGTGGCTCTGCTCTTCTGGCCACGATGGCAGGAGCACAATGCAGACATCAATTTTTAATTTTTTTTTTCCTGGAAATTCACAGCAACATTGAGAGTTTCTGGCCATTAGGGAGGTCCAGATCCATATTGGAGTTATGGAAAACTTTTGAGGTTCAGCTGTGAATCTGCCTTTGCCACCAGCAAAGTTGCTGTTGATGCCGTTGGAGCCAAGAAGCAATGCCTGGGCAGGAGGAGTGGAGTGTGCATGTACATCCCAGCCTGAGGCTTTGCTTTCCTTCACTTCTAATTGTCTGCTGCCTTCTTTTAAGACTGGTAACCTTATATCAGAGGGAAAAAGAGGATTATTTCTAAGCATGATGAAATTTAACTTGTAATTGCTGTTTCCACAGCAGCCAATTGAGAGGTAAGAGCATAGCTTTACCAGGCAGCTCCTAATCTCTAGGATTTGCAGATGCTGAAAATGAGCAGGAAATCAGGGCAGCAGTGACCTACCTGCAGTGCAAGTGCAACACACACTCACAGATATCCACGCTAAAGACACAACATTCTTAGCAAATTTTGTCTCTTCTGTGCAACTTTGAAAAATCTCATGGTTTGATGTTTGTGTCAGGTTTTACCCAGTATTCATCAGACACTGCATTGTATTTAATGTCAGTTTTGGTATCCCTCTGCTTGAGACATGGTTCCACAATATATTCCATTGCTGGCAAGTTTCAGCAGGGAAGCATTAACTTATGCACTGTCTGCTTCCCATGAGGTTTCATGTTCTTGTAAAATCAGCTATTTAGAAAGAAGCACAGTATTAATGTAACATACTCTTTCCCATGAAACTGCTAAGACAATCCCTGTAAAAAGCAGCACTTCTTCAGATGTCCAGAGTCTATGGTGTGTGCTACAATGCACATTTTGAGAGCCAGCACTGATTTGCATTTGTCCTCCATTTAAAGCCCCTCTACGGTGGCTAAATATCTTCAATTCTAAGAAGCAATTTGGTTTTCCTACACCACACAAAGAGAAAGTGTGCTGTCATGTATATGGTACCTATTGAAAGCCTGCCCTCACACAATTGCCCTCACACAAAACGTGCCATGCTAGTGTTGACTCCCTGCACAGCCTTTTGCTCCTTGGAAGAAGCAAATGCTCCCAGCCCCAAGTGTGGGTGCTGGTGCTGCTCTCCCCTGGACTCGTTTTCCTGCCTGCTGTTTGCCAGCAATGCAGGTGCAGCACGCTGGCTGCTCAAGGCCAGATCAGAAATGTGAGTGTGTTGGCCAAGACTATTGATTCAGAGTTGCTCTGGCACAATTGTAAGGTTTTCTGTCCTAGGGCATTGGTAATGTTCATCAAAGTCACATGTACTTCTCAGAGTGATCACTGAGCAAATCTTTAAAAGTGCACCACATATAGAATGTTCTGAAAAAAGAGTTTTTTATTGCCGTTCTGTTCACCAACAGCTTTTCTGGATTTTGTAATCAACAAATATCTAAATGATGTATTGGCAGGTTTTTTTGTGCAATCCCAAAGAAAAAATGAAAGAGTAAGTTATAAAAGTAGCTTTAGATAATGTCTCTTTCATGATGTCAGGGGATTTTTTTTTTTTTTGTTCTGCTTTAGACTTTTTTGTGGTTTTTTTTTGTTTGTTTATTTTGTGTAGAAGACTCCTAGCCCACTAGGGAGAGTTTGGCCTTTTCCCTAGAAGAAAGGTTTTTTCTGTCAAATATCTTGGTTTGTGTTTCCTTCCCCACCTGCTACTAATTTTAACATATGCCTCACTTGCAATAAAGTGCAATAAAGAAGCAATAAAGCTGCTTCTGGTGACTCTCTGTGGGTGTATGTAAGTGTGGCTGTGTCCAAGAGCTGATGCAGGGGCAGGGAGCTTGGCCATTCAGGTTTGTGCCTGATGGGGGTGTCTGGGGGGTCTTTGCCCCTTTTCCCTGCTAGAGTCAGGATGCTTTGAGGGGAACCTCTCCAGTGCAAGGTCCTCTCCTGACTGTTCCCAGGTATTCTTCCATGGGGTGCTGCTGGGGCTCCCACTCCTGCTTGTGCCCCCGTGGCCAGTCTTATCCAGCTTCTCTTGGTGCTCAGGAGGTGTAATTACACAGTTAAGGTTATTTTTGTAATCTGATAGAAAAGAGTTTAATATACTAACTTTGTTTCATTTAACCATTGTATGTATTAAAACTCCCACCAGAAGCGTGCATGTCTGGGACAGCCCAGTTGAATGCAGTTGTCTTGGAAGGAAAAGGATGTTTCTAAATTAGAATTGGACTGGAGATAAGTCATTTTGTGCTCTGAATTTGTGGGACAGTCAAACTCTTTATATCAGCTTTCCTTGCCTGAGAAATGCTTTTGTGAACTTAGTCCCTTAAAGTCCCTTAAAACTTCTGTAGATGGAAAAATTCCAGTGAGAATTTTAAAATGGTATTTGAAAATAAATATAGGGTATATAAAAATACTGAATAAGCAGCTGAGCAGGAGAAAACTCTAAGAAAAATTGCTATTGTGTAAAGATATATAGTTGCAACAGTGGACTGATATCCAATAATTTACTACTAAGTTCTAAAAACCAGATGACTGCAAAGTGTTTGCTAAACCATTCTTTTTCATCTGACATGTGGTTGGATTATGTGAACTGGCTCACCATTTAAATGGGGCTGCTGAGATTGGTGTGTTATTGATTCAGACAATCCTTGACCCCAGGGATAACACTTGCTGTAAGAGAGGAAACTGGCTTTTAGAATCCTACATCTCTCTGCATCTATGTTATTTGACAATACTGAAAACAAAAAGATTAGGGAAGCAAAGAATGAGTTAATACTGGCAAAGTCAAGCAGCTTGTTTGATGAAATAGTGTTGTTGCTCTCCAGGAAAATATTGAGAGGTGCTGAGACTTTAGTCCTTTGGATTCAAATTCTTTTCAAGAAAGCTATCAGTGGGCACTTGCCAGGATGCCATCAGAACTTTTTCTTTGTAGGGAAACCTCAAAATAACAAATAAGTAATGCAGCAGACTGATAATCAATCTTAATTAACTGGAAACTTGCACTTTTGTGTTTTAAGAACATCATCCCTAGGCCTGTTTGTAGTCCAGGCACTGTCTACCTTCTCAGTCTGTCATTCATCAAATTCTGAACAGTTACCAATCTCCAGATATTAAGCAGGTAGCCTGGCACTTGCCCAATAGATACTGGATGATACTGCAGCTGTTGAATGAGTACTTCATCAAAAATTATTCTTTGGCTTTTTATCAGCTTTTTCAAATCCCAGGTTGCAAATCAGTTGCTTCCTTTTTAGTTACACGCAAGCAAAATGAGATGCACCTGAATACTTTTAAAAATAATCACTTCTAATACTATTTACCAAGGCAAACATTCATCCATCCTCATGTCTTCCTCTGTAGACTATAGCACTTGCTCCTTTCTTACTCTTTCATATGCAAACACTATATCTGTTATAATCACTGAGCATAAGTCAGATAAAAGCAAAATCTGATGTATTGACAATGAAAATGTTCTTCTGAATAAAAACATGGATTACCATGGAATTTTTGCTAGGATTATGCTAAGAGCCTCAGAACTTGTCTCTGAAAGACTTATTCTTCTAATCAAAGTGAACATCCCATTTCTCTATGCCTTTTTCCCAAGCAGGTTGATGAATGATCTCTTTGTATGTACTGCTTTTCCTAGGCACAAAATTTCACTAAAATCATCTGAGGAAAGGGCAACTGGCAATCTCTTATGGGTGATCTTCGTTTAGTCTCTCCAGTGCTATTGAAACAATATGCAGACCTGGGAGCCTGAAATCTCCCACTCTGAATGGTGTTGTGAAAACAAATCCCTTTTGGTGTGGGAGTATCTGCACGGAACAGCTGATGTGGTCTCTCCTTGCAGAGCACTGGCTGCCATGCTCACACTACGTGGCTGTAGGTTCCGTGGTGGGAGGGAGTCAAATGTGGATCCCGGTGGGATGTGTGTGTGCTAGGCTTTGGAGATATTTCTCTTGGAGTTTCAGACAGCTCTGAGCCATTTGCTGACCTTTTGAAGGATTCCTAAAGCTGTTAGTCAGAAAGCATTAGTGTTAGATGCTGGCAGTTCTGAATGGGTTACTTACAATATGCTTCATTTGCTTTTACATGCTTAGATGATGCTTTACTAGTGCCAAGTGGTGGAAGACCAAAAATTACCAAAAATGGGTATGAGATGGATGCAAGGAAATGCTATGTGTGCCAAAATCTTGCTTTCCACTCAGGACACAGGCCTACTGTTCAGGGCCTCTGAAGTACTGATAACGTGTTATACAACGAGCCTGGCCATGCCCACAAAATGCAATGGCAGTGTCGTACTGCCATCTGTGACTCAAGGCACAGTCAGACAGCACAGCTTCAGTGCATTTTTTCCTAGCGGTAACAAAATCCAGTAAAGTCTTCACAATAATTCCTAGATGGATCAATGTAGCATAAAATAGTAGCATACAGATCAGATGAGTCATATTGGAGCTGACTCCATGCTGACAGTGAAATGCTTTCACTTCAGCAAATTCTTGAAGCACCTCATTTCCTATGAACTAGATTATTTTTTCATAAATTGTGGACAACAAATAAGATGAGTTTTAGCCCTTGCCATTGTTGCTAAATGTGGCAAGCTTATCTGTGAGTAATGGAGCCAAAAAGAGCAATCTGTTCCAAAGCCTCCACAAAGTTTTCCATTGTTTGGGGAACGAATCAGTCCATTCTCTACGTGAAAGGGAAAGTCACGCCTAGGAACCTGATTTGTTGCAATGATCTTCTTTAATGTCTTGCACTGCTGGTGACATTCTCGCTGATATTGGGGTCCTTTGTGTGCCTTGTATCAGTTTTATTTTCTTGCCAGGAAATTGGCTTCCTTACACATATATATAGGTGTTTCAATCTTGGATCCTTTTGAGCCTGGAAGTGTGTCTGCTAACATGCTTCAGACCCAACTGCATTCACAGTGGCACAGAACCAAAGTAGAAAAAGATCATGTTAAGGATTTTACCCCATCTTCCTATTGCAGAGTTAAGTTTCTTCTTAAAATCAGTTATATGGTGAATAAAGAGTCATTTGGGAGCTCAGAGTGGCATTTGGAAGGGTATGGCTTTTGCCCTTCCAAATGTACTAGTACTTGCTAGACTGGAGTTGTTTCGATGTTTCTTCTATACTGAGACAAGACTAAGAGAAAAATGTAACTTGAGTTCATGTGATATGATGAGTACCAACCTGAATTCCCACTTCCCCCTGCCTCAAAGAAGAAATATCTGGTTTTATAGGCAATTCCTACCTGGACTATCTAAATCTAAAAAAGTAGTAGGCATGAGTATTAAGAAACCTTTAGCAAGGAGAAAGAAAATGGAGACAGAATTGAGAAAGAAAGGGGGAGGGGAGGAAGAGAGAAAGGGAGTGAAGAGGAGGTGAAGTTAGCCCATAAGGGGCAGCTTTATCCACAAAGATGGGGAAATGGAGAATGCTGGAATTTCCTTCCTCATGAAGATGAAGAGCAGGTTTTTCTTTTACTTTAAAAGGATTGTATCATATATATGTATAAAGTCATTCACCGTTGCCAAGTGTTACTGTAGCTGCTAGATAGTGAACAAGAGCTCATTCTTCCAAATGCCTCAGGACCTTGAATAGGTTATGTAAAGAGTGACTAAGGAAAAAGTGGTAGCCACCATTCTTCATTGTCTAGCAGTGTGGATTGCTATAGGAACTGAGTTGAAGGCCCTGTTGGGTTCAGAGGTAGGCACTTTTGCCATCTTGTATAGGACTAATGATGTACTAGTCTCTTCTCAGCCCAGAAAAAAACCTTATTAAATATCTTTCCATGTCAGCACAGGCAAAGGCTAGGAGGACAAGGCTCACTCCATTACCCTAACTTCCCTTTGGAGTCAGCAGAGATGCAGTCAGTGGTGCTCAGCTCAAAGCTTTCACCATCTGCTTCAGGATCTTGCCATTCTAAGGCTTTTCTTGCATGGTCAGACTAGCAGGGTGCAAGTGAATCCAAGAGGTCAAGGTTTCACACAGCACCTCTCCTGTGACTTGGGGAGGAAAGACTGAAGTCTCAGCCTACTGACTGAGAAATGGCAGTGTAAAGCAAGACATTTTCTTAAAGATTTATAATCAATCTTAGCAGTTTTAGGGCAAACTCACCACAATCTAAGGTCGTCTTCAGTAAGTTTGGGATGCTAGATGTTTGCAGTGCCATGCCCCTGCTGGCCCTAGGATCAAGCTATGCTGAGGTGGGGTGTCTCTGCTTCTGCCTGGCAGGACATCACTGACTCTCCCAAGTCCTCCTGTTGCACCTCTTACACTTCATGGAACATTTCTACTTGCTGCATCCTACAGAAATGCCCTTTTCTTCCAGGGACTGGAGCCCTGCAGCTCCCTGCACCTTGCCTGCTCATAACCCAGCATGTGCCTCGTTCAGCAGGGGGAAAAAGGACTTACCCAAAGCTTCTCAGCATCTCAAGAGCTGTGCAAAGTCGGTGCAGGGTCACTGGTGCAAATCCCAGATGTCCTCTGGAGGCCGGAAATGCCTTCCTGAGCCAATGCAGCTGAGTCTGATCCATCAGCTTAAAAGGAGACTGGGAAATGTTTGTGAGAAATTGCTGTTGCTGGAGAAGGAGTTAATTTTTCTCAGACTTTTTTTCCTTTTTTGCTTTGTTTTACTTTTCGGTTTCTTTGTTTGCTCCTCAGAGAGGAATGTGGGCTCAGCTTACAATGAGTTAGGACTAGATCAGACTCTTTTTAAAGAAAAGCCTGAGATTCCAGGGAAGGATTTTGTTCCTTTTGTCTGCTTTTCTGTAGAAGATGCTCATTAAAAGGAGAGTCTGAATTTCAAGAGCAGTTCTATTAGAGAGGTAGAAAGCAACTCTAAAGCTTGACTTTGGATCCTGATTTCCTCTAAGGTCTGCTGAAATTCAGATTTAGCCTGGCCCTAATGAGTGCTGCTCAGAACTATGCCATGCAGAATATTTCTGGGCTATACCAGGCTCAATTAACTTCTGGCAGCTTTTGGTGGTCATTTTGAAGCCCATTCTGTGGGATGTTTTTTCAGGGGTCACTCAGCAGTGTCTCACTACAGAGAAGAGCACTATTGAACTCCTTGGAAAAGCTATGAAATTTCATACACTGGCTGCAACCCCAGGAGACTAATCCAGCCCCAAACACTATCACTCTTAGATTTGTGTTTCATTCAAGAAGTCATGAAGCAATCTATTTTGCTAGGGAAAAAAGAAAATCATTATTTTATCATCATTCTGAGTACTTTCCATAGGAACAAAATTTATCAAAAATGCCTGAGATCTTTGAGAAATGTCTCAGTTGTGCAGAAAAGCATTACATGGATTGTGAACTTAGCCTTTCTTTGGGTTTTTCTGCTTGTCATTTTTACTTAAATACAAATATTAATGAAGACCTAAACATGCCCTTTTGCTATTGCCCTTTATTTTGCTTTTCTATAAAGATAGCTCATAATCCTACAGCTATCTTTTTGCACTTTAAAAGGTTCTTGCTTCTTATTGCTGTCAGGATAATAATGCTGCATCATTCCACCTAACTACCAATAAATAGAAATGCAGAGCCATGACTTCTCTTCAAAAGCATGCAGGCTCCTTTGTATGTTTCGGTATATATAAATATATCTTTCAACTCGTAGCTGTAGCACAACATCTGAATTAAATCATGACTTATTCTTTCTATTAAAGCTGTGTTGTCCTTGCCATTATCCCTTTTCCAGTAAATGAGTACAATGAAAAATTGATTCTAGCTGTATTGGTCTGCAGCAAAGTAACAAAAGATGATTGTTACATTATCAAAGTCCTCTCTGCATCCATAATATAAGAATTGAAAACACCTGTCTTTATCTTCTCACTCAATATTGCACCTGAGTCACATTTTCCTGGAAAACACTTTAAAAGGTGTCCACTGTATGTTATTCAGATTTAACAAATGCATTATTCAGGCTGTCTTCATTTATTTTGATTACCTGAGATTGCTCTGCCATCCCTGTGAGTTATAAAAAGCCTAATATTAAATGCCACACTAGACTAGTATGTCAGTAACAATATCAGATGACTTCTCTTATGTGAAGCAGTGTGACAGCTGAACAAGCACACTTCGTAAAATTTATGTGGAAAACTTGTATTCAAGGGGGACATTTCATGTCATGGCACTCCCTTTCTAAAAAGTAGAGCAGGGCAGAGGGCTTCAGTTAAGGGAGCTTGACCAGCATGACCCAACTGGAAGTAGATTTGGGGAAAGTGACAGTGGACATTAGTCTGCATTTCTAGAAAGGGTAAGCCAGAGCTGGTTGCCTAAGACTGTCAGCTGTGCTTTATGGACATGCTTTCTAATACTTTAACAGGCAATGCTTAAGAGCAGCTAATTTACTGCATGTTTAATAGCAGTCTGAAAATGTTGAGCATTCAGTAAGAACAGAGAAATAAGTGAGCTGCTTTAGAGACACGGCCATCATTTCAACATGTGCATTTGCATATTCCATCTAATGCCTCAAGTCAGATGCCTAAAATTAGTAGATTTATTTGGATGTGTGGAAATAATTGTAATTTGTTTCACAGCAATCAATTTGTGATGCTTTGATTTCCCTTTCTACAGAATTAAATTATTAAGGGGCAAATATGATTTTCAAGATACTTTTTATCATTCTCTCTGCTTGAAGTTCTGGCAAGTTTGACACACTATAACCCAACATTCTGCCATGAGTAATAAATATTAAAAATACCTCCAATCAAATAAAAAACAAATTAAGTATGAGAAGTGCAAAGAAATGAGGGACAGCAGGCTAGCACCTTGCCAGGAAATGTGACCATAATAGGAGCCCATTTTCTGTATCCACCAATTGTCTGCAGCCACGTGAGACAGCAGCAGTGCTCTGAGTGAGGAGACTGTGTCCCTCAGGTTCTGTTGGGAGTGCAGGGAGTCGCATGAAGGGTTGAGCTGTTCTTCAGAGGTGCCTTCATGACACACAGACCTGCTCTCTGGCAAGTCCTGTAAGGCACAGGCTAATGGGAATTGCAGCACCTCCACCCCAGCAGAGCCAGTTAGGGCTGCTGCAGTGATGCTCAGCAAGGGGCATTTGCTCCAAGATTTGAGGCTGCTAACAATCCTGTCCTAGGCAACAGGGAGAGATGATGGTCATCTGAGTCTTGCTCCAGCTCCTCAGCTCCCTGACCAGAGCTGGAGCAGAACTTGGGCCAGAAGAGATGTCCTTGCTATTCAGAGGGAGTCTTTAACTACACCTGAATGGTGTTTGTATTGCCCCCAAGATGCCTGGTGGTGATCAACCGTGACATGACACACACTTGGGAAGCAGGAGAAAGCAAGCTCAAGTGTTCAAATTCTGGTCAGTTCCTGAGGCTAATTCATACCAAGCCCACGGAAACCCCTGAGCTCCCCTGGCCCTGAAAAGCAAGAGCCCACCCTTGTTCCAGCAGTGAAACCATCAAAGCCCCTGCCTACACCTTTCTTGCTTTTGGCAGGAGTACCCATATTTTTCTCCATCCTCTGCCCTCATTTTGTTTCTCTGTTTAAAAACCTTGCTTTTTGTTTTAGCAGAGGAATAAAAACATCTGCTTGGAAATTAACTTCAAAGCCCTTAGTCATTGCACAGCTACAAGCACAGAAATATTCCCTCTCAATCTTTTTAAATCTTGATTTTAGTGTTTGTTTTTTTTTTAATTATTTTTAAGTTCTTTACTGCTGAACACAGACTGGACTGGTAAGTCAGAAGCCAAGCTTCACCATGCCTGCACACAGCCAGTGCTGCAACCTTGCCCTGCTGCTGCAGCCTTCCCTGGCACCACCCCACTCATGCCCCACTGACCCAGCAGTACAATGGCTATCCACGATCCAGTAAAGCTGTGAGATTTCCTCACTAGTTTATGCCAGTTCCTCGAGTCCCAGAGGGGTCAGACCTTGCTGTGTCTGTGTACATGGGGACACCAAAATGAGAGAGGGAGCAGAAGAGCCCGTGCAAGTGCAAAGCCTTGTCTTCAGCTGTCCTGGATATGTAAGGGGATATTCAACAACATCTGAAGTTTGCATTGGCTCAGAGGAGACCCTGAGTACCAGGATGCCTCTGTCAAATGTTTTTAACCTTTCACTGGCAGTATCATGTTGATACCTCGATGGGAGCTGTGCACACCTCTGCTGCCAGCACTGCTTTGCTGGTGGCATTTTGGGGCTTCTGCTTCTGATCCCAGCCAGGTAAGGTAAGGAGGAGAACAAAAATGGAAAAAATATATCTGGATCTAGTTAAAGGCTACTCCTACTGGAAGCTGACCTCCGTGCATCTGTCTGGCCCTCCCTCCACGTGCCTGTCCCCTGCACAGAGGTGTACACAGAGGGTACCTCAGCTGCATTTCTTCCTCTGCTCAGGCCATGAGTGTTCAGGTGGCTCTGCCTGCACCACTGTGGGGTGGTAGGAGGGAACTGCACACCTGGATCCATGGGAACCTGCAGTCCTGCTGTCTGCAGAAATGAGCTGCAAAGCTGCTGCTTAGCTCTAACCCTTAATATATTCATGTTTCCTCATCAATGCAACTAGCAGGTGAACTGAAAACTGAGTTTATGATGGGATTCTGGCTTTCATTAAGGAATTTTGTACCTATTTAAAAAATATATGCAGGAGCATGTTGCTGATTATTTTGAGAACCTATGCAAATGTATTGATTTGCAGTAGGAAAGGCTTGCTGTGAAGTGTAAACTAAGCCATTTAAATCATCTTGCATGGTAACTGGAGCACCAGCTCTATTTATTCTATGAGTTAATAATCTATTACCTGCCATAGTTTCATAGTTGCACTTGGGGTCCTTGCTGGCCTAAAAGAGCTAGCTGCTGTCTTCCTGCTTACCTTTGCCAGCAGATAACCCTCCTGCTCTCTGGGCTGGGTTTTGTTTGTCGCTATTTGATGGTGTCCCAAAGTGTGCTAACTGCTCCTTTGGCTAGGCAGGGCTGGCTCCCTTCAGCAGGCCAGGACATGGGGGCCTCGAGTGGGGGCATTCTGCAGAGCCAGGACATCAGTGGCTGTCTCCAGCTCTACTTTTGATTGCTACAGATGACTTAACAAATATCTCTCTATGGGGAGAGTTTCCACCTAAACACTTCTGCCAAACGTGATCAGGGATATATTTGGTTTCATTCCCATCCCAAGTCACAGCGGGTCAGATGGAATTGAAGACTAGACAGACCCTAAATTTTTTTCATGTCCCTGCATATGAACATATGGAGGCAGTTTCAAAGACAGACCAAGGGATATATTAACACATAAATCCTGTAGAAAGCTGTATTGGTTCTCAGGCAAAAATACGCATGAGCATGTTTTCAGAAACATGGAGCTGAAGTCTGAGGTAGTGAAAGATGTTCTCTGAAATCCCTAACTGAAGCTCTGCCCTCAAAGTGGGGGATTGCACAAAGCAACACACCCTATAAAATGAGGGCTCCTTTAGCAGGTGCTCTTCACTAATTGAAAAGTTGAGATGAAAATTTTCTGTGGTGAAATAACTTTTCCCTTCACCTATGTTTTATGTTAACATAATAGTTTAGGCTTTTAATGGGTTGCTCTCAAATCTGCTTTTTCCTAACAATAGAACTAGAGTCATTCAGTAATTGAGGGGTTATTTGATACACAAATGATGCATGTATCCACCAAGGCAAAACCACCCTAACTTTTGAAGGCCTTGCATGTGATGCACGTAGCATTTACCCGTTTAGAAAACTACAGGCTTTTAGGATAACAGACCATGGGCTGAGTCAAGTGATACTGAGTGGCTCAAAACTGTAACTCAGTCCTGGTAGTCAGTGCTGCATCCATTCAAGGAAAACACAATGTTCTAAAACTTCCAGATGAAACAGAGAAAAAAAATTAAATGCAAATGTTAAAATGCATGTTTTAGTTCTCACATTTTACAAATTTAAGAGGTGCTGAATTTTACTGACAGTTTTCTTGGCAGCAAGTGAATTCCAAAGATGCACATGCAAATATTTGTCAAAACTGAATTTTCAATTTTGCATGCATAAGGATTACTCCAGAAGTGCTGGCATACTCACTTGCTCACAGAAGAAAAGTAGTGTCATGTGGCATGTCTGGCCAATCACAGGAAAACTGTGTATTTTTAATTTTAAATATTCTGATTAATCCATAGAATAAAAAAATATAGTGAAAAGAAAGTCACTGAATATATTTGAATAATAAATTCAAGATGGTGTGATTGGCTTATATATATTCCCCAAGCAAGGAGAGACAAAATTAATCAAATAAATAATTCATTTTGAATTATTTGTTCAGGTCTGTTTTTACAAGTAATGCCTAATAGTGATGTCTGAATTTTGCAGTTTGCTATCATGTCTCCTGTTGTTCTGGTACCCACTGCTTTCTTTGGGTCTGACTTCTTCACACGTGAGCTCTGCATTTGCTGTGATGGTGTATCTTCTGCGAAAGAGTTGCTGAAAGCAATTAGGCCTTTAGTAGCAGTCACTGAAAGTCCAAGGTGCTCGTTGACCAAAAGTCATTAGAAATGTAATGGTGCTCATTTCCACTAAATCATTACAACACAAATAGCATTCCTCTGCCTTGGCCTTTGAGCAGAATTAGATTCAGGTTAGAGTGCATCCGTACACTTACCCCGAGAAGCACTCAGTGCTGCTGTCCTAATTGCACCCCAGATATCTAGACCATATTTAGAGAGAGGATTTAATGGCTCTGCTACCAAAAGTCCGTTAGTCTTTCATTGCATTTATTTTCATCAGAAAAACTAATCACTTTGTTCTCTGAGATAAATACAGTAATTAAAATATAATTCTTCTTTCTTTGATAGCTATGTGATGTATGGTACTCGTCTACAGTCTTGTTCCAAGCTCACAGAGGAGGGAAAGCACAAAGTTGAACTATTTAATCATGTATCACTCTCCTGCCATTAATAAAGCCCTGCACTGAGAAGGGGACAGCGAGTTGCTAAGCAGAACTGTGCCTCCTTGGCAGCACCGTGCTGGGCCAGGGCAAACCAGCCCTCGTGGTGGATGGGGAGCTAAGGGTATGCAGGGGGACTGTGGGGCCTGTGAAGGGCAGTGTCTGCTGCTTGCCTGAAGCCCCAGGCCTCACTGCTCCTGAAAAGCAAACAACAAGGTGCTAGAGAATCATTTCCCTCCATCCGCTAAAGGTGAGGGGTGGAACCACAATTGGTGCTGCAGCACAGTCTTGCTGAGGGGAATTTAAAGTGCTAAACAATGTGTCTCTGCTCCAAAACCCACATGTGAGGCTGAGGGCTTTGAACAGGAGCCTGCCAGGCACATCCTGCTGCCCAGGCAGCAGCCAGGGCTGGTGCAGAGGGGGATTGTGACAAGGCTGGCAAAACCTGGAGCAGTATGGTCAGCTTTTTTCATAAGGACTGCCAGATGATTGTGAATTTCGTTGCCAAACATGACTGTATTTGAAACACAAAAGTGCACGAATGTAAGTGGCACTGTCAGCTCCCTAAAAATCACATTTTTGGAAGTCTGTAATACTTGTTCTGTTCCATATGTGGAGGGATTTTTATGAAATGTTCCAGGCAGAAAGTGAAAAACTCTGTGGTGTACTGGCACGATAAAGCTATCTTGCATGAACGAAGTGCTTTCCACTTAAAGTGACTTGCATAAGTGGAAATATTATCCCCATTTTGCTGATGAAGAAACTGAAGCCCAGCATTTCCTTTGAGTCACATCCAGTGAGCAAGGATAAAGCCAAGAATGAATGTGCTGACATGCAGGATTTCCCATTGCCACCAGACAGGTTGTCACCACTGAAAATATTTCATTCTGACTTTATAGTTGTCTTCTCCCTGATTAAAGCACCATCTTACTAACCACTTTATTTCAACATGATAGAAAAAAAAGAATTGTCTGTATTTGCTCCAATCTGTTCTCCAAGACATCTCTTAATGTGGTGGGAGACTTTGCAAGCTCCACTTGCAGTGACTGGGCACAGCAGAGAAGGGGCCGTGTCCTAAATTAGCTGATGCAACTGGTGCCTGCACTAAATCTGTATCTGTGCAGGTCTACAATATATGGAAGGCAGCAAAATGTGGCTCCTGGAAGACTTATGTTGTCTGTAAGGAATCTTTATAGCTTTGGTTAGAATTGTTAACAATTCAGCAAAACGATACGAGACGTAATTATGTGAGCTATTGATCAATGCATATTAAGAAAGACCTCCATTTATAGGTCATTATGAAGCATTATTGGGGCCTCTGAGTGCATCAATAAAATAATTTATTTTCTCACATGGATGCTAAAGAAGACTTAGAAAGATGCCATGTGCAGAAAGCTGCTTGTGCCAGTAAATTATATTTACATCTGCTGCATATGGATAGGCGGGATGCAGGCCAAGTATGTGATGGTGGGAAGCAGCTTGCTGCTTCTGTTTTGGGAAAGTTCATCACGGTTGAAATTTTGGACAAATTAGATTCTGAATCAAACTAGAGAGACAGCAGCAGATGAGCTCAAAACTTTAGTTGCTCCAGAAACTCCATTCAGAATAATATACTATCTCACGTGTCTTGTCTTTCCATCGGAGTTTTGAGGACATTTTCTGGTTGCTGATGGGAGCAGGGAAGAAGAGAGGATCTTGTACTGAAAGGGAGAAAAACACACATAATCTGCTTTGCTCTGAGTTTTGTGTTTGGAAAATGAGGACATGGAAGAGGTCCATCTTTGCTGCCATTTGGATACAACAGCAAGAAAAATTAAAAAGGTATGAAAGTCAACTACGCCAGAGGCGAATCTGGTCTTCTGCACTGGTTTGTTCCCAAACACAATATAAATGATAGATAAATTCAACTACAATTTTTGGACAAAGTGTAAGGCTTGGAGGTGAAGGATACGAATACAAGCATTTTGTACTCAGAGGCAAATGAGTGCAGTAATTTCCCTGGTACAAAGCCAGAGCTGAACAGACACCTTCCACAAGGTCCTGTGGCCTGGCTTTGCACCTTTTTAGGCTCTTGTCCTGCTGCCCCCTCTCTCCATTGGGCAGCAGCTGGGGGCTGGAAGGGAATAACCTGGGGTGTTACGATCGGGATCCAAGGTCAGACCTCCACCGCGGGACCTCCTCTCGGGGAGGAGCTTCCCTGCCACAGGAGGATTCCAGGCAGGAGCTGCTGAGGCGTGGGTGGAGAGCAGCTTTTGCCTTTGCTGGTTCTGCATTTTGTCCCTCTGGATGAGCAAGAAGCCTGGTCTGCTTCCCAGTGCTGTGCCCAAGACAGGATGAGAGCACCCTGACCGAAGGATCCATCCAGCAATGCAGCCTGAACATTGCTGTTGCGAATCTGGAACACAGTGCAGACCCTGACGTTGTTTTGCAGTGCAGAAAAAGCAGCCTTTTTTTTTTTTTAGAGAACGTGATAGAAATGGGCTCTGGCTTAATCTCCACACCTGAGGTTGGATGAGTGGCTCAAGCAAGAAGAGCTACTGCTCTGTAACCCAAATAATGTCTGAAATGCAGCTCAGTGGGAAAGGTAAACAAAGAAGGAAAGGGGAAAATGAAGACTTTTCAGTCACTGTGCTGATAGTTTGTTGGCATGTAGGTGTTACAGACGGAGAGCTGGCTGAAAGGTGCCCAGGTGCTTTCAGGGCTGGCTGCTGATGGGTGAGAGGTGTGTTACAGGCTGTGCACAGCCGTCCCTCTCTCTGGAATGAAAGCCCCACGTGCTGGCAGCAGTGGCACAGGGGCTCAGGGGCTTCTCAGCATTGCTGCTGCTGCTGCTGGTGGAGTGCACAGCAGAGCCCTTTTGCAGCGCTCTGGCCCTTGCCTGCGGGCAGCAGCACCTGCCCAGCTACCAGCAGCCATGGCTGTGTCCAAAGTTAAGGATACTGACTGATCCCTGTGCTCCCCTGCTCAAGGATCCTCTGATATCAGCACGGAGTGTCCCCCGAGGATGTCATGCCAGCCTTTGCTGCTCAGGGCGCTCCTGCAGATTGTCTCAGGGCACCTACCTCTATTTCTCCTGCAGTTATTTTGCTTTAATTCATTTTCTGAGTCAGACCCAGACAGTGACAGCTCACCATAGTAGATCACAAATGGGGTGAATATGTAGAATAAAATTTTCCTGCCACAGATACGGGGTGGAGACCAAAGGAGACTGAAGACCCTTTCCCAAGCCCTTGCAGGACATGTGCTGCTGAGGCTGGACGAAACCTGACTCTACAGGCCAACTTCTGCCTTAAACTCAGAATTAAGAATTAAACTTAAATTTCACTGGCTCCTGGCAAGTGAAATTACAGCAAGTACCACAGTGATTTGCAGAGGTAAATGTTTACTTCACCAGTAAAATGCCAGTGTCTGGTGTAGTCCCCCAAAGTGCACACTCCTGCTGCTGTCACTTGTTTATGGCTATCCAATTTTGCCTCTCAAATTTAATAATTTTGGCAAGTTAATTTCAGCCTCTTCTTGACAAGGAAAGTAGCTACAAGGAATAATAAAAAAAAAAAAAGTGGGAAGAGTGAAATGCTCAGGCAAGGTTAATAGAAAGATATTGCATGGCAAGTTGCTTACATTTCAAGACTATTAAAAATGTTAACATTCAAGCGGATCTGTTTTGTCCAGAGAAAAGAACACAGTGTCAACTTAGCAGGGACTGAAAGTCCTGCAGCAGCCAGTTTGTGTGCTGTTGGAAGGTGGCACATTTAGGTTAAACCAAAGGGCCTTAAAAGAGATAAAACAATAATAAAAATTCTTAGGATAGCAGCTGCAGAATATCCTAGGTATGTTCTTTCTGTGCCTTCAGTACAATGGCTACACCTCTTCAGGTCAGCCTGGTGCAGGTTAAGCAGCCATAAAAACCTCTGGAGTGCTGATCCTGCAGTCTTAGGGAGGGCTGGCAGCTGCTGGCTCTGCTCCATCCTTGGGTTGTTTGCTCTGCCCACCTGCCCTTTGGCCTCTCTGGTGGTGTTGTTCCCACCAAATCCTGGGAATGATTGCAGTTTGTTTTGATGTGTGTCAGTGCCAGCTCTGGACTCTGGAGCTTGCCTGCAAGGCTGTTTCTTTCGGTAAGGGGGCACACCCCTCTCCCTCATGGGCTGCTGTGACCAGTACTGTCTCATTAGCTGGAGGGAATAGTTGAGCCTGTGACTAAAATCCACCACACCAGAGACAGAGCAGCTCCCAGCAGATCTCAGGGGAGCCGGAATGTGGCTGCCAGGCTCTGCTCTGGTTCCAGGGCTCCCTGGCAAGCCCCACTCCCAGTGCCCAGCTCCTCTGTGGCCAGGACCCCAGGCACAGGCTGCCCACCTCTGCCTTGAGGATCTCTGGCTGCACTTACCCCATCCAGCCCCCTCCTCTACAGGTGATGAATACTTGGGTGCGTAAATTAAGAGAAAATTTAAGAAAAATTGGCTAGAGAAATTAAAACTGCCTCAGGCAGCTTAACTTGTACAGTGACACATACAGTACTTAGCACCCTAGATTTCATTATTCTTAACAGCATAACTGGAGTCCTATTTTCACACATTAAATATTCTTGGATTTTTTTCCCCAATGAGCAGACATATGATTTTTTTTTCTCTGCCATCAACATGCATGTTTTGTCCTTTCAGAGACTTTTTTCAAATTGGAATACAGATTAGTTTTACCTACGATTTAAAGAACTCCAATGCAAGGTAAGGCCTTGATTCCTGTTTTTTGTGGAAATGTATAGCTGTGGGGCTATGAGGAGCTGCTCACTGCTTAGCATTTCTGAGAGCGAAGCTGTGCAAGAATACCCTATTTTCACATCTAGGCTTTCACAGACAATGTGAAATTTGACTGTTTGTCATGAAAAAAACAGTCTTCTTAAGTAGGAATTGGCATGCTCTTGTGCTCTCCCAGGCCAGATCTGCAAAAGCCTGAGAGCATGAAGGAAGTGTCAAAGCCTACAAGAGACAGACCAAACAACCAAGGCCCATTTTATCTGCCTGAGGTAGAGGCTGATGATGTATAATGAGGAGCCTGGCAATATCTGAGATTTCCACTTGCCACTGGAAACAGTGGAAAAGACCTCCCCAGCAAGCCCTGTGGCAGCCAGGCTCCCAGGTAAGGTACCCACTGTGTGGGTGGGAACACACCAAAAGGCATTTGCTGAAGCAGACTTGGGGGGAAGCTGGGAGTGGCCAGCCTGGGGGGAGGTTGGGTGAGTCCTGTCATGGACTTTGGGAGGTTTGCTAGCACTGGTGTCAGTATTGTCTTTGCCTTTCCTGTTGGGTTAAGACAGCGTGTGCAGTGAAAATTCGTGTGTCAGGGTTTCAGTCCAAGGCAGTTTTTGTGTGCACACACCCCTGCCTAGATCTTGCTGGGCTATTTCCTCACATCCTTCTGAAGCCCTAGAGCCTCTCAGGGTGAGATTTGGGAAACAGGAAGCTATTCATTAGAGAATTGAGCCCAGGGATGCTGCCAGCTCCCCAGACATGGGTGTCTTCATTTAGGGGTGCTGAGCATCTTGCTAGGCTCCTCTCCTGTCTAGTGTAAAGCCCCATGGACTGGAAAAAAGCCTGGGGCTGCTTGTGGAACTGAATCCCATCCTTGGGACTCTGTGCTGTGAAACACAGGGTCTGCTGGCCCTTGCCTCTACCTCACATACCTCACCCTCTCCGGGCACTCCTGGGCTCTGTGTCCCTGCTGGTGCAGTGCTGTCCTGCTTTCAGACATACCAGGCTACCTCATGTGAAGTGTCAAGTGGCACTAGATGTTCATGATTAGGAACTCAAATTGTTATTTGTCCTGGGACCAGGGTGACCTCTCTGGTGCAGAGTATCATCTTTCCTAAGATGATCTTCAGGTGTCTCCATCCTGCTGCTCATTAAACTTAAGCCTCACCTGCTGGGATGATCCAGGCATATCTCATCTAAATAATTCTTTGCTGTTCCAGGGGGCTTAGATACTCCTGGCAGCTTTGTCTGTCTTGTTCTCAACCAGTGAAGCACAATTTAATCTTAGGACTTGAAATGTTTTACTCTAATGAAGTCTCTGAGTTTAGAGAACGAGTGAAATGTAATAATCTATATGTTACAAGAGGTCAAACTAAATGAACTAAGAGTCCATTTTGGCCCTAAATTATGAATTTAGAATTATTTCCAATAATGAATGCATTTGTAAAACTTGGATGCCTTCTCAGGAATAATCTGCAAACAGAAAAACAACTTGTTTTGTTAAGTAGACTATGACAAACAGTCCTTCCAACTTTATGCTATGCAGACATGTATTTTTGGATATTCTTTGGGGGAAAAATCTACTGCAGTCAAATCTACATAACCTGCAAGAAAAGAATCTGAAACAAAACAAAGGATATATGTAGATTATGAAAGATAGAGAATCAGCTTGGAATTCTAATGTAAATGTATGTCATTATCAGTAGAGATCACTTGTAAAGCACTATTTTAACTTGAAAAGCCAAGAACTAGAATATTAAAGTGAAAGTCTTTTTACATGTGCATTTAGAACAAAAGGTACCCTGTCATTAGAAGTGATATATAACAGGCAGATGAGGGTTGTTGTTTTCAGTGTTTGGTTTAAACACAATAAAGATGAACAAAATTAAAATATGTTCATTGATGCATGAGGATGAAGTCAAGATCAGAAGTACAATTTCCTAATTTTTAGATTTATTCGAAGACTCTTCCTTTGTATTAACTGCTACAGATGTTTAATGAATACTTAAAACCAAACACTGCTTCCCATCCCCCCCCCCACTGTGTTCAATGCTTTTTGTACAGGCAACCTGATAAAAAGAGTATCTAGGAGGAGGGAAAGGCAAAATCAAAGTTGATGTATCCGAACATCTACTGCATGTCTAAATACAATGAAATTTGAACTGTGTGGGTGTATTCACTCATTTTAAAGAATGTTCATTGATTTTAGTTTTATTATGTTTGGAATTTAGTTTTATTATGTTGGAATTGTGGTGTGTTACGCAAAGGCCATTTTACTGATCTTTATGATTCCATAAAAGCCTATGACAATTTGGATAAAACTGGCTGCTCTGTATTTTTTCTTTCTTTCTGCTGTTAGACTTTATACTTAGCTCCAGGTATAATGACCACATGGAGCTTTCTCCTCATCTCACTGAAAATTATAGGAACATTGCTGCAGACTCCAGGGCATCCAGCCACAGGATACATCCTGGACCCTTCACCAAAGACACCTGGTTTGGATGTGTGTGGAGTTGGGACAGCATGAAGCTGACATGAACTGAAACCTGTGGTAACAACAAATGCAGAGTGTTGGAAAGGTATTGGTATCTTGAAGATTTAAGTTAGTAAAGATCTGTGATCAAATTTCCATGAGATTTCAGAGATGCGATGCCCTGTTCTGATGAGATTCTCTCCTCCTGCCACCTGTCTGTAAGTTTACTTCCTGATGTGAACATGGAAAGAAGGATAAGCTTGATGAAAAGGTGAGTCAGTGTCCAAGCAACACTCTGAATTTTCCCTTTTTCCTTACAAACAGGAGGAGTGAATTTTAGACAGAGGAAAAATAAGACACAATATCCAGGAGTGTCAGATACAGCCAGGGAATGGTAAGAGGACTTAGAGCAGGGGAGTGGGAGTCCTGAGAGTTGGGATATATTTATAACTCTGTAGAGATCCCACTGTGTGGACTTGGACAAAGTGCTCCAGATTGATGTGAATATCAGTAGCAATACATAAGACCCCTGTTGGCTTCCACAAGCTTTGAAGTATGTTTGAACCAGACTTCAGTGGCTCAGTACGCACTGCACTACCTGCTCCCGTTCTCCCAGGCTGAAGCACAGACCTCCTGTGTGGAGCTGCCAGGCCAAAGCTTTTTTCCTGAGACCCAGAGGAGGCAGAACAAGGATGCAAGGTATTGGAAAGAAAGGCTTTTGTGTTGAGAGACCAGACAGCGAAGGACTGGAAAGCGTCACTTTTATGGAAAGAGACCCCACCCAGTTGGGTACTACTTGTCTAGGGTGCCCAGGGCAGTTTTTCTGGGAACAGCAGGGTCTGTTGGACACATTAAGACATGGCAATTAACCCTTCTGTGCCAATTAGCCAGTACTTGCAAGGAAGTCTGATAGGAGAGGGTTACCACGCAGCTGGAAGCCACAGGGGACAAAAGGCCAGTTGCTGCCGGGCACAGGTGAACCATCAGTGTAACCTGCACCTCCCAACCTGTGGCTGGCAGCTGTAAAGCTGCAACTCTTTTTCTGTTCCGTGAGTGAGGTTCTACACTATGGTTTCATTTCATCTGCTGGGTGAGGCATGTTTCCTATAGTTAAGTTGAACATACAGCACATCATCCTGGCTACATTTTCCAAGGGTGTTTTTGAGTTTGTGCACACAGGTTTTCCACAGGGACCCACTTTTCACTCACACTCCCCCTTTGCTAAGTGATAGCAATCAAACCATGCTACATCCAAACTCCTAAGCTTTGAGATAAAAAAGATTTTCTGAGGAAGGGAGCTTACAGTCTAATTAGTTGATGGTGTTTCTCTTCACACAGTTTGTACTTCTGGATCGAAGGTTGATGCGATTTAAGCACTGGCTTTCACCACAACAAGCACCCAGAGCTCAGCTAAATTCAGGCAAAGCCCAGGCTTCTGAGGCACAGATTGTATGCCCTGTAACACCGACCACTATAGAGATGAAGACCTTAAAACTGATGCTGTTATTGCTAATCCCAGCTGGAGAAAATTTGGTGTCGGAAATAAGATCATGTTTAAAGAGATTTTTCTCTAATCCTGGCATGTTTCAAAATCCTGGGTGAGATTTAGTTAAATCCATGAAGGGAGAAGAGATGAAATTCTAACCTCAGAATCCACAAAATTCCTGAACCAAAATGGACACCACACAGTTGTTAACCAGCTTGTCTCCATCTCACAGGCAGGCCAACACGCACACGCACTGTCTGTGTGTCACAGGGAAGCTGGGTGACATGTCAGTGTGCCAGGGATGCCCGTGGCAGGACAGCAGTGAACTGTGCCAGTACAGCGAGTGCCACTGCTGCCCAACCTGCCCTCCTTTTCTTTTATTATTAGCCTAACACAAGTATTTGTTCATCTCCCTCGCCGAGACCATTGGGGTTGGGAGTAGAGGGGATGCAGGACTGCTGTGTGCTGTGTGGGAGATGGGGCTGTGTGGGGCAGCATGGGTTCCTTGCCTCCTTGCTGGCAACTCCACACAAATTCATGATTAATTACCACCCAGAATTCTACTGTCAACAGTCTCAACTGAACTACTGTGCGAGGAGAAGAGGCCCAAAAAGGAAAGTTTCTGGTTTTGTGACACAAACGTCCTTCAGGAAACTCTGGTTCAAAGGGCACTGCTGGCACTGTAAGTGTGGGGGGGAGGAAGCCACATGCTGCAGTGCTCCTGGTGCTTTGCCATGCTATTTATCTTTCCCAATTAACTACTGGAGTGCTCTTGCTACAGCAGCACCAGTTCAATAGCTGTGAGTGGGAAGTCAGCAGCCCTGATGCAACAGCACAGCAGCATACTTCCATTAGATGTTTCCAAAAGAGACTCTTCAGGTTTCTGCCAGAACATATTAATGACTTCTTGTATGTAAACTGGTCTCTTTCAAGATACAGAATTGTATTCCTAAAAAATAGTCTATTTAACCCAACAGCATTGAAGCTGAGGGCTATGGGTTTGCTTCAACTAACTGGTTAATGAATTCTTCACCACCACTTTGTTTCACACATTGTCAAAACAAGAAACTTGTGCTTCAGAGGGAGGCTGGGTCATCTTATCTACACTTTTTCAATGCTAATTTTAAAATTTATTGAGGTTATCTGTAACTTTGTCTGTTTTGAAAGTATCCAGTTGCACTTATTTTTAATTTTTTTTTGTTTGTTTTTCAGAATTCTGCTGAGTAGACTCCACTTTTTGAAACAGTGTCATTTCTATGTGGATTTAGTGTGTGGTGTGTTTGCTCAGGGTACTCAGGTTTTTTTTCATGTGCTTGCTGTTTTGCAGGGCATGCACCACAGACCCTACATAATTTTTCTCGGTTTGGAACAGACAGTCCTGGCTTGCATGAGAAATAAATTTGTCTTATGTGACATCTATCTCAATGGCCAGTAGAATAGTCTGTAAAAATGTCACACCTGTGGCATGTGTGATTTCTGTTCTCAGACTGGCTGTGGTCTGCAGGTACAGTCAGAAGCTGCACTTGGCTGCCAGAAAAATAGAAACTCCTCTTCATGTAGACAGCTTCCCTGGCTGAAAACCTGGCTGAAAAATCCATTTCTTTCCCCCTTGCCGGCAATATTGCAGTAGTCTTGCCGAGAGGCCAGGGACAGGAAAGTTCTGGCACAAATTCTGCTAAGCAGTTTTCCAGGGTGGTATTTTTGGACAGCATCGTCTCTTGCATTGGTTGTGCTGTCCCAAAGACATGACACTGTGGGGAGCATTAGAAGGCAATATTTGTGTTAACGGCATTCAAATACACTCTGGTTTTCAGCCTAATTTGCACCTACATTTAATTGTTGCAAGATTTTTGTGCCTGACTATAATTTACTGCTGGTGAGAATGTCAAGATGTAGCCATTTAGCTCACTGATTTGTGGGAGCAATGAGGTAATTTTATGCCTAGGTCCTCTCATTTGTACCTGCCAGCAATGCAGAGGCAGTCTTTCCTAATCAAGCATTAAAAGTTCTTCTTGATTAATCTCTGACTTTGTTGGAGACATTCCAGATTTAAGCCAGTGTAATTCATTTCAGGATCAGACCCATTAAGTGTTTTCCAATGAGTAATATATTGTGTCACTCTTCTGCTCTTAAAGATTTCCAAAATCACAGAGGGATTGGTGTAGATCTGGGAGATGCATGTATCTTCTGACTCCACTGGCACCTTCTCTCCCATTTCCTGACTTTTGGAGATTTTTCTCTAGGTGAAATTTCTTTATTTCAATTTCTTTCTGCATTCAGCTGGAAGAATTAACAAATGGTGAAGTGTGATACTGTCGATCCAGTGCTCTGTGTGGCCAGGCAATCAGGACAGAAATAATTAACACAGAAAGTGGCCTGCCAGTATCCTGCTGAATGAAATTGGAAGGAGTTCAAATACAAAAAGATTTTTTAGCTTACCACTTCTGGGCTACACATAGCAATAGCCATTTGGAAGGACAACTGCCAGCTTCCATTTCAGATTGCTTGACAGCACTAACTAGAGCACTAAGAGCATCACTCCATTTCAGCAGGAGCCGTTAGCCAGATTTGGGATGCAAAGCATTATTTCCAGACAAGGGAAGAGATCAAAGAGGGAATCAGGTGCTGCTCTGATGTGTTCTAAGGAGATGAATTCCTGTGAACATGGAAGGAAAGGTGGTGTGGGGAGTGCCTCCGGTTTCTAGCCTGCCAGGCAGCTACGTAGGATGTCCTGGCTGCATGGAGACCCCTGCTCCCCTGGGTACCTGCTACTTGTCGCTGCTGCCTCCTGGAGGGATGATGGCTGGGTGTGGGCATGGCCACACAGTGCCCAGCTGTGTCGCAGTGTCTGTGGGGCAGTACAGGGGAGGGGAGGAACTCCTGCATCTCTGAGGACCACTCTCCCCTTCCTCTTTCTGTTGGTTTCAAAGATGGCTGATGCAGCATGAAAAGGAACAAATGGTGGCTGTAAAGGTTAAAAAATCTTAGGAGCAGGGATTTCTCCTGCTGGAGGTGTGACAATCCCCTCTTCTACCGTGGTGTAGCATGGTGTACTGAGCATCCTGTAACTGAGCAGTTAAAAGATGTGTTTGTAGACTCTGCTGTGCTTTAGCTCATTTCTCTGGCTTTGCCTCCCATAATGCTTGCAGAGCCATCCTGCTGTAGGAAATTCCCATGCAGAGAGTAAAAAGATAGTGCTTTACTTGCTGTAAACTGGTTATCTGCGCTGATAAAAACTACAGCTCTACTGACAAAAATTAGTTCTGTCCTGGCAAGCACAGAAGCTGCTGCATACCTTTTGTACCCATCAATTAGCAATGTGTTACTTTGTCTTACATTTGCCTACATATTTCTATCAGGAGCACGCTTGGTGCTTTCAGTGTTTGCAGAAAGGGCAAAGGAGAAGACAAATAGGAAAAATAAGGGAAGACAAAAAATTAGGAGTAGCAAGCCTCTGGAATGATTTTCCTGTGGAAATTATTCAGAGTGGTGAGCTGAGATGCCCCTGGCGAGACTGGATTGCTCTGTGGTGCCTGCCAGTTTGCATGTACAATGAACTGCACAGCATTTCTTCCAGGATCCCTAGTTCTGCCTTCTCCAGCTTAGTGCTCCTGAGATGGTCCACTTGTATCTCTGCCACTGGTATCTGTCATGGACAAGGCATTACCCTGAGATCAGACAGACCACGACCTCACTCTTAAAGCCACTGGACACCCAAAGAGAAAGAGTGCTGTGCAGAAGCTATGCGTTGTTTGTATTTACAGGTGAGTCCTGTCCTTCCTTTACTTGTGTTCTGTTGTTCCTGTTGAGCATGAAAATGGTGGTCATTCTCCTCTCTCTGTTGCAAGGAGATCTCGTGATGGACAGCTGAGGAGAAAGGAAGAAGCACTGGGATCTAGTTGAGTATTAACTTCAGAAAATGACTTCATTAGCTCTTTGTGAGGGTAGTGTTTCCCACTGACATTACGTCACCTGCTTCCTATCAGATGAGCTCTGTTGTCTTGGCAGGTCTGGGGAGCTGTACTTCTTCTTAGAACCAGGCCTGGACTGAGATGCTTTATTAAAATAGCGCCTCAATTACTATAAAGAATTTGACTTCAGCTTTTTCCGTGACTTCCATCACTTCCATCATTTTTTTTCTCAATTTGTACTGAATGCATGTATGTCCTTCTTCTCCTGCATCCTGAATTCAAGTTTTAAAATGGACCTTGCTTAATTTGACCTTATCTAGCTAATTTATCTTGTGCCTGCATTTCTAAACAATGTTAAATGGAGTACATTTCCTTGTATCTTCCCAAGTACTAAGTCTCCTGCAAAATTCAAACCATTAAAAGTGAGGGTGATAGGAGAAGCTCCAAGAAATGAGTGGACTTAATATAAAAATTTATAATCATGTCAATTCCACTTTTTAAACAATTTTTGAAATGTTAGTTTGCTTGAATGGCTGGTCAGAAGCACAAAGGTTAGGTTAAGCTTCCTTCATTAATGGTTTGGCTCAATGCACCCAGCAGTATAATGTATTTTATCAGTGAGGGAAATGGTATTGGTTTAAGAGGTTTCATGTAACAGTCATATCCTGGCCAAATGTAATTTTGAAAACAATCAAGGCCATTATGGCTCACACAGAAAGAAAGATAAAGACAGATAGCTGTATATGGGTTTTTTAATAAGTAATTCACCCTGGGTCTTGAAACATCAGATTGCCAAGTAATATTATTAATGTATAAGCATGTTGCTAAAATCATGTATTCTTTCCCATTGGTTGACTATAGATATGTTTCTGATGCAAATGTCATGTAAGTGTATTGAATCCAAGCTATGTAAATAGACTATATAGTACATCCATCAAGCAGTTGACTTGATTATTCCACACACTAAAGAGCATTTTCTGACATCAATCTACATTCTGCCTAAATAGAACATTTTTCACCAATGATATTATGCATCATTTACTGTATATTTGATACTAATTGTTCAGCATATCGATCACCTGTCACTCCGAGAGTTTAGTGATCTTTGCAACTTGTCCTGGCACCTTGGAAGTTGGCAGTTGGTTGCCCATCGTCTGTGGTGGCAGACTGAGATTTCCTGGACAGCGCTGAAATCTTGCCCTGGGCAGGCAGCGTGGCGAGGAGTTAAGTGGGGATAAGGGCCTGCCAAATTAGTGCTTGAAAAAATTACACCCTTTTGATTTTCACAGAGATTAGGGTACGGCAGCACACAAACACACTGCAAAGGTTAACAGATGTCACTTACTCTGCGCCTTTCTGTTGGGAAGCAATATTTCATTAAAGGGTCAGGGTGAGGGCTGACCGGCACCCTTTGCAGGGATGAGCTGTGCCATTTTGTTCAGTGAGTTCAGGATGCAGAAAGTTTGCGAGCCTGTTTCTCTTTCACGAGTGATTAAAAGGGGGAATATCCAGGGACTGAAGAGTCTTTTTTGCATTCGGAATCTGCACAGAAGGCGGTTACTCATCGAAGGACAAACATATTGATAGCTAAAGGTCATGGCTCTAACTATCAGAAAATCTCCAACCACCTGATAAAAAAGGATCTGTTTTATTATAAATATGTTGAACTCTGTTCAATTTTAAACATCTACTTCATATATGAAAATGTGCAGATTATTTTTAAATAAGTTTAACTGCAGCTGGAGGGGGGCTGTTAATATTGACTGTTCTGTATTTCTCACAGCGCATACATTATTGAACTCAAAAACTACTGGAAGCAAAGGCTTTATAAATAGGAGAAGAATATATTGATTTAATCATTCCATTCGTTCACCAGTTCTTTTACAACATTTTTCACAGCACAGAGTGGGGACTGTCTACTTCCCATACACTTTATTCACCAAGCGGGTCATATCTTATCTGTATTTTACTTTATGACACCTCTGTGTTCCAGGCCTTTCCCTTTTCAGGCTGTCATAGCTCCTAACCCCTCCATCTAAATTCGCTGGCTTTACACCCCTCCAAATCTTTGCTTTAGTTCCAGGTGTGCTGGAATGCCAGTGGGGAGCCTTAGGGGCACTAGGGGCAGTCAGGCATGGAAGAACTGAACTGAGAGGCCCACAGGAAAGGGACAGGAAGGGGTAGATATACAACTTTTTGGCGATGAACAGTAAATTTTCTGGAAAACAGCATTTCAGGAAAATCAGAATAGTTTAGGATGAGACTCAACACAATTTCAGCCAGGGAATAGATACCTGGGAAGTGGCAGGTGGCAAGAAATTCGAAAATGTTGAGGCAATTCACTCTGGTATTTGAAAAACCCAAGCCTCTTGACTCTTTGCTTTGAAATGCGTTTCTCAATTCCAAACTGAACTGAAGGAGGGGAAAAGACTATGAAAAGGATTAAAATAACCCCAAACTTGAAGAAAAACTTTGTCTGGAGTTGAATGACAACAGCTGAGTGGTCTGATTTGAAAAAAAGCCATGGGTTTTTTCCGTTGCAGAACTCAAGTCTGTGTTACATTCCCAGCTTCACCCATTGAGCCCCTGATGACATACACAAACTGTACTGAATGTACATACTGGCTGTTTCTTTCTCAGTCTGACCCCCAAACTATAGTCATCTGTTTCTACTCCTTTCCCACATTAATCCATGATGCCTTTTTTTTAGGAGATGAAAGGACTGTACATTAACTCGAAAACTAGGCCAAAACCACTAATATTAAAAATATATATACGCAAAAAGTAATATTAGCACTGTCTCAGTGGCTTTGCTTTTCTCAAAGGCATGATCCTACACTACTTCTCTGGGGATGTGGTCTTCCTCCTGCTCTGGGAATCCGCATTCAACCTCAGAGATAGAGGTTGTCCGTGTTTCTCATGAATTCCTGACTCTCAGATTCCAGTCTTCTGCAAAAGGCTTCTCTGAGTCATTCTGGGGATGTCTGTAACCCATCATCAAGTAAAGGAAATTCTCATATTCAGGTACAGGATTGCCTTTGCTGTGTATGTTTTGCTTTGAATCTTTTCAGCTGTCATTGTGGAGACCTTCTTCCCAGGGGTTATTTATAAAAGATGCTTTGATTCAGGCAGCATGTGGGTTGTATGTGTGTCAGGTAGTGCACACAGTGCACTCCCCACCGTGGCTTCTTCCTCTCTGCTCTTCCCTCCCATTCTCTGCACAGTTCCTTGGCTGTCCCCTTCATCTCTGCCTCCTGGCTCCCTCCCTCCCACCCGCTGCTTCTGTCCTCCAACACCGAAGAAATTTGCTGCATCCACAGCTGTTTTTGGAGGGAGAAAATTGTATAGCAGCAGCTGCAGCAGCAGGCATAGCAGCGAATTACATGAGGATACAGATTATCTGAGCACTTGTTTCAGAGAGGTACAGCTTATCTCAGATGTAGACTCTGCATAAGCAGTATGGAAATGCCAGCAGCCCAGAATGGCGCTGCTGCCTCCATTCATTTACGCTCTTCTCTGCCGGGCTGGGCATGGCCCGTGTGGGGAGGTGGGCACAGCGGGGCTGGGGGCTGCAGACAGACATCTGTCCTGCCTGCACCTCTGCCTGGCCCCGTGCATGGTCATGGCCCCCGGAGCAGCCAGCGTAAGCTCCTCGGGGCAGGAAATGTTTCCCTTACTTACCCATGAAGCATCATGCAGAGCAGCAGTGGTTTATAAATAATAGATGTTTAGAAACACTCAGGAAAAAACCTTCTGTAGAATATACACAGTGAAACCTTACCGAGGCATCCCTGAGACTGCCGGAGCCACGGGCGCAGTGAGCGAAGCCATAATGTCCCTCCATTCATCTCTCTAGCAGTCATCACTCTCTGCTTTACATAGCTGTTTACTTTTCCAGGCATCTTATGCCACAGCATTAAGACACAACGGGGTGTGCTTTACTGGGACATTAATAATGCATCGGGTGCATCGTGAGCCACGGCTGCAAAGGCTGAATGACTTCAGTAGCCCAAGAAATGTATTAATGCTCCAGTGAACCACATCCGAGAGTGGTAATTCAAGTTTTATTTTGTCGTTTTATTAATGACGCAACTGACATGATATTATATGTGACTCTGTCTGATGGCAGGCGGGCAATGAGGGGGCAGCAAGCCACAGGCAGTGCCAGGCACATCAGCTTCTGTCCCCTGTGTGCAGGGAGGGCAGCTCTAGGCCGGGGATTTTAACCAGCTGCATATGCTTTGGAGAAATAGCACAGCAGGAGTAGAGATAGCCCATGAAACCTGTCTAACACGTACAGCGAGGCTGTATATGGAGAGCACATATACTACCTGAAATAGGAAGATGGATCTTTTGCATGTGCCTAATGCTGTAACTAATCGTATCCTTTCACAGAAAAGCTGGGATTCTTGTTAGTTAGAGAAATGATGAAAGATAGGAAGAAAAAGAAAGAAAATTATATCCTAAAGAATGTGAGAAAAAAGGAAAGACAGACACCAGTTTATAGAAGCATCTCACCCCATTAAGCATCTTAATTTCCTTTTATTGTCCATACTGCATTGGAGCCTACAGGATGTATGCATGATTTATAAGCAGTGCTGTGCATCAGCTGAGCAGTTTTACATAGGGCTGAGGCACATGTGACACTCGGGTTTGGGTGGGTTTTTCTGCAGTGTAAGAATCTTGCCTGATTTCATTCATGATGTCACTTGGCTCTGCCATGCTTGCATGCTATTATTCTGATAAATAAAATAACCTGTGTGCCAAATGAAGCCAGGTAAGTATGAGCCCACTTTGCTCTGATATGATTTTAAAATTAATTCATACTTGGATCGACCTGCATTTTATTAAAGTCCACTAAATAAGTCATTGATGTCTATTTGGAGCCAAGAAAGGTTTATAGATAATTTTATAGTGGTTGAATATGTTTGTTCACTTTAGCATATTTTAGATTTTCTTATACTCTTGACTGTTTAGCTGTACAGTCAAAAAGAAAATGTAAAACAACAATGAAAAATGCTGGTGTTCAGATCCCGAGATAAATCCAATAACAGCTGTGACAGGATTGATTACAACGGAATCAGCAAAACCTCTAGACTCTTTTTAATGTGGTTTGAGACATAAAGAAGGTAATGAAAGATGTTACTTGACAGTAGTAGGATCTATGTTTAGAGCTAAAAGCAAATGGCTCTGAATTTTGGGGTTTTTTGTTGTTGAAACATTTTTCCACTGCAAAATAAGATTTTGGTCAAAATTGACATACTCATGAAATTACATTAATTTTGATGACATTTTCTTCAAAAAAAAGAGTATTTTTTCAATACTGTTTGGAAAATTCTATTTGGGAAAATTAGATAAAATCAAAAACTAAAAGCACTTTTGGAATTAAATTATTCATGTGTATTTATTGTTTCAGTATCATTTTATGCCATGTCACTAGTGTTATTATTTTCTGTGCTCATCTTACAGAACCTAGTCCTCTTTCTGCATCCCTGGGTGATTCCATCTGCAAACCCACAATCAGCTGCTGTCCCTGCACCACTAACTTGCAGATCTACCTGTGTGCTCCCAACCTGTCTTCTCTGTCCAGCCTCACCTCTGGGCTTGTTTCCCTGTCATTTCATGGAGAAGACAGTCTGTCAACTCAAGCCCAATGTGGAAGAGACAGAACTTTTAATCTTCCCCAATTCAAGTCTTCCCTGCTAGTCCCCTCTTTGATCACAGCGGACAGCCTCACCGCCCTGCTTGTCACTCAGGCCCATAATTTGTGTGTCATCTTTGACTCAGACCCTTTCTCAGGTCCTCACATCCAGGATGTGGCATAATCCCACTGACTGCTCCTTTTTAGCATCAGTAAATTCCTGTCCATCCCCTTGGCTGAGGCCCTTGTCTAGCATCTTCTATGTCTCAATTAGTGCAACATATTTTTTATCCAGCCTTGGCAAATGCAACATAGGCCTTTTAGTGCCCACTTCAAGTGACTCTGCAAGTACTATTTTCTTAAGCCATCACTCTCCCATTTTTTATCTTCCATCCCTCTTCCCTCTCCTCTTTCAGCGTTGCACCAAAAGTTACCTATTTGTCCTCATTTTCATTCTCTGTCACAGTTTGTTTCCCGTTATCTACAGCTGCTTAGTACTGCCAGCTGGGGTAACCCCAATGCCAGCTCCATTTGCCTTTGTGCTGGGGGCCCAGACCTGTATCCCCAGCTCCTCCCACTTTTGAGGGGAACATCCTGCAAGCAGCCACCTTGCATCCTCTTCCCCATCCCACAGTGAAAGTCTCCATGCCCTCTTTCCCTAACTAGTGCTGAGCTCTTCATTAGCTGTCATTATTGTCCTACCTTTCCCTGTGTATGGCACCACTGATTTTCTGTGCCCCACGTCTGTCTCTTGCCTTACGTTGTAAGGCTTTAGGAGCATGTACCATCTTTCTATTTTGCCTAATAGTTTGAGCCTCAGCCCACAATCAGGTCTCATGGGGTAGAAGTCCATTATACTCGCACACACACATATACATTATGATAATATAAACAGTTATTCTTCATTAATATTATTAGTGTGAGAACAGGGCAAGGTATTTATCAACCCAGGCCCTTTTATTACTTATTTAATATTCTACTGTTTTATTATCCTCAACTTTTACATTATTATTTTTATTTGAATGATTAGCTTTGATAGCTATTACGCAAATATTTGAAGCCTCTTATTCTCTAGATCAAAGCATCTCCCTCTTCTGTTATAATGAAACACTTGAATTCTTGGACAGTCTGAACAGAAAACTTAGGTAAGAGTCAAAGTGTTTCATTACAAACAACGAAGAGATGGTTTGATCTAGAGAATAGGGTTTTAACTATTAATTTTTCATCTTTAAGATGAGATCTAGCACAATAAAATACATTGTAAATATAAAGTGAAATCACAGGAAAGTTCGGCTATTATATTGCATAATTTGTAGAATATGTTGGGGAAACTTATTCATCGAATGAGATGTATCAGAAGCCTCCCTGCCCCCTCTCAGATCCTGTGAGTTTCAATATTCAGTACCCAACTCTCTAACAAAACTTGAATTTAAAGCTGAGAGGACATTGCTGGGAGCTTCCTACGATGGAAAGGTCCAGCCAGGCCAATGCCACAGTTGGTGGTGGTCCTGCTGTGCAAAGGATGATTACAGGGGGTCTCTGTGGATCCAGCTAGTGCAATCCAGAACTGCTGCTAGCACGGCACTAGAGCCTCCTTGGGAAATCTCAGGTTTGCACTGTTGTAGGTTTTAGGTTTTTTTTTTTTTAAATTCTTTCTATTCTGGCACATTTTGATACCTGATGATGCTCTCATTTACAGTGGGTGTGAAATAGCTGCCGTTCCCATGAACAGTTGTTCAGGTTCTGGGTTTTGACCAGCTCTTGCAAATATATAATTTACACTTCCACCTAAAATACACCATTTTGCCATTTTAGTTTGCTAACAGAATGCACTTTAGTGTGGATATTTTGCAATGTCACCAGAAAGTGGGAGGAGAAAAGTGTTAAGGACTGCCAACAAAAAAAAAGGAAAAAAATTCTGTGAAAGATATATTCGCTGTACACACATGGAAGAGCTATCTTCTCACAGAGATTTCCTCTAAGCCATGGCAAAGGTGACCACTTCTTAAAGAGTCGTCCCTGTTCCTGCTGAGAAATCCATAGCTATCGCCTCTTTCAGGGAGTGTGAGGTCCACGGAGGTGCTAAACTCCCAAAGATCCTTTTGGGAACCAACAGATGATGGATTAATATATTTCATAACAATCTCCATGGAGACCAAAACCAGGCTGGCATCCTCCAGACTGATGGTGATAGAAAACCCTGTTGGCAATGTGGATTAGTGGGTGCTCCTCTCGGAGTCAGAGGCTACCCTGGATGATGTCGTTTATCTCAAGTGTAAATCAGATGTGACTCAGCGGCAGACGCTGCGCAGCCAAACATGCAGAAAAGTCACGTCAGTGTTGAATCAAAGCCTGAAACACAGATCATTATTTAAAGAGAGTTATGAGAATGCCATGAGTTTCAAGAAGATCAGTGCTGCTGAAGAAGTGAAAGCCAAGAATTAGAGATATACAGATAGGGAGCTCCTTGGATTTATTAACTGTTTTGTTTGGACTTATTAAAAAGGAATGACACCCGTTAAAGTATATCACGGGAATGAGCTATCTACCAGCCCCAGGGCTGTGGCTGAAGGGGGGCTCTGTGATAATGTGAGGGCTCTCTATTGCTTTCCAATGACAAGGCACTCAGTTAAAAAAAAGGTTTTGCTTTATAGATCGCATGTTCAATTCAAGAGTTTTCTCAAGCAAATGGCCCAGTTCTCATGAAATACATATATTTGGGCAGTGGTCTGAGACATTTCTGGTGTTTTTATGATAATTCAAAGCACTCCCATAGCTGTGTTATTTAAGGATGATGTGCACTGGCACGTCAGACAGCTGCTGGGGAAGTGTGGGAGGGGCAGGATCCAGCCCTGCCAGGGCAGCAGGTCTTCCTGCCTCCTGAGGGGCATTTTCTGTGAACTTGGCAGTGCCCAAAACATTGGCATTGCTGTGGAGAGCACGAGTGAGTGATAGTACTTTGATCATTCCTTTTTGCTGTCTCTTCACAGTGGTGTTTCAGGTTGCTGAACTGCAGGCTGTGCCCTATGTCTGTATTTACTGGCACACTTCAGGTGCTGTAGGAAAAAGATATGCTCCCTCCTCCTCCCCATCTTTCCACTAGCCTCCTCATGCATATCTTGTAAGCTTTGCATAAGCAAGAGCCACAGCTGAAGCAGCCTGGGGCTACCCCTACCAGCAGGAGTATCCCATCTCTTTCTGTCCCCTCTTGCTGCCTCTCGTATTTTTCAGTGTTTAGTCACTTTTTGGTGTGATATACTTTTTTTTTTTTTTTTTTTTGGTGTGATATACACTTTTTGGTCAGCAGCTTTCTCTCAGTGCAGGAGTGAGCTGGGTACTTGGAGGTTTGATTCACTCACTGTACATACACACCCCAGGGTCCTTTCAGAGAGGTGTTTCTAATCCCCTTTCTATGAGAGTATGTTTGCCTCCCTGCTGCCCACCATGCCCCCCAGCACCTGGCTGCCTCTGGGGTTTTCTGCTGTGTGTCTTAATAAGCAAGTACAAGTCACGAGGTAAGATAAATCTCGTCTTTTGTTACATCTGTAACAGCCTTTGAGTCGTGTCAAAACAACTCTGGGCTCACTTACCTGCATTCAGGAAATTCTTCTTTACCAATGTACACTTTAGACTGTGTAAAAATGAGGCGATTTCTTTTAAATGGCAACTGTCAGAACTTTGAGACACACAAGATGCAATCTTACTACATGGAAGATCAAACAGTGTATCTTGATAAGTTCTGAAATTCTTTTACAGGTGGAGTTACAACATGTACCTGAGCTATTTACCATGCCCCTTCAATTAATTGTTTCTATTCAGATAATTTTCCTTTTCAGTTTGAAAGCAGTGATATGTTGAACCTCACCAGGATAACTGAGATTCAGCTGGCTACCTTTCTTTTTCGGAAAGTAATCATTCACTCCCCCTATGATATGGCAATAGGAGAACATCAGATCAGACATCATGTTTCACACTGTTTTTCACCACTGCCCCACAGGGATGCTTGGTCCTTTGTGCATATACCTTTTTTTTTTTCATTTGGGCAAGCTTCATTGCATCTTATTATTATTGAAAGTTAGAGAAGAGATTGAAGACTGATTACAAGGATATGGTGTACCATGGGAAAAGCCTTTGTTTAGAGTCAACTACTTCGTGTTCTGAAAAAGCTACTGCAGACAGCCCTGTTGTTTTTATTGATCTTATGGATTCAGTACTGGGGCATTTAGATTTTGGCTTTGCTTTGGAGACTGGCATATTTTATTTGAATTTGCTCAAAATTCAACAGATTAAAGTGATCTGACAGCTTTTTGAATGTTGGCCTAGAAAAAGAAATAGTGTTTTTTCTCCTGTAAGGTGAGACAGCTGTCTCCAGAAGAAGAGTTATCACTCCACATGGTCACCTGATTTCCCAATGCCCAGAAACTCTAGTCAGGTAGAAAGCCTCTGCCAGGGCAGCCAGGCAGGTGGCATTGGGTCCAGCATCCTGCTCTGCAGGCACTTCTCTTCCTGCTGGCACTGTGCCTCCCTCTGGGGCTTCGATCAGTTTAGATCAAGCAAGTGCTGAAGATCAGCTGGGAATCCAGTCCCCAGCTCCCTATGCCATGTACCTTGCTTTCCAAATCTTTACTGCAGTGGCATTTTCTGTATTTTAAACAGAAATGTTTCAAAGCTGTGATATTCCCAAGGATATAGAATAGTGCTGTAGTTGCTATTTTACTTAATATTAAAAGGTTAAGAAGCCCATGAAAACATATAGCTATGTGGAAATTAATGATGCTTATCTCTTGTAAACTACTGCTGTGTATGTACCTATCCACTCATAATGTTTTAAAATATACATAGCAGAGTGCAGATAGTGATAACACATTTGATTTTATCTGCTACAAATATATATATATATATTTGTATGTCAGACAAATAACTTCTCTTTCTACTCTCTGTATTGATAGAATCCATAGAGGATTTAATCCGAGTGTGCTTCTCCATGTTATTCATCTCAACTGTGCACTCAGAAAGTTCAAATATTTAAATTGGTTGAAAGTCAGAATATTAATGGCTGTTCTTAGAAACAAAAACAGTTACATTTTCCCAGTTGATGGATACTGTCACAAATGGCTACTGCAGGAGTGTAGGTAGTCAATTACTCTGCAACAATTAGGATCTTAGCCCGAATATATGAAGATTTTTTTCTTGTATGTGTAAAGAGAAATACTGGAGCACTCCTGGATCCTGATTGCTGTAGGAGTGTTACCAATCCTAGCTGATAGACCTCGGAGCAGCTGTTGACAAGCAGTGTTGTGTATCAGCTAGGTGCTAAGTGCTGAGTTCAGGTTACACCCTCAGGAGGACACAGGATTTGGTGTAGATGAACGTTGTTTACTCTTAGAATATCAGTCCTGATGCCTGAGAGGACTGCCAAGGCGAAATACAGTTTCTCTTCGAAGATGCAGGTTTTTGATTAGAAAGACAGAAAAAGAAGCATAAAATTTGCAGAGAATTCAGCAGGCAAGGAAACAAGCCCTGTGCAATGTTAGACTGCAACTAGCTACCTCCTGTTAGTGCAAAGACAGAAAACATGCTTCATTTAAAACCTGTTTTTAAATACACCCCTAATTATGAAATCATTACCCAAGACCTGCATGATAAGGAAAGAAGAATTATTATATTAACCTGGGGTCCTCAGTGCACTCAGAGGCATCACAAAGCAGCTCTCCTGCAGTCAAAGCCTGCACACTCCCTCTTTTCTCTCATTCAGTGAGTCACTTCTTCTTTTTAATCTCCTATTAAAATCCTTTCTATCCTCTTCAGTTTATGACTCTGTTGCTGCAAGGTGGTTTGTGGCACTCGGTATGGCTAATCCTTGGGATCGCATCGTATTGAGAACAGAATAATTGAAAACAGCTTGAAGCAGTTGTAGTTAGGCACACAAATCAATGACAGATAATCATTTAAGCACAAACTGAAACAGACATTTACATGGAAAATAATCATGGCCTTGGAGTTACACCCTGTTCTTGCCATGCAAAATCTTTCATGTATTTGGCAGAGTACCACTGGATGCTAAATCCCTTTGCCAATGTGCCCGCTCCCTTGAGAGAGCCCTGGCAAACCCCTGCCAGAAACCTGAGCTCCGCTGTAAATAGATTTGTGTGAAAGGCTGTCCACCTCTGGGTGAATAAAACTGCACTGCCCCCCAGGCTATGTGAGAGTCATGGTCTGAGATGAGCAGTCCAGAGCGGTGCGAAGCCACAAAGCAGAGGAGTGCATGGGGCTGTATCTCCCCTTTCAGGGTCCTGCTCCCATCCCAAGGCCCCACCGAGGGAAGAGTCATGCTCAGGGGCACTGTTCTGTGTGTGGAAGTGCGATGAAAATGAATAAAAACTCCTACAGTGGAATGTTTCCTGGCTTGGTAGTGCAGATGGGAGCACATATTTCCGTCATTTTCCAGTGACAATCATATTCATACCAGCTGTTTAAAATGTTTTAATAAATGATTACCTGATGAGAACACTTTCTCATGGCTATGGTGCTGGGGTTTGCTCATTTTTGCCGCATCCAAATAACCATTTAAATTAAAAAGCGGAAAAAAAACAATACAATTTAAGTTCTTTCTTAGAATCTTTAGAAAAGCACTTGGAAACTTAAGTCCCAGCTCACCTAAAGAGGTCTATTTTGAAGACAGTATGTTGGGAATGTCATATGTGCCTGTTGTTTGTCCTGGGGGGCTGGAAGAGCTGGGCCTCCATCCCTGTCTGAGGGTCCATTCGATAGGCAGATGAGTGAGTGAGCACCGCTATGCGTATGGCTCCCATAGCTCTGCATTTCTCTACAGAGACAGTTAATCCAGAGTGAATGCTCCCCTCTGCTTCTCTGTGAGTCTGGGAGCCACTGCTGGCCCAGCAGCCCCCAGCTCCCTTACTGCTCTCCCAGCTGCAGTGCCTCTGCCAGGAGCTGGCCACCCTGCTGCTGACGTGATGCACATGCACGCACAGAAACCAGCCCAAAAGTGCTGGTCTAGTAAGTCCTTATTATTCACACCTGCTTATAAGTGGGCAAGTGGGGCTTTTATCCTATTATTTAACCTTTTGCTCTGAAAACATCAACACCTGCACCAGAGAAGTTTCAAAAGTTTAGTTGCCAATTTTTCTTCCACTGTATATGACTGGTGAAAGGGTATTATTTATCAAACTAAGCGTATTTTATAATCTTTGCAAAATGGTAAAGATCAAAGACTACCTTGCATCAAGCAGAATTACAGTGCCATAACATTTTTTCTTGTTACAGCTGATATCAATCACAGCATGACAGCAAGCCACAGAGAAGGTTTTTCAGTCGGTATCACTGACACTCTACAACATCTGAAATACAGCAGCCAGCTAGCATGTGCTCTGGGTGTGAAAGGGAGAGACCAGCAGCATAAGTGAGTGCCTTCGGTATCGGTGCCATTAAGTATGGCCATTTGACAGCAAGATGCATGCACACGACTTTAATTCTGCCTGCGGCTGGTGCATCCTCATAAGGGAGGAGATAAAAGCCTCCATTAGAGGAGAGGGCTTGATTTCAAGTGACAGTGGTGACATTTTCAGCAATGACCCCCGAGTGTGGCAGGGTCTGCTATACGATACTCCTGCCCCTAAGGCATGTGCATCGCTGTCCCTCTCTGGGAAGAGGTGGGAATTTGGATGAGTGGCCCAGCAGAGCCCCGAACAGCATCTGGCCCTGAGCACGGTGCCACTGCCAGCACCACTGCCCGCAGCTTTCCTGCACTAGCCATGAGCCAGTTACCTTCTTCCCACAAGTCACAATCATATCTTTCTTTAGTTTAGGCTTCAGAGTCTTTTCACTGTGGCCGAAGACAGCCCAAGGAAAGGAAGGAGATTTCTCTTGCTCCTCCCCAGGACCCTGTCAGGCTGGCAAGTTTTACAGTTCTGGCATTTAAAGGACTGTATGCATTGTGTCCCCCAGACTTATCTCCCAGAGCATCTGGTGGACAACAGAAAGAAAAGGGGAATTATACGAGATCTGTTTGCATACATATCCCTTCCTTCTCTCCTCTGCACAACGAGAGCCAGCCCCATGTATTTTTCCTTGCAATACACACAAGTCCACAGCAGCATCTTTCCATGCTGCACTCACAGGCTGTGCTTCTGCCAAGTGCCACCTGAGCTCCCAGCCCACGGGAGCTGGAGCAGGAGGCTGCAGCAGTGGGGCACACTGAGGTGCATCCTGCTGTGAGCCAGCACCAGCAGGAACAGCAGGGACCAGCCTGCGGAGCCAGCACACCGCTGCACACAGGTGGGAGACCGGGAGCTCCAGGCAGAGGGAGGCTGGAGCTGTATCGAGCAGTATTGATTCTGGCAGTGACTGGAGCGCTTTGGTTTCTGTATCAGGGTTATATTAACATTATAATTTCATAAAATGTAACTTCTCTTCAAATGGCCCTGCAACTGTTTCTCAGGCGTTTCAATCTCTTTGCAATTTCAACGTTGCAAAGGAAAGAAGAAACAAAGCAAATTCGGTTGGGGAAGTACAAGGTTCAACAAATTTAAACCTCTTGCATTTTCAGGATTCTTCTGCTATTTGAATAGAAAATTGCATGGTTTTAGACAAAGTGCCCATCTTCAATTTTTCAGTCTCCTTTTCCTTTGCTGCTGAGAACCACACAATATACTTCCCTGCCTGTTACTAAAATGCTTCTAAAAACTTGAAGAATTATTTGAAAAAGGGCATTCCTATTCCTTATGCATAAAACGCATGCATATTCATATAAAACATTTAGAAAAATTTGTACCAGTTATAATTAGCATGTTTTGTGCATCTATTTTCTTTGCTATTAAATAACAAATTTGTGGTAACCATAGCAACTGGAACATCACGTGATACTGGTGCTATTTTGGGGATAACATAAGTACCTTTCTTAAAGAAGCATTCACACCTCTAAGCTATGAATTTTAATAATTTTCACGATAAAGTATTTGTTGGGTAGATTGTATGCATCCCTCACTCTAGTGTTGATTTAACGTGGAATGCACCACCTTGTATTGCAGTGCCTATGACCACTTACAAGCTGTGATGAGTCCTCTTGTTTTGCAAAAAGCGAGCGACTTAAGAAAGGCAAAAGAGAAGCTACATGCATTGAGGGGGAGAGTACAATAAAATGAAGGATTTCTCTTATTGTTTCTGGAGAAGGAGCTCACGTTGGTCATGTGCCTCTTCATGCTTGAATGGAGGAAAGCAGAAGGAAAGATGTGCTTTAATCCTGGATTGATACAGCTCCTACTGGAATAAGCCAGAGGTGTTGCATGTTGCTCATACTGGAACAAGCCAGAGGTGTTGCATGAGCTCTACTGGAAGATGGGAGAGGTCCTAGGGAAGTTCACTTGGGAAGAGACCACACAGGCCACAAAAGCCATTCCCTCCTGCTGCAGTCCAGCCTGTTTTTCTCTGAATACGTGCTGTACGCCACACCTCATACCATGGGCCTTCCAACACATCTCGGAGTCTTACAGCTAATGAGATATAGAGCAAGAGATCAAATGCCACAACAGTAACGAGCCATTAAAAGAGATTAGGTGGCAACAAGGTCGGTATCCACATGCTAGGGTAGGGATTCTCTTAAATAAAGTTTGCTGAAGTGTCATGTTACAGATAAGAACAAAATGCCTAAAGAATCCCTGCCGGTGTTGTGATGAATTGAGGAAAAATGGAAAAACATGGAAGAAATTCCCTTCAGTCTCTGAAACTGGTAATTCAGTTAATTGTGAGAATGTAAGTAAGATGAACCAAACAGGCACCGATGAGAAATGAACGCTATTAAAAATACACTGCCCACACTGATGTTCTAATGAAAAATGCTCGTTGACATGATTAATTGTTTTATCACGAAAGTGTCTGTAGAGATGAAACCCACCCTGAGCTGTCAGGATGGTGTTATCCATCTCCCAGAGCAGAGGTAATGAGGGATCATTCACCCTGTGTGGCTCAGGCAGGTGATTTGGGTTAATACACACTCCGAAGAGGCCATTAGGCTGGGGAATCACTTTGCCTGAGTCTGCTTGCCAAGGTGGAGTTTGGAGTAGAGGAATTTTACCAGAAGGTGAAGAAAGGTGCTGGGCAGAGGAGTGTAGCCACAAATTGGAGTGGTAAGGAGGTACAGAAGTATGCACAAAAAATGAGGCTGTGCTGGCCAAGGGTCCCAATGCCCAGAGAGCGTCTGGGGTTGCAGGGTGGAGCCCCTGGTGTAGCTCACCAAACTGCAGGCTGGATTGGGGCAAGTTGCAAGGAGTAAAAGTTAATGAGAATTTAGAGTTTATAAGCTTGCCTGGGCCAAACTTTGCAAATCTGAGCCAGACTGGGGCTATTAGCCTGAGTAAAGATTCATGAAGTAATGCTTTGCTTCTGACTCCACTCTCTTCTGCCTGCCTTCAGTTTTTTTCCATTCACGTATACCATTGGGAATTTCTTTTAAAATTTCATCCTTACAAACTACTGACTACTGTTTAACCACAAGTTTTGTAGAAGAAAGTTTGATTCTTCTTTATTTAAAAAAAAAATAGGGGCTTTTTCATGAATAATAGGCGGGTTTTTTCATGAATAATTACAAATGTTCCACTTTAGCCATTTGGAAATTATGGGTTTTGTTTCAAAAAGTACCATAGCAAACAGATTGAAAAAGAAGTCAAAGCAAACATTTAGATATCTCAAAAAATGGAAAGTTTTGATTGCCCTCAACTAACCCATAATTGTTTTCTATCTTAGCTTGTCCCCCAAGATAAATAACCCAAGATGGAGCAATCCTTTTTCACCGCTCTCTTGCTAAGTCTCTGGGCACTTGCAGTGCTTGTTTGAGCAGGATGTGCTGTGTAGTTGCTGCCTGAGAGAAGAGGCTCCCTGCTCCTCCCCACGCTCTCTCCATGTATTGTGTTATTGACCCTTTGGGACTGACCCTGCTTCATTCCCTCTCACTGCAGCTCTCGTTGTGCCATGCTGTGCTCTGCCCATTGCCTTTCCCCTCCGCCAGAGGCTGGGGCATCTTCTCCCTTTGCCCATGCTCTGGATAGGGACTGGTCCTTGGCTTGGCTAGAAACTCAGTTTTCCCTTGTTCCAGCACTTCCCTCATCTTCCATTCTTGTTCTCTTCCAAATACCTGCTTCTTAAGGAAAAGGTCTAACAAGGCAGCAGTGTGGGGTTCCTGCTGAACACATATGCTTGCAGGAGCCCTGAGGGGTGAAGCAAAAGTAAACCCATTAGAGGCAAAAAGGGAAAGCTGCACAATATTCTTTTTCTCCTTTTCTTGATCCATTCTTTAAAATGGGAACTTCCCATTCTACTTTGTTTGGTGAGGCAGTAACACAAAGAAAAAGATTCGGAAGATGCTGGCAAGTGATAAAATACAAAGACATTCTTTTTCTTATATAGTAAACGAATGGCTTTCTGCCTTGCCTTTTGTTAAAGCTCTTAATCCAGCCTGTAAATAGGCACTTTCCCTTTGGACTGACTGTTTAGATATGAGACTTAGAGCTCATCTGATGTAATAGGATCAGAAAATAGGAGAGATATATCAAAGAGAATGATACATAGGCTCACTTTACTGAACTTTCTCTTGCAGCACTTCTCGTATACTGTATGTAAATGTTCCCAAGTACAAAGTGCACTTCATTTTACTGCAGACCTAAGCTAAGACATGGGCTCTGAGAGTGTGGCTGTTTGATCCCCGGGGGGCAGCCCACCTGCCTCAGGGCAAAGCACAGATTCTCTGCCATAAAGCAGAACGGGAGAGGTAATTTTGTTGCATGGCCTGATTTAGGCTTACAAAATGCTGGAAGAACTCTGCATTTAAGGATGCTGGAAGTGGAGATTCATGCTGCTGGATCTCAGAAATGGCAATAGGAAGCCTGACCAAGCAAAAAAGTGAGCAAAACAGGGACTTGGGACCAAGAAAACTCTTAATCAAAAAACAGATGATCTTCAAAGAAAAACTGTATTTCACATTCATAAAAAAACTTTTTTACCCTACTTTTTAAGCTACACAAACTTTTGCAATGAAGCTGTAGTGTTTCTGGCTGTTTCTTTGGGGCTGTTCCTTGGCTTTCTGTGAGTAAGGCTATGGAAATGCATTGTTCTTCTTGGATTTGGAAGCTCTCCAATTCATATTCAGCTGCTGTGGCAAAAATCCTAAAAATTCACAGACTTGTCTTGTTTCCAAAGACACTTCTGACCCAGGCAATGTATTCTAAAATCCTTAATCATTTTCTGCTTACTGAAAATCTTCACTGACTGAATAGGAATTTTTCCCAAGTCAGATATTAAAGCAGAGAAGGGATTTCTAGTGTGGCTCTAAAAGACTAACGTATCTATATGTATATAAACACAGTGAGAGTATAAATATAAAATATAATGCATATATTTTCTTCTAAATTTAAAATGAATAAATTAAACACTTGCTTCCCATTTTGTATTTAGGAACATTTAAGATGCTGTTTGATGCTATTTACTTTTTCCAGAGCACCTCTTCATAAGAATAACTTTTTTAATAGTTGCTACTAGGACTGTATTTTAGAAGACGTTTAAAGCCGTGTGAAGAGGTAAACCCCCAACCAGCATCATCAAGGTCATTTGAAGAAGATTTTCAGACTAGAAAGCTGCAAAAACAAACTTATTTTCTTCCATTTCTTGTATTAAACATGTGAAAACTAAGTGGAACTTTTCAGATCAATAATTAGACCCAAGGAAAAAAAAGTACGTAAACAAAATCTCTCTTGTGCTGCTTACATTTGCTTTATACATCAGCAGAACTAAAGATCAATATTTGTGAAAGTAGTGTCCTGAGCAGATTTTCTTCCCCATTGAAAATACTGTGTGACTAAATTGGAAACTTTTAGAGGAGGCAGTGCAGGATCTGCCATGAGTCCCCAGTCAGAGGCTGTCAGGACAGGGCTGGTTGCTTGTAGCACTCCCAGCTTTTCCGCTGAACAGTATGAACAATAGACTGACATCCATGTGCATGCTCTCTTTTTGTTTAAAATAGTCTTTATCCCCATTGTATGCTCTTCTAAACTATATGGGTGAGTTCTACTGCTGGTTTTTGTTTTCTTTTCAATGTAAACCTGTTATCTGTCAAAACCGAAAGTTGCATTAAGAGCATTTAAAGTGGTTTGCAGTATTTGTATATAATACATTTTTTCCTAATCAGTTGAAAGCTGTAAAAAGTTTGCTTTGAATTCTTCCCTAAGATATCTTTTTAGATACCAGTAGAAAGGAAGTTTTAATTCTGTGCTTTAAGCAGTACAACCACTTGAATATCCAGTTTCAAATACAAAGCCATAGTATTTAAAACATTAAAATAAATCCTTTCTTTGATTTCAGTGTCTGAAATCATTTCAGGTATGACTGTTAATAAAAGGTGTGTCCTTCATTGCCTGTTTTAACATGACACTGAAAAGCTTTCATTTCAATTGAATTAAATCTTAACTAAGTTAACTAATAAACAGGAATGTCAGGCGATGGTATGGCACCACCCAAGTTGCTAATGCAAAATGATGAGCGAGCACTGAAAGGTCAGTCCTGGAACTGGGGCCTGCAGATGCAACCTGATTTTCATATTGATTGTGTTTTCCAGTGGGCTTCGGGTCAGGTGCCGAGACCTCGGGGCTTGCTCTGTCTGCAGCTGTCTCACTGTTTTCTTTGCTTACCTTGAGCAAGTTCTGCGATATTTCTGTACTGCTTCTCCAAGGATAAAATAGGTCTAAGGTTTATTGGCATTGCAAAGGCATCAATGCCTTGGAAAAGGTCTTAGGTGTTCCCGATGAGGAAGATGTTATGCACAATAAAAGATTTGCTCTGTGTATGTGTGTATATCTATCTATCTATCTGTATATATATATATAAAATCTCAAGGGTTAATGTTTCTCTGCAGGATATTTATTTTTATCTGTTATTAAATCCATTGTGAATTAATGTGCTTTTTTATTTTAACAAAATGGCTTTACAACCAGGAAAAGAGAAAATACAGGCACCTGTTCAGAGAGAGGAGCAACTGTATATGTTATACCAAAAGCATTTGTTGATACATAATGGATCAATATGCAACTGCATAATAAGGTTGAGAGATGAGATTAAATGTTCAAATAGATATACTAATTAGAAAGGACATGTACATCCACGTATAGAGAACCTGACGGTGAGAAAATGACAGAGACTCAGCACTACAGTGAATTATAAATGTCAAATTACAAGGATGCATGTAAAAAAAGCTTGTAACTGTTAGGAACTAGACTCTGTATTCATGTGAAAGCTGTTGCCTTTATCATCTTCTTAGATCCCTCTAAGGTGTTCTGTCATTCACTGTCAAATTTTCTACGTAAGATAGTAAGACGTATGTCACACAAGTGTCCAAAACTGCTCCTCTGCCTTTGTCAGGACACACCAATATATTTTGAGGGGTTTGTAAGCAGAAAGAATATTAAGCAGGAGATCTGTCTAAGTATTAGCAGTCAGTTACTGATTTTTTTCCCCTTGGATGTGGCAAAATCTAACACATGATACCCAAAATGTAGGGGAAAAGGGAAGCAGCAATGCGTATTCAGATGGCTGTGGACTCAATACGCTGTCAGAGAGCCATAGTATGCGCAATAAAAATGGATGCTAACTAAATTTTTATGTGCAAGAGCATGTCTTTAATTTCCAAGGTGTTTTTTTTAATTAAAAGGTAAATAGCATTTATAATTCTTCTCACAGACTGAGAGCAGCAATAACACCTACAGAGCTCTCAAGACACCTGAAGAACTTATTTGCTGCATCTGATCCATGGGCTACGTACATTTAAATGAAAAGAGTTGACTACATTTTTAGGTGATACTTTTGTTTTTACACAATGTTGGTTATTGCTTCTAAAAATTTCTAAACATCATTTTGAAGATATTAGTTGCATGAAACAAAATACTCAGCCATGAAGGTGTGGTAAAAATCCCTCCCCAAATATAATTGGCTTGGCAAGACAACATTTACCATGGTGTAAATGACTTGCATTTAGCCATAAATATGAAGGCACGAAACCTGTCTACACAAGCTGTGTTCAGACACTTCTGCATACAGGGCCCACAGAAATGCTGCAGGACAATAACAGCTTCTGAAGGTTCCTTTTCTTAGCTACATCCTCTCCTTCAACACAAGCCTCCAGGCTTGCAGATTTCATCGCCTCTAAGGTCTTTGAGACTCCACACCCTGTTACAGGTTTTGGACAGTTGTAGCCCCTTCAGCAGAACCCATCCTCCAACCAGGGAGCTCCTCACTCCTCACTAATCTAAGCTGAGGTTAGTCCACGGCTGTGCCCATGGCAGAAGCTCTCCAAAGGTTTCACGTGTTTGTCAAACAGTGCAGCTGAAGCCCAGACAGGAATCAAATGGGAAGGCAGGACCAGCTCAGTGGTGGGTGTTGTGCATGTCTATGTCACCCTACTCAGCTGCACCCTGAAACCTGAGTGTCTTCTGCTGGCTGCTCAGCGGCACTCACCGACCACAGCTGCTGTGGAGGGGAACTGCCCAGCTCTGAGACTGCCTCTCTTGCCACCCATCTTTAAGGGCAGCATCTCCAGGTCAGCTTTTCCAGTGGGGAGCCCAGCAGCTCACCTTTTCTTGGGTTATTTTGAAGTGAGTAGAACGGCTGGAAAGAGTTGCAGGCTGCTGACACCAATCTCTCTAATATGCTAAAGCTGGATCATGTTCTGCTCAGAGGGTCTGATGGTATCAGCCTCCAGAGAATCAGTGTCTGACACTCCCAGTCTGTTGTTCATATTGGTTTGGTCTCAGCTGAGCTATTTCTAACAACGAACAACATATCTGAGCGAGTTACAATTTGCTGTAATCATATTTTTCCAGTTTTTCTCTGTGATAATTACTCCCATAAATATCATTTCTTCACCTCAGCTCAAGAGAGTGCTCTCTGTTTCTGTGTTCAGTCTCAACCTTCTGCACTTGGATTGCTGGGGAAGAACAATGATAGCGTTTGTTATTACCAGAACCACTCCAGCTATGGGGCTGTTGGGCCTTCCAGGGCTAGTTCTGTTTCTGTGCAGTATTAGCTGATCAGAAATTGCCTTCTGAATTGGAAACCACTGAAGAAAATGTGTTAAATTGCACCTGAGATTAAATTAGTAATAATAATAATAATGGTTAGACTTGATTTTCAACCAGGCAAAGACTTGAAAGAAGTCAGGATGCAGATTTGTGGTTAAGTGTCTCTGGTTTTACTGCTGGTCCCTGGGCTTAGTTTAATGACAGAAGATGTTTTTAATGTAATCAACGGGCTGAAGATCTCAGGGATTCCAGTTCCTAGCATGATTACTGACTAAGAGCTTTTATTATAGACCCTTAAAGTAGACTTTATAAGAGTATGGTCTGTTTTTAACTGCAGGTTAAGAGTCACAGACACACTTGAACCTCAGAGTGCCAGGCATCAGGAGTACCCAGAAAGGAGGTGCTTGGTCTGAGACCATACAATGAAAGTGAGTATATGGCAAAGAAAAAAAAAAGCAAGAAGAGGAAGATTGCTAGCCCTATTTTAAAAGTGGTGAAATGTGGCAAAAGACTAAAGGACTAGCCAAAGATACCTCTGTTGCCTGTGGCAAACCTGGCATTCAAAGCTGCATCTCCAGATTTCTAATGTACCCTCTTAACTACAAGGCCATTCTTCCCCTCCAGAAAATGATATATAGGTATATAAATGTGCATTGATGTAATGCCAAGTTATAAACCACAAGCCTTTCAGAACTCATGTCCCTGATAGATTACAAAAGAACTTGAAGTCAGGAGAATTGTGGTTTGTCTGACCTTATGCTAATCATTCTCCCTACTTGTGTCTTGGTCAAACTGAAAATGGGTGGAATAATGAACCCTTTTGAAAACCGTAATTTCTGGGTGTTGGTCATGACCCAGTTTTTATAAGTTGCTAGGATATGGGTATAATCAGGGAAATGAAGATTCTATCTTATGAGACAAGACTGAAAAGCTTGATTTAAGCAAAAGAAATGATGAGAAGGAATATTAGTACACTGTGAGGGGAGTAAATATCAGAACTAATTAAGTTCAAGGACAAAATTGGCATCTGAACAAATGGATATAAACGGGCCCCTAATAAACATAGCCTGGAAATCTTAAGCCAAGTTATGAGATTCTGAAACAGTTTTCCGAAGGGAATAGTAGGGCCTAAGAAAATAAGAGCTTCTAAATGGATCTCAATCAATTTGTGAACTGGGTACCATGCCTGAGACAACCAGAGAACCAGACTTTCAGTCCAAGCAAGTCCAGTGTCCCCAGGTAACATCCAGGACGTCATCAAGATGTAACATCAGGTGATGTTCTGGAAAACATTGTGACTGGCTACTTCTATCTCAAATTCCATCATGTGTATTTTGTTTTTAGGCTCCTCAGTTCAGAGTCTCTTCAATTCCCCAATTATCTCACCAGCCTCGCACTTGAGATGTTATTCAACATTTCCAGGTAATTCTTCCCTGCTCTCAAGAGCCAGTGTGGGAGCAGACCTGGAACAGGTCAAGGTAACACTGAATGAGGAACTCTTCATTCAATGGCTGCTGAAGATGGAGAGCGGGGTGGTTGTGAGCAGGGGCAAGTGGCAGGGCAGCACACACAGCGTTCTCCTGGAACGGCTGAAGACTCTGTGCAGAGGCTGGACCCTACCCCCACCGCCTCAGCCCCCTACCCTCAGCCCCCCGGAGGGGACACCCTGCCGAGAGCCAGCTGACAGTGTCCTCAGTGCCTTCATTCCCGAGGGCAGGTGACCGCTCCTGCTTCCAGAACAGGAGAGTGAAGATGCTGGCGCAGCCCCGCATTCCCCGCGCCCTGCCACGTTAAGGGGTGGGTGACCCGGCTCGGCCCCTCTCCCCGCCCTGCCTGTACCCACACTCTCGTCCCCTGGGGTCACCCAGGGCGGGGACAGCGACCTGCACCTGCCAGGGCCTCCCGCACTGATCTGCTCCCGGGCGGGGCCGGGCGCTCCTCGGGCGGGGCCGGGCGGAGTCGGACGGAGTAGGGCGGAACCAGGCGGGGCGGGGCGGGCGCTCCTCG
>VZRF01012999.1:1045981-1139222 GCA_013396875.1 Vireo altiloquus | reverse complement strand
AGCGGCAGCCCCCGGCCGGGATGGGCGGCGGCTGCCGGGAGACAAAAGGCCGGCGCGTGTCCGCCTCTGCGGCAGCGCGGGGTGCGCGGCTGCTCCCCCTCCCCGGGCCGCCTGCGGCACAGACCGGGTCCGCCGCCTGACCGCAGCCCAGCCGCCCTCCCCGCCTCGCTGCGGCTCCGGGAAAAGACCGTCATATGCCGGCGGTGATAGGCGGCCGTGCGCGCCGGGCAGCGCGGCGCAGGCAGCCCGGAGAGCAGGCGGCTGCGGTGCCGGGCTCCCGAGCGGATGCCGAAGCCCGGGTGCACAGTGTTAAACCCCGGGTAGGAAGCGGAGAGAGGGCGTTAGAGCGGCCCCTTACAAACCCGTGTGTAGGTGTGATGAGAAAAAGAAAGGGAGGGCCCCCTTTTATTGGGCAGTGAATCTCCTGAATTATAAGTAGCAAAACCCTAACTAGATCGCCGTAATACTGGGCTGGTTGAGCTTTTTTTCTCTGGTGCAGCATTTTGTGCAGGCAGCCCGGAGCGGTGCCGATGCGTGCGGAGGCACGGCAGAGCGTGACAGCCGGAGCGGCACCGGGCGGTGTCCAAAGTTCCCGCTGTCCCCGCAGGAGCAGGAAGCATCCCTTTGAGTTAGGGGGCGAGGGGCTGGGGCGGAGGGAGGGGCTGCTGCCAGGCTGCCCCCTCGCAGCCGCAGCCGCCGCAGCCCGCCTGGCTTCCCGAGAGGTCGCCCTGGGATCGGGAGTGAGCGAAGCAAACTCTCTGTGCCTGAAGAAAAGTTGCCCGACTGGGAAGTCGGGAGGGATCCTGAGTGTCGCCACCCGCTCAATCCTGTTTGGTGCTGGGTTCGTCCTGCTTTTTTCTGCAAACTCAGGGGAAGGGCAGGCTTTGCTTAGGAAGCTTGCCATAGTCATATGGAGACAAGGGAAGAAAGAAAACAACACGTCTTCAGAGTGGCGCCTCGCCTTGTTCTGTCTTCTCCTCTCCTGGCCCGGGTTGAAATGGAGGCTGAGGACGGCCTGAGCAGTGCTGGTGCCGGCTCTCCCCACTCGTAGCCCCTCCTAAAGAAAGCACGTCTGAGCCCTCGTGGTGAAGAAGCAAACCCAACAAAAGTTGGATCTTTGTCGAAGAGGGGCCCGGGAGCGCCGAGCCCGGCGGCTCCTGTCCGCGGAGCGCTCGACAGCGGCGGAGCGCTCGCTGCGGCTGGGACTTGACCTGCAGAGGGCAATAGTTGGACGCAAATGCCAACAAAGGCAGCGGGGCTCGCTGGCTCGGCGCCGCGGCCGGGACCCGAAAATGCTGTGTAGGTAGGCAGCAGTGCTTAATTAATGTATATTGAAACAAAAGATGGGGTAAAGTGTTTGGTTTGTCTTTAGGCTACGTTTTCAAGGCTAATCTAATTCATAACTGATTTATTTTAAAGAGATTGACACAAACTTCCAGGAGAATCATGCGGTTGACTCCAAAATTACCCTAAACGATAACTGTTAACCGAAACGTTTACGTTCAGCTGCATGGGTTCATATTAGGGGCGTTATTATCCTTTGCGACTCAGACAGGAGAGGTGGAAAAGAAGGGGAACTTTCCTAATTGTTGTAGCGATTGTCAGGGCGACCGCACAGACTTTGTAGGAGGAGGTGGCAGCCGCCCGGCGCCCTGCGCGGCGGAGAAGGGCCATTGTCTGAGGGGCCGGGCCGCCGTTCAGCACCGGGCGGGCGGACAGCTCCGGCCCGGCCCCGCTCCCGAGCCGCGCGGCCCTGCCCGCAGCCTCCGCCTCCGCCCGGGCATGGGGCGTGCGGATGGGAACTCGCCTTCGCTTGCCCTAGCAGTCCTTCTCTCTGCTGGCAATGGAATCATCAGAGAGTGGAAAAGAGCCTCCCGACGGGCGCACTTTGTCTCCCCGTCGGTGCGTGTAGACTCGGCTGCCGTAGGCGTCTGTGGCTCGTGTACATACATGGCTTTAATAATTACATATAAGGCTCTATAACCTCGTAATTCAGGAAAGACTAGAAAACGAGACCAAATTGGAGTGTTGGCAGCAGGGGTGATTGCAGGTCTGGATGCATACTCCATCTCTTCCCAACTCGCCGCCCCCTTCCTCCCCCCACCCCCCAAATCATATTTATCTGCGATTATGTCAAATTTCAGTGATCGGAAATGTCTTGCCCAAGAGTCATTCCCGCTGGAAAAAGTCAAAAGGGTTCCTGGCATTAAAACGACCTTGCGTCATTCCTGATGAAATTAGGAGAGCTGCTTGTTTAGAGCTTTGCTAAGGATGCACTTTGGTCACAGTAAGAAGTAAAAGATTTGGGGTTTAACCCCACGTCTGAGCAGGATCCGTCTGCTTTGACTAGCTGCAAAGTCTGAGACCAGCACTTGAAAGCGCCTTAGACCCACAGTCCATTTTTCACTTGTCTTTAAGTGCAAGCGATGGGAATTGCTAACCTCGGCTAAGAAAATTTCATTTTCCCCATCCTGCTAAACGGTTCTGGTCGACATATGTTTGTTATCAGAGAGAGGTGCTATGAACACAGAGCCATTTTCTTAGCAGCTCTTTGACTCTGTGTTACCATAGTCCCACACGGCATTGGTCCTTTCCCGTTGGGAAGTCATGAATAAGAGACTATGAAGCTTGCACGTCAGATCTTCCTCAATTAATCCACCATTAGCATGTTCGGGATCCTCTACTGGATGGTTAACAGCAGCTTTGGTAACTGTATGCTGTCCATACCCAATTATGCTCTGCTAAAAATGAACTCTGCAGAACAACCTTCCTGAGCTGTCAGTGTCTCCCGTTTTCCTATTTTAACGCTTGTGTGTAGTGGCAGGCGACAGATGGTGTAGATCAGATCGATTTGATTGCATTAGGCGATTTTTTTTTCCTCCTCTCCCCCCCGACTCCTTTTCTGGAAGCCCACATTCATCTGAGAGGCGATCGCCGGGGACATGGGAAGCAAGAGCAGCCGCCGATGTGTGAAAGCAACGAGACATGGCCAGCCAGAGGCGCCGGGGTCCCTTCACGGGGTTTGTTAACATGGTAATCCGGCACCAGGAGAGAAAGCTGCTTTCTGCTGCCCAGAGCCCATTCCCCATCACACATCAGATGACTCCCTGGCTTTACACACAGTTGGAGTTCTGCTCGAAACCTGGATTTAAAGGGTAAGCACTTCAATAGAGGTGGATTTCTGGTGGTTACTTGGGTAGGTGGCAAAAGGAGCGAGCTTCCAGCGATTTTAAAAAGAGGCTGCCTTTGAGCGGGTATGAATATTTTCTTCCTTTCTCCTTTCTTCTTCTTTTCTTTCCTTTTTTTTTTTTTTCCCCGCGCCCCCTCCCCTTTCATCAGCGAGCCCTCTAATTCAGAACAATTTCTCACACGAAAAGACATCATGCCTCCCTATTGACGGATGGGATCAATATTACCCCCCCTCTGAAATTTGCTTTTCGTGGAGAGCCCGAGTTCTGCTCAGAGCTCCGCTCCTGATAGCTTAATTGTTTAGTTCCCTCCATCCGATCCCCTCCCTTCTGTGTGTGTGTGTGTGGGTGGTGTGTGCGTCCCCCTCCGCGGGCACGGCGGAGGAGGCGGAGGTGGCGGAGGTGCCCCCCGGGGCCCTTCGCCGACCCNNNCCGCCCCCGCCGGGCTGGCGCTCCGGCACCCGGGCTCTTTCGGCGCGGAGCGGGGCGGCAGCGCCGATAAACATGGCTTTCCGGAGCCGGTGAACAAAGGTATTTAGTGCCGCGCCGCCACGGGCACCTCCCGCCCGCCGCGGAGAAGGTGCGAGGCGGNGGGAGGGGAAGGGCAGTGTCAGATGGACACAGCGAGAACAGCGTTGGCGCCACGAGGGGTTGCTTTTCCCAGAGAATCGCATTCTTTAATATTAAAAAAAAAAAAAAAGAAAAAAGAAAAAAAGAAAAAAAAAACCCACACCAAAAAACCAAAAAAGCAACAACAAAAAAGCCATACGCAAAGTTTGGATTTCTGCCTAGTTCTCGATGCATTTGTGGAGCGCCTCCCAATTTCAGAGAATATCGGTCTAGGGTATCACTATAGAGTTGTTTTCGCCACGACTCGGTGCATTTCACTTTTTCAAACGGCTTTTGTTCAACTTGAAGGAAACCCACTGCATCAGTTATTTGAGTCCCAAAGCCAGCTAAGAGGGTTACAGCCTTCAGTTTCACAGCGGGGAAAAATTACAGTGTTTGTTATTTACTTTCCAGCTGCCATTTAGAATACGACTTGAAAGCTTGCTGTGTTAGAGGATACAGGAAATTACACCTAAAATGAGATTAAAATAGAGGAGAGTGTGTTGGAAATATTTTTTTAATTATTTAAGGTAATGTAGCTATCAAAGTTTTTTTTTCTCTTTCTCTCTTTGTTTTTCCCTTTTCTTTTAAATTCAAGCAAGAGTCTGTGATACAAAACAAATGCTGTCTTCTCGTATGTTTTTGTAGGAAGTATAGTGGTAATACGTCAGCAGAGGCAAGGGCTCATGTTAAGGAAGAAATCTGTAGTAAAAGCAAGCATCTTGTATTAATTTCAATTGGAATCTAATCAACAAGCTGGTCAGTCACCGAGTGCAGTGGATAATGAGAGCTGTGTGTGCTGCATAATTACTCATGGCTGAAGAAGTGCGGAGTACCCCTGATCTGCGCGGGTTCGGACCGTGCGGTGCTAATTTCATTGCCCCCTCCCCATCACTCACACGGAAGCTGTTCTTAGCATCAGGAGCCGGGGTGAAATAGCACGGAGAAGTTCCTTAGCGCTAGGCGAAGTGTGCTGTGCCATGACGTTGCAGAGATCCTTTCTATTTAGTTGGCGAACAATAAACGTTTATTATCACCGCGGCAGATCATCAGACAAAGCTTCCCCCTCCCGCCGCCCCCAGGCACGAGCGCTGCTGATAAGGGAACTGCTCCGGGTGACAGGCAGAGCCGCAGGCGTCATTCGGAAATAACTTCTTTTATTATTGTTTTTTTCTCCCCCCCGTTCGCCTTTTGCAAACCTAGGCAGGGCGGCGGCAGGTGTCAGGGCGGAGGTGCGCTGCCGCCGCCCCCGCCCGCCGCCGCCGAGCCTCCTGCCCGGCTCGGCGCCTCGCAGCCGCCGGACTGCGCCGCTCGGGCACACGCGGGGAGCCGAGTGCGCTGAATTTCTACTTTGAAGCCTTTTTCGCCTTAGATTTTTATGGCGCTAGGAGGCCTGACAGAGGAGTGCCTCCACTGAGATCGGAGCCTTTGCTATTTTTTTCTTTGATTTTTTTTTTTTTCCTCTCCATCGCCTTTCTTTCCGCCCTCCCTCCTCTTGGTAGCACATCGAGTCAGTGTGAGTCAGGACTTGTAAAATGCATTTCCAAAGCCCAGATGAAAAGTCTCTCAGGCGTGTCTGCTGCTTTATCGGAGCTTTCCCAAGCCCACCTATGCAAACAGATTTGTAATATTTGTGTGCTTAACCGTGCATCTCTTTTACAGGAATCTGTTGCTGCGTATGACATCTCTTGCAAGCTCCCAGAGAGAATTGATGGAGCATACAGCTAGGGAATAGGATACCAGAGAAGCACAGAGGAAGAAAGCAGGCAATCACCAGGTAAACTCAGCCTTACTTTGATTTATTTCCTTTCACCTCGCCTAAGCCCTTGCTCGCTCCAGTAAGAGAGCAGGAGAGCAGAGGGACTGTATGTGTGTGTATTAAATGTCTACTCCTCTCGTTCGCTTCCTCAGGATGGGAAGGTTCAGCGTCCACTGGATATGGGACAAGATCTCTCGGCAACCCTTGTGGATTCTCCTTCTTCTAGAGGCGAATTATAGTTATGGATTTATTGTCCCGGTGCAGCACTTCCACCAGCAGCAGCAGCAACAGCAGCAGCTTTCTGACTCTCTTCGGTGACGGGTATTCTTGGGTGGATAATACGGATTACGTTGTTATTGCTTAAGAATACGCGTAGTCGAGGAGAGTACCGGCGGCGGGCAGGCAGGCAGGCAGCGCGACCGCCCCCAGCCCACCAGCTGGCTCCTCACCTCCTCTAGTTGCCAAGGTAGCACCTTTTCCATCTTTTCCTACGCTTTGCAATGTTTCATTCTGTGTCTCTGCCCTGGCGGGGGAAGCTCGAACGCCCTGTCTCTTGCGGAGGGGGGTGCCCGGTGTGTGTGTGTGCGTGGGAGCAAGCCCAGAGCTGGGCAGGGCCGCGACAAGGCTGGCCAAGCTCCTGGGCAGAGGGTGGCCGGGGGAGCCACGGCCGCTGCGGGCTGCACCTTCGTGGGCAGCGCTCTTTAGGCTGCGCCGGGGCGAGGGTAAGGCTCTATCCCCGTCCGGACGGCACTGGGTCGGCAGCCCCCAGCCCGCTCCATCCGCGGCTCCTCACCTCTCTCCGGCGAGGGGCGCGGACTGGAGAACCGAGGTGGACGGTCTCGTCTGCCAGGGGTCCCTCCCACCGGGACACGGAGTGCCCGCAGGGCCGGGGCGGCCCCGGCTCCGTCCGCACCCGCCAGCAGAGCCCGGGCCGCCGCCCCCCCGGTGGTCACGGCCCCCGCCCGCAGCAGCCGAGTCGTGCGGGGCTAGGGGTGCCCACGGGCGGGGAGGTGCCGAGCACCCCGTGCTAGCGAGGCCAGGGACGGCCCGCACGGCCGCAGAGCGCCCGACGCCCGGGGAAGCCCTTCTTCCCCGGCTGCCGAGGGGCTCGGCCGTCCGGCGGGGCCGCTCCTGGGGAGCAGCAGCTTGGTGCCGGTTGCTTTCAGTGAGAGCGATGCCCCTCTTGCTCTCTTTTCCTCACCCTGCAACCTGGTGAGGCCAGGATTAAAGAATCCACCTTCACACCAGCTCCAGCCCAGCAGAGCTTGTCAGCATCTGAGGCCCCAGGCTGAAACACATGTTCAGGGCTAGAGCTGAGGGGATTTTTCCCCTCGGCAGCTCAGGTGGTGGCTTATTTTCACCCTTTCCAGGAGCTCAGGACTCCCAAAATGTTACTTGCAGCTGGACAGGTGGGAGACGCAACTAAGGGGGTGTTGATTCCCATAACTGGCCAAGACATGCCCCATTGCTTTAACATAGAAGAGGTGCATCTGTCCCTTTCTCCAATCTCAGCAGCAGGGCACAGGCTTTGGTTAAAAACCTGATCAGTCTTTCAGATGTTGTGCTTAGGAAAATCTAGGCATAGAATTCATAGTTCCAGTCTTTTTTTCTCCTGCTCCTCTGCCCACAAGCCTGGCAGAGGAAAGGAGCAGGGTGTGATCATCCCTGTGTTTTGCCATTCAAGACCTCTCCACATGCCCATATGATCCCAGGTCTTGTTGCCACATAGTCCCAATTGTGAGACCAGATTTTAGCCTTAAGTGAATTAGATCAGAAGCCATTTTAAAGCAAGATCAGGAGTCCTGTGATAAAACAGCCGTTTTGAATGGATCCTTCCCCAACCTCAGCTGTGATGGGGCTAGGAACGATTTTTAATGTGGACAAGCCAGGCGTGGGGTGATCGTTGAGAACATGAGGTGGGATGATGGAGAATGTCTTTCTCTGTGTCTCTTGCTTAGAGATTAAAAGGCTGTCTATGTTCTGCTTAATAATTTCCAACAACTACCAAAGGAATCTTAGTCTGTTGCCTTTAGTAGTGAGTGGAGTGCTCGTTGTAACACAGACGTGTGGATCTGTTATTCTTTAGACACATCTTTGATGCTAGCACTCTGATCCTTCTGTTTCTCTAATACCACTCGAAAGCAGGTTTTTTTTCTTGTAGTTTAGTATGTTCAACAACCTCAGAAATAATGTTAAATTATGCTTTTAAAAGACATGATCAGCTGCTAAATCATAGTCAGTTCAGCACCATAACACAGCCGCATTTACAAGTGCTGCAGGAACAGCAATGGAAACACTATTTTAAACATCCAGGTTTGTATTACAAACCTTCCTCTGGTCAGAGCTTCTAGTTGACATTTTCCCTTGAGTCATGACTTAGAGTATTATTAGGAGTTCCCATTTCATCACGTAAAAGATGTGGATTTGTTTGCTCTCTGCTTGGTTGAGTACCTTGTGTAGTATGCATTGGACTGGTACCCATAAACACAAGCTTAGCAAACAGCTCTTTATAATGGTTTCTTCTAGTGGCTTTCTGTAAAGCCTGATGAGATAGTTTTGCTGAATAATGCCTTAATGACAGGGCTGATGCATTTTTAATGCGTGTACCCTTTGTCATTGTCAAAATTAACATTTTGATGATTGTAGATTTCTCTTCCCCAAAATCTTTTGGGAATTGCTATGCTATGTGGGTTAAAAGAGTAAAAGTGTAAGATCTGATCGGAGAAATACTGGGTATGCTCACCAAAATGATTCTAGAATGTTGTGTAAATGCTCAATAGAATAAGGACTCTTGGAATGATGTTTCCCAATAGCACGATCTCAGAGAGACTCACCCCATTCATTAGCAGTTCCAGGGGTCTGTCACATATGTGTATTGAGGGACAGAAGTAGTCATTTCTGAACAACAGACCGCTAAGTACTGACTATTCATACTGTGGGTCTGATCCTGGGAATGCAGGTAGCTTCTCCAGGACTGCTCAGGAAAGCAAGCTTGCTCATGTTAAACCAAAAACATTTAGGGCCAAATCCTACCAAGTCCCAATTGATTTTGCTGTGGGAAAGATAGGACCCCTAATGAACAGGATTTTTTATAATGCTACACTTCCTACTTTATTTTGCTTTAGAAATTGTGAATCTTGTGTGCTAAAAAAATAACTCTAAAACCTCCCTACCTCTAGTAGTCTAATGATATTTCATTATTGGCAAAAATGACACTAAAAGTTTATAGTGGAATATAATACGAAATTACTTTTTAAATTAGGGGGTTTAATTGTACCAGTATGAGCATTTCCTAGGACATTTTAGAATGAGGTTTGTGGCAGCACCGACTGTGCATTAACAGCTATTTTGGTGAGGGCATATTTAATTAATTCAGAATACCAAATTTCTGTTTTAAATGTTTTTTGTGATCTGCATCCTGGTAGAAAATTAAATTAAAAAATTAACCCAAAAATAATTACTTGAACTTAGCCTTGTCCTTAAAGGCCATAATCCCATGAAGATTTATATCTCTGGGTAATTTTCTCCACTGGAGTAGCCTCGATGGCTGCTGCCATAGGTAAGTCTTTGTCACACCAGGGCCCCCAGAGCCGCACAGGCATTGATGGCAGAGCAGGCACTGGTGTGGCAGTGGCCCTGGTGAAGCACAGGTGACACTGTGACACTGACTGTCCCCTGCCTGCCCGAGCCTGCCTGGAGTGAGGAGCTCCCCCAAGGGCTATGTCCCCAAACACAACAGGCACACCATGCCCTGCGGTGGTTCAGGGAGAGCCAAGAGTAGTTTTGATCCCTACTGTCCTGTGCAGGCAGGGTCACAGCCTTGCCTGGGTCTGCCCATAATGTGAAGCATTTCTCTGCTTAGTGGGACCCTAAATTAAGTGATAGGGACTGCCACTGGATTTCGGGTGCTCTTTCCAGAAATATTTAAAACTATAGCCCTTACAAATGTACATATTTCTGAATGGAATAAGTATATGTACACACACATGCACCCCTCTCTGAAGAGAGGCTAGAGCATAGTAGAAAAGCTCCATTCTCCCAGACCTGACAGAGGCACAACACCCACTCACCTCAGCAGGGGCCGTGCTGTTGCAGTGCGTATTTACGACCTGTGTTAGGCAAATTTGAAGCAGCAAGAGGAATCATAAAATTAATGCCCACAGAGTGGCATGTAGATGTGTACAGTTCTGCAGATGTTTTTTCCTTGGGCTCATTTCTGCTCGCTTTCTGCTATTAAGACTATATAAGATTTTGAGGGGAGTGTAGGTTTTCTTCTCACAACAAGTTATTGTCTCCCGTGTCAGTTTAGATGGCTTCTAGTGTTCATAGGGTTTTCTTGAGGAAACTGAAAACAGTAATATCTCTACATCCACATAGCTCTACACACACTTAGCAGTTGTAAAGATAAGCTAACTAACCTTTTTCGCTACCTTTTTACATCACAGTAGCAGTAATGTACACAACTGGATTTTTATGAATTTTTTTAAAAAGAAATAATGTCTTTTCGTACACAAAAGAATTTTTCTTCTCTTCCTTTTAATAGATTACTATTTTTCTGAAAAGTATCACCCCCAGGTATTACCTGTAGTTGTTATGACACCTCACCATTTAGTGTTGTAAAGGTAAATCATAACACTCACTATTAAGAGCCATAAATTTTTACCCGAATCATCTACCTCCTGAAAGCTTTAACGGTAGAAACGTTTCCTGGGCTAACGCCCATGATGATTGCACTCTTTTTATTGCTATCATTTAGTAACTAAATTGCTCAAAAATCAAAAGACTTGATTATCACATACCTGCAATGCATAGAGTTATTTATAAATGTTGGCTCGATAATAACAATGACTCAAAAGAAATTTAAATGACAGGCCAAAAATAAGTAGTCTAAAAGTGAAAAAACAAGCCAGATTCATAGAGGTGATGGAAAGAGTCTGACTTCAAAGGACAGAGAGGATCCTGAGGGAGGTAAAGAGAAGAGTCCAGGAGGTGATGGTAGAAGGTAGATGTGACCCAGCTTTTCAGAGTCAGAGGGCAGAGGAGAGGTGAGGCACCAGGGACTGTAGGCGAGGAGGTATCGCAGTGTGGCGCTGGAAGTATGCACCAGAAGTGTTGAAAGCGGGGCTAGAGCATCACACACATTTGGCGGTCTGCTTCCTGGAAAAACAGTATCTAGTTATAAGCAGCCAACAAAAAATTAGGTGAAATGTTCCAGAAACTAGAGGGGGTTGATTGATGGGAAAAATAAGAGCTCTGAATATATAGCTGAAAGACAGTTTTTACATATATATATATATGAATATACATACCTAGACAAAATTACATAATATTGCCCGTATAGATAAATTGAGTATCCTGCTTTTGAAATTGTTCTCCTGCAGAAACCAGTGGGAATTTTCCACTGATTTCAGGGGGTTCAGAATTTCTCCTGTCTGCAGGAAAGCAGTGTAGCCTGGTGTGTGCAAATAGACCTAGAAGCTGTGTACGGAGAATATGCAGCATGGCTATCAAGAAACATTTCCTTTCAATGAACCCAGTACCCTTCTAGCCAGTGGGGATGATATAAAGCAACAGAGCAATCTCCAGACGGGAAAGCCCTTGCCTGGGAGATGTAGAATTAACTTGGCCAAGACACAGCAGGCAGTAAGTCACCCCACGAGGCCTGGAGAGCCATCTGGGGAGGCCTCCTTGCCTCTGACTATTGCAACGCAGCTCCATGGAGCTGAAATGGCTCCCAAAATTTCTCAACACTTTATACCACCAGAAAAAAAGAGCTAGGCCCACAAGAGGTGGCTTACACTTTCCAAACTACTCAAGATTATTTCAGATTAAGTAGGTCTTTATCTGCTTTGGGGTCAATTGTCACCAGCGTATTGCTCTGTGTCAGCTCATCTGAGTTTCGCGCAGTGTACACCCCTTTCACATTATTGCATGAGGCATGAAATGTTGGAAAAATACAGCTGACTGTAATATTAACAATTGCTGATTCATAACCTTGTTTGGAATATTAGCAATTCCCTTACTAAATCAGGACAATATCACAAAGTTTATTAATGATGACAGGTCAAACCAATCTTTTAAATCACTGGAAATCAAAGTTAAAGTGATCAACATGGGACTGGTCTTCTCTATTTGGAGAAAGAGGAACATTCTGAACCAGAACAGTACAGCATGCAATTGTGCTGCCTGTTACCAAAAAAAGAACCATCTCACTGCATCTTACAGAGACATTTACATAGATAATGTAGATTTCATATGACTACTTTTAGATTATCTGATAGTAATAGCTGTGAATGTGTATTCACATTTTCCTAACAAAACACTGATAAAAGTCAAATAAAAAAGCATCACTAATTACCACATAATCAAGGATTTATTTTATTTCTTTCATTTAGGTGGGAAATAGTAAGAGCAGGGGGGCTTGATGCACTAATGCTTCTCACCATCTGGAAACTCTTCCTTTCATTCTTCAGGAGATAACTTACCTGGTTACTCCAAGAAAATGCATTTTGTATTACCTCTTCATCAAGTTGCCATGAAACATTCTTCTGTTCTGCAGTTTATTGCTTTCTGTTTTACTGGAGCAACAGTTATTACAGTCTTGATGCTCTGGTTGTTAAAAATGACCACTATGGTAAAAATTGTTTCTTGTTCCTCTACTTTTCTCCACTGCCATGCTGTCCCTCTTCCTATCATGCAAAAGATTTGAGGGGATGGAAGGGATTTTCTTTCTCAATGTGTTTTATTTTAGAAGTGTTGGGATCATTTAATTTCCTGATTTTTTTTTGTGAAGGTCTTAAACTACAGAGGAGAGCAGTGGAGACTTTCTTAGACCTTAGTTTAAGAGGTGGTGATTTTTCCATTTTTAAGAAAAAGACCTTTTTTTCTGCATGTTTGTCAGGGTCTGAGTTATGTAGAACACAGTAACATAATCGCTTTCAAGGTTTCAGTACAATCCTTTTCTTTTTGTCTGCTCATTGTCCTTTGTTGTGTTATGACATCATGTGGCTGTCCCATCATGTCTGTTGCACATGTGATAAATCCATTGGCCTTCAGTTGTTCAAAGAGCCCCTTGATGAAAACTGGATCTGCAAGTTCTGCTCTAGGAAGCAAGAGCCAAACCTATTCCCTTCTGCTCTTCTTATTTAGGTGCTTGTCATTTCTGTCTCTGTTAATTCTTACCAGCAAAGAAGGCAGGGCCAGTCCAGAGCCTTGGTTAGAGATGAACATAGGCGTGTTTAATTTTCTTTTGCTGGAGCTGCAGTGAGGCAGTGCTGCTCACTCTGCTCCAGCCTCCCTGGTAGAGAGGGAGGAAAAACTCCAGTGAAGGAAAGGATGCTGAATGGGCAGGATGAGAAATCCGAGGAAAACAAATCAAATAAATAAATCCACACACACAATACCTAGTTGGAGTTTTCAGGTTCTACTTTTTATCGAGTTCAACTCTATTTTAAGCATTCCACATTTCTTGGATGCAAAACTTGAATATGTGCCCTGTAGAGAGGCTCAGAACAGTAGTCTGCTTTCTCTAATAAAATCTCTCTCCTGAGATTAACTCTGGAGCTAGCAGTGAGGTCAGTGTTTCATTTCATATAAGTCAGCTCATGCTGACAAGGGTCTGGCCTTCTTAGTGATGGGCTGTTTGCTGCTCAGAAGTGTGAGGAATGGCTTTCTGAAATATCGATAGCTCGCCTTCACTGGAGTTCATGATCAAATTTAGCTGGCAAGTATCAATGTGCTGCAACCTGACTGAAAGGCTGAAAGGCTCAGGCTTGGGCCAGCCGCTAAGGTCTGCTTCCTAAATCAGAGGCTAACTCTTCCATTAGTGCAAATCAGTGGTTTATAACAATGTCAAATGAGATTTGTGTCAGAGTAGCCCAGACTACAGCCTGGTCTTGGGATTTGAAAAGGAACAGAAAAATTAGGCTGCTACCATTAGAATTCCTTTTTCATTTGGTTTTGTTGTGCATATTTGTAAATGTGCCTATACACATGTGCACACACATGCAAAGCTACATTTTGGTCCCGTGGACTGTTCTTGTGGCCACATGGCTGCCATTTAACGTGGACCTAAGAGCACAGAATCTTCCTCCTGGTGTGGTTTGATTGACGTGTGCAGAGATCTCACATAAAGGCTCCGGGATCCCGCTTTTTATCCATAAAAGGAAAGCAGGCAAATCATCCCTGGCTAAACCCTTTGCACAATATACATCAATAATGAGGCAGCGTCTATTTATACATTGCTCAACTGGAAATGACTGAATTCAGACAGAAGTTGGTGAGGCAGCCTGAGCTCCACCAGCCTCCATGGAGTCTATTGTTAGCACCCAGGATGACTCCTCAGGCAAATGGGGAAGAGAGGCACGATTTGGAGCCTACCATGCCACGGGAGGAATACCAGCTTCCACACTTGGCAGGTGGTGTCTCCTCTCAGAGAATGCCTTCACTAGCTCTGCCAGAACCCAGCAGTCATGGAGGAGGAATGCAGGAGAAATGGTCACGAGAGCGCAGCCCCGTTGCTGCTTCCCGGGAAGCTGAACGCTGACTTGGGTTTACCCACAGCTTGAGAGCTCCCTGCCTTTCTTCATCAGGAAAGGAGATTTCCAAGAAGGAACGGGAGGAAGGCAGTTCTGCCTTGATGCACACAGGTGCCGTCTTGCCATATTGTTGCAGAAGGTTTTCACCGATACTTCTTTACCTAGAAAAAGAAAGATGCAGTCAAAAAGCGCGGTCCAGTGTTATGGCATTGGTTAGGTAGGTCTGTGTGCTGATTGTTTGCCAACACGTGTCTGTGATGATGGAAACTTGTTTGTCTGTGAGATATTTATTATAAATAAGGTACTAAGAAGCCCTTAGCAAAGCACTATCCAGACAGTGCTTTTGTTCCATATCCTTCTTCACTCCTGCTTTCCTCTGTGGCTCTTGTGTACTTTGCCCATATGCTCTAAAGCTATTCTGTTTTCAGTTTTATGTATGTTTTATGTAAATTAGAAGAATCAAGCTCCTCTGCTTGCTAAATTATAAATTGAGTGGAAATTGGCCGACTTTCTTTAGACTATGTAAGTTATACAAGATGTAAGTAATCAAGCTGAGCAGGCTGGGTTGGGGAGGAAAAACACGTCAATAGCGTGGGCCACGTGAGCTGTGTCCACATGTCGCCATGTACTGCTGCTTGCCTTTGCAGCCTCAAATATCTCTTTGCTCTAAAGTGCCAATCTAACCCTTTTTAGACCATTCTCCAAGATGCAGGTTTATTGCCTCCTTTGGTAGTTTGCTCGGTATATTCAGTACGCCTTGTATAAATGAACTGCTCTTAAATGCTTGTTTCCACTCTCTTGCTTTAGGATCAGAGTAGATTCAGACTGCCTCCTCTGGGAGCACTGATTCATTTTCCTTCCCTTCTTCCCCTGTAAGTTAAAATGCCTGTTGGTTTTAATGTCTGTCTCCTTGGCTTACTCCCTGCTTTGGCTCTATTTCCCTTACCCCACACTGTTTTTCATATGCCTGAGTCTTGCTCTGGGTTATCTTTTCTTTAGTAGCCCACTGCAATCTCACATAGTAGGACTGTGGTGCAAAAGCAGGAGCCTTGCAGTGGCTGGCAGCCTGTGAAACACTGCCAGGAGAGCAGGGAAGTTGGTTGGTGTCTTGGGTTCTGGTGAGATGGTGGAGAAACTGCTGCAGGGCAGAAAAGACAGTCTCACTCTGGCCTCTTATGGCACCAGTTAGACCAAGTTCTCAGAAAAAGGATAGACCTCTAGGCCTATCTTTACGCAGCCAGGGAGGGTCAGTGTTATTATAAATGGATACAGGCATGGTGCTGCTCTAGTCTGAATTCAGGGTGCTCTTAAAACTGTTCATGTTCAGATGGGTGTGACATACCAAACTACCCCTAAGAGATGAGACTGACTGCAGCCTCGGCACGGACAGGCACTGGCTGCACCAGCACCCACATGCTGCCAGTGTCCGGCAGCACTGACCAAGAGCAGCCTGTCTGCCCCAGGAGCACCAGGTTACATTGGGGCAGAGCTCGGGCTAGCTCTGCTCTCCATCCTTCAGCTCCATGCCAGCCAGAGAACAGAGTAAAACATCTTCAGAGAGCCAGTGTAGTGCAGTTCTCAGCAACTGACCAACGTTTTAAAGCCACCATCATGGAGATTGAATCCCATTGCCATGGAAAATCCAGATTAGAAATGTGCTGCTGTAGGGGGGAGTTGTAGGCGTTGGGTGGGCTCTGCAGGCGTGGCTCTGGGCACAGACCTTCAGTGGGCAGTCTGTTCCCAGGTACTGCTCAGCCCTGTGCGCTCTGCTGACTCCAGCAGGGCTGAAACATGGGCTCAACAAAAGGGGATCCCAACTGAGCGGTCAGATGGCCTTCAGGAGTCTCAGGCTAGGACTCACAGGGCACAAATGGGATCCTCTGTGCTCAGGCTCTTCCCTGCAGATATTTGAGTTTGGGGTCTATTTCACTGAGTTCATAAAACATTATTTTTCTTTTAATTTATTAAATACTTTGATCCAGTGATAAACCGTCAGAATGTGGTTTATTCTGTGCAGTCAAATGTTTATTGAGGATGATAAAATATATCCAACCTGCCTTTTTCGAGCTGCTTCTTTTACTTCAAAGGGAAGGCATAACCTTTCCTTTCCTGGTGTAATTTTTATTAAACCTCTACCTACTTTATTTATCAGGTCACATATAAATTTATTACCACTTATGTTTCCAAATAAAAGACTCGTAGGTTGGTAAGTAGTCTATAAGTCTAGCTGCTATTCCTTCAAACCCATAAAAGGATGATTTTGATCCATGCATTCTCTAATTAAAGCTGCTTTTCAATACACAAAAATTAAGTTAACAGTAATTAATGTAGCCAGCCTGGAACCTTAGGAAACTACTGCCAGCAAGTGCCTTTTGGTGCACTCAAGAGGATGCAGTTTGATTGCTGGCACCAACAGACAGGTTGGGAATTGTAAACATGGTAATTAGCAGTAAGTTTCTGGTTCTCAACTTGCCAGACTGGCAGCCTGATTCTTGGAGTAGTTGTCGTATGGGAGGAGGGAAAAACAAAGTAGGGGAATTAGAGCAACCTTGCATTTCTCCGTCAACATATGCCACTGGACCAATGTTTTTCTTGGCAAAGATCTCTGACAAGGCAGTTAAAAGCAGCATTGCAGCCCTACTGTAAACTGTGAACCTCACTGCAGGCATCAACCAAGCAACTGTCTCTGGCTCTTCTGTTTAAACTATAAGTGCTGCTCCATGGTAAGGAATTTTAGAGTCTGAGATCCTTCCACTCCACCTCTGTGGTGGAGCACAGTGTTGATAAGGTTATCAACAATAATGGGATTAAAAGGGTTAAAATCCAGCTTTTGTGGTAATCCCAGAGTATTCTATTGTTGAGCTATCAAAGATTGAGGTTATAGTAACCTTATTAATCCTTGGTGTAGTATAAATAAAAAGGAAATGTCAACCTTAATTCCACCATGAAATTAAATCTTCACTTCTCTAAATGATGATTCAAACGCAGCTTACTGCAGCCAATGTGGTTTATGAAAATGCGTAACCCATGTGAATTTAAGAAATCCAATCTGAGAGGCAAAGGGGTGATAAAAGATGGCACTTGTTTTGTTTAAAATGAAAAAAAAGGTAGTATTCATTCAGCTTGTACGTCTGCAGAAAATATACCTAGAGCCAAAAAAGTATGCAAAGAACAAGGTAGGGACTGAATGCTCATGGTGTACGTCCCTGTGAGGCAGAGGACGCAGCTGGCAGACCACAGCAGAACTGCTGTCCCTGTGCCAAACAGCAGCCACAGCACTGCTGGTGGTGACCCTGTCCCTGTCCCCTTCTTGCAGGACACTGTGTGGCCTTGTTAGTGCTGTGCCAGCACCAGGGACAGGGTACCCTGGCACGAGGGCTTAACCAAGCACTGATTCACTTGTGCTTTCAGTGCCAGAGACAATGTGTCAAAACCTAAAAATGCCAGGAATTAAATGGCTGCTGAACCTTCTGCAAACAGTGAGCCTTCACAGGTGCTGTGTGAAGGGCACAGATTTTCCTGGCTAAGCTGATTTCCAGGGAGGTGGGAGCTACTTCTTTTGGCAATGGATGGTTTCCTCCTCACCTGTGCTGGGCACAGCCCCTGCTCACCCTGCCCACAGATGTTGAATCTATAAGTAGGTCTGAAACTGCTCTCTGGGATGAACTACCTGAAGAGAGGGAAGGACAAACAGATTGAGCTTTGCTTTGAAGTCAATGGGATCTACTCCAGGTAAATCTGTGTTTGTTTGTGAGGAGAAGGTGGGGAATTACAGTAAGCAGAAGTGGGTTGAGTACCCTTTGTTGTGCTTTTTTGACTTGGAGGAGAATAAAGTACTGGTAAAATGGGGTGATACAGAATGATTTTGCATATTAAGTACCTCAATCACTCACTCCAGTTCTAGCACAGTGGTAGTTAAGTATTAAGGAGTTGCCTATAGCAGGAATTGAGCTCTCTGGAGGGCAAGAGGCATTGCCAGAGAAAAAAAGATGGTTTTAGTTGGGCTGTTCCCAGAAAAAGGAGCTTCATCACTTTAGCACACCCATCTGCCCCATAGTCTCTGCATGTCCTGGAAGTTACTGGGTGTGTGGACTGATAGAGCTGGAGAGTGGGCACGTTCTGTGTCTTCATATCATTTACTCCAGTCCTCGTAAACTCTGATAAAGTTGCATAATGAAACTCAGGCTCATAAAAGAGCTCATTTTAAGATTTTTTTTTTTTTTTCCTCCTTCACTCACTGAATCATGCTCTTCTCTGGTGTGAATTGTCACAGCTCCAGAGCGTGCACCAGTTCAGATGTGCCCGCTGGGTCCTGGGCTGTCTCCATCCCCTCTACTGCTGCAATTGGAACCACAAACACAAATTGGCTCACTCTGGCTCTTCTTGTCTTTCCGCAGTGTAGGAACAGATAATGGGCCCATGGGGTTGTTCAGAAATATTGCTGGTTTCCAGTGCTAGCATAATGGTCCCTTCTAGGTAGTATCCCTTTCCTGGACAATTTCCCAGTAAAATAGTAAATGGCAACTGCAGAGCAGTAAAGGCAATGGTGTTATTTGTTTGACTGACATTTCAGAGCCTGCAGAGCAAATGCAATTAGGATCCACAGTGTGCTGCAGTTTCCTTTCTTCATTTCCCTACCTTGGAAGAACAACTGTCAGGATCAGCTTGAGTCTGGTCCCTGCTACCTTAGAGTGGTGGAGATGCTACAGGGATGGAGGGCAGCATGTGCCCAAGCCTGTGTGAGCTCCGTTTTCTTTGCGAGCAGTCAGCACCTCAGAGGGCTCGGCTGGGACAGGATCTGCTGGCCCAGGCAATAGTGGTTCTGTTAGTATGTGTGCAGCTCCCATGGACTTAGAGCTGACACCACGGTGGCCCTGTGGCACTCAGACCTGCACTTCTCACTGGGGAGAAATCTCTGTCCGTGCCCATGGATCTGTGCCAGGCAAAGCAGCATGAGGTTTGGGCTACCCTGGTTTTCCCTCGGGGGCAACCACTGCTTTCTTTGGAATATTGTGGGGTCAACAGCTGGTGAGCTTGAACACTTTGGTACAGACTTGGTAGCAGAAAGAAATGTGAAAAAAATGGTGGTAATCATTCAGATTTGCCTGAAGGAGGTAATTGGAAACAAATTGCTACTAAAAGCCATAGCCATGGTTAATTGTGGTGAAGCACTGTGGGTCACTCACCTGTAGGAAAAGACTGCTAGAGGACAAACGGGATCAAAATTGTTCCTGCCCTGGTGGGGAAAGAGAGTCTCAGCCATATAATTTTGTTTGCAGGGTTATTCTGTAGTTCCTAGGTTCTGACAGGAAAATCCGTGCCTGCAGAGCAACGCTTAAATGGCTGAAAATAATGTAGTGGGTGAAGGCAGAGGCAGCTGTGGCTTGTCTTGGTGGCAGGGGGATGGCCAGGCTGTGTGGCATCCCTTCTGCCACGGCCAGGTCTGAGCTGACCCCCACAGGAGAGGCACAGGCAGCTGCCAAATCCCCTCTCAGCAGGATGGAGCCTGCAGTGTGCACACAGCCACCACCAGCCTGCTCCAGCTGAGTTTCACCTTTCAGTTCTAACACTGATGCCATGCATTGTGTTATTTGTTAGCACATTTAAACATTGCAATGTCTGCTGTTCCTGGTGCTTCTTGGATGTCTGTGCTCAGACAGATGCCGATGCTTGTGTGAACTGATGGAGTGTTTTGTAGCAGGATCTCTGGACCCAGGGTTGGGAAGCCAGGATGTGGGGTGGCATGGATCTGCTGCCTGGGGGTGACAGAAGGGGGTCTGCCCTTGCTGGACAGTGGCTCTCCATGACAAAACCTCTTTGTCTCTCAGAGAAGCTCTTTCCAAAATGTTAAAGCTTTTGGATTATGTTAAAGCTGGAGGATTCGGGAGATGAAAACAATCATGAAAAGGATGGTACAATTTTTACTAAATTACACTTTTTCTAGATGTTTTGATTCAGAGGCCCTGCAGGGTGAAAAAAAAAAAAAAAAAAAAAAATTCTGCAGCTTCCTGCATCTGGACAAACTCCATACCAGCCTCTTTCAGGACAGGTCCTTGCTCCAGGCTCTTGTGTCTTTGCTTTGTGCTCAGCGAATTAAGTATAGGAGCACGCTATGGCTTGTGCTGCTCCATTTGCTCTCTGTGCCAAGGTGCAAGTGGGGGAAAGACAGAACAGCATGAAAAATGGGGACCAAAGTTTCTTAAAGCAGTCTAAATGCAAGGCAACCCTGCTGAGTTTGTGATGTTACAGGAGCATTGGATGAAACTGTGCTGAGGGTTGGGCCACCCCAATTAGAGCCTCAATTGCAGCATTTCAAAAAAGGACATTAAAGCGTACTAATGTAGTACAAGAATTAGGATGTGAATACCCCTATCTAACCTGAGATATGGGAAGAGTCACCAGCTGGGTCTTTTTGGAAGAGAGAGAACTATCATCCTTTGACAGCTCAACATACCCTTACATAGGAAAGCAAAACACGCTGATTTATTTGACTTACTATTCTTATTATTATTGACAGCTTTTGGGAAGATTGGTATTTTAGCCATTTCTTTTCTTTTACAAAATATCCCCAAATGCTGCTAATGCAAAAAAGCCTGTCCTCAAATAGTGAGGCTGGTGTGACAGTGTTAGAGACATGCAATTGTGCTCCCTTGCCTGCATGAGGACTGCTAGCTGTCAGGCTGTCCCCAGAGGGTGGCAGTTCTGCTGCGCAGGGTACATGAGCAATTGCTCTTGTTTTTAACATGTCGGATCATGGCTTGCTCTTCCACTCGGTGTTGGGTTTGGAAAATACTATCAAAATGAAAATCCAGGAGCTGACTGAGAAATCAGTGAGTATGCTACCTGGATGCTCCAAATTTAGATATCATGATTGATAAGGGATATAAAATAGGTGACTCTTTCTTCAAGCCAAAAGATACTCCATTAATATGATGCAATTTGAACATGTTTTTTTTTAAGAATACAGCTGTGTTTTACAGCCAGCGTGTGCACCTGTATGTGCAGGCAAATGTGAACGGAATGACTGCAGTGTTCTAGCACTGCCCGGAGTTAGGGGCTGTAGTAAGCTGGTAGTATGAAATGTACTGTCAGCTCCCCACAGGGTCAAACATAGCACCTTTAAAACAGCATGGAAATCTGAGTGGTGCTGGGTGAGAATGTTTTCCCCCACATAAATGTGCAGGTGATAAATTTGTGATTTCACAATCCCCTTTTTTTCCTTTATTTCCTTTTATTTCTTTAAGCTGAAGGGGAAAGGGGGGAAAAAATGGGTCTCCTATGGAAGGAAAAGTTGTTGGCAGGACAACAGCTCTAAGCATGTTGCTAAAGGTTGATGGATACAAGGAGCTGCTGAACACAAGGTGTGTGGTGGATGGAAGGGGTTCACAGAGGACCAGGTGGGGTCACCCGGGGCCAGGACATTTGGGACCTCAGGGAGCTTCAGTGGTCAGAGTGGTGGATTATTGTTATGAGCAGATACAACCTAATCCCCCAGAAAAATAACAGATAGCGACGTGCTCAAAAGCTGCAGCCCCCCGAGTTTGTCCCGCGCTGCTGCTCCTCATCTCAGCGCGTGGTGCTGAGGGTCAGCACTGCTTTGCCTTGGTGCGACTCTGCCCGGAGGCAGGAGGGATGCTCGGGGCCAGCCAGCGCTCCAGCGCTCCGGCTCGGTGCTGCCGAGGGAGGCAGGGATGGCCCCGTGAGCGGTGCGGCATCCCGGGATGGCCGGGAGGCAGGAATGGCCCCGTGAGCGGTGCGGCACCCCGGGTTGGCCGGGAGGCAGGAATGGCAGAAGACAGGGATGGCCGGGAGGCAGGGAGGCTGTGCAGAGCTCCTGGGGCAGCACAGCTCCGCTCTGGCCCGCTCAGAGCATGAGGCTCCACGGCATCAGCAGGGCCCTGGGCTTTTCACCTTGGATTTTCTCTTGCGTATGCATAAAGCACAGTGTGGTGCAAGAGGGTTTCCATGGAAGGAAACTGAGGAAGCCAGTATATTATTTTCTATGGTAAATATTTATACTAATATTATTGATACAAATATAATCTTGAAAGTTTAGTGATTTATTTTTTCCAGAAATTTAGCATTACCTATAGAATACAAGAGCAGGAGCTCACTGGAAATCATAAGAGAGGAGTCTTGGTTAAAGACACTGCAGCTAAGGACCTCTCTCTTTAGGAACTCTCAATCTTTCTACTGATGGATTCCAAATAGCTACTCTAAAGCTCTGGAAGTCTGAGCATGATTTCCAGAGGATCTATCCATACAATGATTTACGCCCGATAGTCACAAGACAAAAGCTTTTGTTCCATTAAATAAATCCCTACAATTCTCTGGGTTAACTTGCTGCTCAGTGACAAGCTGGGGACACCAGACTACTGAGTGGGTGAAGAAAGGTAGAGGGAATTGGTCTGATGAGCTGAGGAGTTGCAATCCAGTAGTGTAACCCATGCAGCACCCTCCCTGCCCAGCGCTGTTCTTCCAGGCAGGATTCAAGCCTCTGATACCTCAATTTTCCTGCCCAATTACATGAAATGAGATCAGGAAAAAAGTGTTTACTACAACATGTTCTAGTTTTCAGATCCAAACAGATTGCTGTACATTGGGTGTGAAACTCCCTAATGTTTTAGAAATTATGCTGGAACTTCTTTGACTGACAGCTCTGAGCAAAGCACTTTCTGAGGTTATGTAAATGCCTAAAAAGAAATCTAACCCCAAATCTTAATTGAGTAGCAGATTTGAGGCCTGTGAAGTCTAGGCACTGCCAGATTTTAAAGCCCTGCTGCTACCTTACATAAATACTCATAAATACTTACAGCAAGTGTCCTAAAAAGATCTTTGGTTGCCCAAGTGAGCTAGAAGGCGGCATTTCAGGGCTGCCCCATCTCTACTGGTCACAAGGAGCATGCAGTTCTGCCCTGGGCTGCTCCAGCCACGAGCTGGGAACCTGTCCCTGTCATGTCCAACTAGAACTGCACATGTCAGGGATCACATCCCAGGCAGAGGGAGGAAGTTATTTTCATTTGCCCAGTAACAGGGCAAAGAGACCTCTCTTTCTGTGTCTGTGCTCTAGCATGACGCAGAAACAATTTTAAGACGTTTATAAATTCCACCTGGGTGTTGCAGCCCTTGCTATGAATCTCAAAAGTGTGTTCGAGATTTATTAGTATTGGGCTGCTTCTAACACAAGGGATGTCGGGGACAAAGAGCAGCAGCTTCTGTGCTATAAGGAAGCACAGAAAAACTTGTCAGTACACTTTTAATTTCATGTTTCTAAATGTTGTTATCCAAATACCACTGTACTTCCAACTACTCTGTGTGCACGAAATCTGAGGTGCAGAACCCTATCTCATATTAAAAACATAATAGTAGCATTATAGTCTCTCTCATGTTCTTGTGAGAACTCTTGTTAGCTCTTACTGTCTTGTCCTTTGTGTAACTTAAGGTAGAATAACAAGAGTTTACTGCATTTTAAAGATGTTTAGAAAGATGTGCTTAAGTAAATAGAAGTTTTTCTTTTCAGGGTTTGAATAGATATGTAAAAAAAAGAGGATTGAATAATGGTAAAATTGATGTGGTAGAGCTCACTAAATAATGGTTGTGATTAATTTTGTAGAATTGTTCATGAATAACTGGCAAAATGTTTTCCATGTGCGGCAACTTCTAGAATGAGCTGACTCATTACTGCATTTAAGGAGTGGTACCTTGAGTTGTGATCCAATGCCTATTAAAAATTGCAATTGATTTATTTTTTTGGAAGGATTGAATCAGGGTCCTAAAGGATCTGTGACATTTTTCAAGCAAAATACCTTGTTGTTGTTTCCTTACGTTTTTTGCTGCTTATCTCAGGCTTGGTAAGGAATCAGCACTAAATTAAAGCAGTACCCACTTTCCTCTCCTGAAGAGAGCAGGGGAGAGGGACAGAACACCTGAGCAAAGGGAAAAGATAGAGGAGGAACAGGGCAGACAGGAATGACTGGAAGTAGCAGACAAGGAGAAGAAATGGGGAAAAAAGCAGAAAGAAAAGAGAAGTAAAAGGAGACAAGGGATGAGGTGTAGGAGAGTGCGGGGGTTCCTGTGCCCCATGGCTGCCCTGATGAGCTGCTGCTGGTCACAGGCACTGTCTGATGTTCATCCATGTTCAGCTGGCCCGAGGTCTACCAGGAGCATGAGTAAGCACCAGTTCCCAGCTAAATCTCAGCAGGCTTACTGCTTACCAAACTCACAAAACATGAAGTAATGTCCTATCTGGCCACACACTGGGCTGTAGGTCCTTCTTTTATTTATTTTTTTTTTTCTAAGAGGAGAGCTAGCTGATGTTTCTTTGCTGTTGTCAAAAAGAAAAAAAAAATCAGTGATTTTGATTTAGAGGAGCTAAGGGTTTAAACTAAAATATACATTCAGTGCTTTCACATAAAGATTCGGTGATAGCCAGATGACTGAGACCAATATGTCCTTATCAAAGTCCAAAGATTATTTTTGTAAGGTGTTTATACACTAGCTCTGCTTTCATTGTACCCTCTTACAATTACAGATGGGGACAATGAAAGCACGTGTTCTGTGCAATTACTTGATGGTGCCTTATAAAAAGCCAAAGCCTAATAAACTTCAATATGGAATAAACCAATAGTGTCCTTGTGAAAGAGCAACCTGAGGACTTTTGCCCTACTACTGATCGTAAAAGCAGACCTTTGAATGAGATTCAGCCTTCATAAAAAGCTAGGTTAAAATAAGATTTGAACGAGTTTGGCTTGGCATTTCCAACCTGTTGAGAATGAAGTCTAGACTTAGGCTAGCAAGAGTTAAGAACATATTTTCTGTAAATCTTTATTTTGTATTTGGGAGAGACCAGTACACTTGTCCTCTGGTAATGAGAAACATTGTCTATCCTTGCTCAAAGAGTAGAGATCTGATAAATGCTCTGGTCAAAAATTGTGCTTTGCTTTCCTCATCATCGATGCAATTTTTAAATCATGTTTAAGAGGAAGTCTGTGCGTTCCTTATTGGGTGGGAATAACCCATCAGGTCTGAGCAGGCAGAGTTAAGGTCCTAGACACAGTGCTTTGTACAAACCAAAGAATAAAATGGATATTCCGGGAAAGCCATAAAGAGAGATGATGCAGTAACTGTTTCTGGGATGTTAAAAATACTGTTGTGCTCCAAGCTGCTGCGTGAGCCTGACTGCAGGGTCTGGCTTGGGGTGATTCTGTGAATGGCACTGTCACAGGTATCAGCAGTGCAGACAAGTCCCAAGCAGGTCCTGAAATTTTAACATGTGATGAAGCCAGAAGGTAGTTTGGTGCAGTGATAATGATTTATTTAATGCAACTAATGTATGTAAAGATGCATCTGAGACAGTGTGGGGTCTGCCAAGAGCACTTTCTTGGACACCGCAGTGATCAATCCAGGCTGGAGGCTGAAGGCTTGATTGCAGGTCTGTGGGATCAAGCTACTAATTTTTAATGGGTTTGAGCTGTTCTTAAGTAAACTTTCATTAGTTAGGGTGGCACCACTAAGTCTACTTCCTACTGAGCAATAGGAAGACAGAAAGAGCATCTACAATAGTAATTGTTTAACGCAAATTGATTTAAAGTCTGGAATAGGAAGCTTACAGAGCTTGGATGAGGGATGAAGGAGGTGAGCAGAAAGAGGTGGAAACAGAGAGGAAGAAAGACCAGCTGGCTGCAGACAAAGGAGAAATGTGTCTTCTCTCTTTTTTCTCTCAACTGAAGCACCCCATGTTGCACCCAGGAGCAGGGAATGCTTGTGGCACACCTATGGAACCATTCTCGGCTTTGTGATATGTTTATAGTAACAGGTGAACAGCCCCTGGGTGAAGTTGGTGTGCTGCCTTTTACACCCTTTCAATGTCTCGCTCAACTGGGACCCACCACAGGGTCCTTCAGGCTGTGGTTTACTGAATGGTCTGCTAAGGGGCTTAATTATGGTCTCAAATTCCCAAAGGTTTTTCTAGTCCGTCTAAAATATTTATGCCTGCAACAATTCAGACCTGTTTATATCTCTTTTTTTGCCTGCTGGGTAAAAAGTAGTTTGGCTTTTACAATGTGTCTGTATACAGGGTTTTAGTAGCTTGGATTGCTTTTATATGTTTGTAATGAAAGTAACAGCCCCTTAAAAATTGGATTATTGATCATGGGAAGACAGTAGATATTTTTAATCTTAGGAGCAAGACTACAAATAAATCAAATTATATGAAGTATTTTATTTAAAGGCATTTGATTTTATTAAAACCGCTACATCTGGTGTTTGCATAAATGGAATAATTCTGTTTCTTCATATGAGGGTTCAGAGGAAACCGCAATAGGAGGCAATACTTCTCACTGAGTAAAGTGCACTGATGTCAATAAGTCAAAATTAGACTCTTCCCAAATTGCAAAAAAACACTGAAAGGTTCAAAAGTAAGGATTTGGACGGTTGTAAAAGTCCCATTTCAGCTGATAAATTATCTGCAGGGGTTGTGATCTTTTTGCACAGATGAACATGATGCACTGAAAAATGCACTTAAAATGTAGGACTACCATCACATGTGCCTATAGATACACCCACACATACGTATGATGTGTAGTTGAGCATGTCTGTGTGCGTGTATATGTATTTCTAAACCTAAATACCTACATACGTATTGCACTGTCATGAAGCATCAAAGGCTGCTTTTGGCCCTGCAGTCTGTCCCACCAGTGCCTATAGCAGTGTCTCCGACTGCCCTGCTTGGAATGAGGCTCTTCCCGCCCTAGTGATGATGAACTGCAGCAGAAAGACCCTTCCTGTCCTTGTTATGACCAGGTATCTGAATTTGGGGGTTTGTTTGCATGTTCCAGATGTTTGCCCTGCCAGATTTGACCACAGGAATGTGAGGCCAGCGGGCTGAGCCTCATGAAGCAGAGAGGAGCAGCATTTAGCCTGGAGTTTGTGCCTTCCATCATTTCCAGGGGTGAGGCAGAAAACTGGTTTTTCCCTGGGAGAAGTCAACCAAAGAGGAACTATGCATTCAAGGAGGTGGGACTGCGTGAATGCCAATGGTCTTTGTCATTGACCAGCTCTCTTCAGACTGGCTGAGGGGCTGACAGGATCTATTCATTAAATCTCATCCCTCCAAAAGACAGGAACAAAATCACCATTGTAATATTTTGGCAAAGCAAAACATTTTTGTTTGCTGGCAAGGGTTTAACTCACGTGCAGCCATGCTGTCCTCTTAGGATGTCAAAGAAAGGGGCTTTGCAAGTCAAATGCTGCCTGCCTCACCAGCCTGTCTTACCCCAGTGATGAAGTGCTCCAGCGCCAGAAGTCACCTTCTGTGTTCAGCTGAGCTCAACTGGAATCATGCACTCTGGCTGCTAAGTGGCTCTGAAGATATTACGGATGCAGAGCTGTGCTGCTGTATTTCAAGTGATCATAAAAACCCACTGGATAGTCTGAAAAGGAGTGGCTTTTCATTGTAGCAAGTTTGAACTCTATAAGCAACTCCATCATTGTGCTAAGGCAGCAGATCCAGTCTGTGTTTGGAGAAATGGTTCATGACCCAGTGATGGTTTCCAAGAGATGCAACCAGGAAACAAAGGTGCTGGGGGCTCCTTGTGTGGGAGTAACACTGGTGGGACAGGCAAGGGAAGCAGAAGGATCAGACAGCAGGAGAGAGTGAACAGAAAGGTGCAATGCAAGCACAAAACCCCCTTGCCATGCTTCAGGCTTACTCTTGCACTCAAAGCTGTGGTACAAAAAGCAATAGCTGCAGGAAAAGCCCTTTCTTGAAGACCAGCAGAGCATGCCAGGTGGGTGCTGCATCCACTGTCTCTGCAGCCAAAGTGAGGAAAAAAGCCACAATCTGATGGGATTGGGCTGCAGGGGTCAGATTCAAGATCTGCATCACCCTGAGAGTTGGGTCCAATGGGTCCCCACAACCAGGGAAGGCCCTCAGGCCCTCTCCCCACATGGGGAGTCAGTACCAGCTGGGATAGGGTACTGCTGGATGTTGGGATGGACACTGGCCACACAAGCACCATCAAAGCTGATCCTTATCCAGGCGAACATGGATGTGCTGTTACTGCAGTGTTTCAGTCCCTGAGCAACTAGCCCTGGGAATATGTGGGCATTTGTGCCGAGTGTGAGCTGTGACCTGTGTAGGGTGCAGAGTACAGGACAGGGATGCTCCCCCAGGGACTAGACCCTGAGGAAGAGCAGCTGTGAGCCTTAACAAAAGCCAAGCTGGTCTTGCACAAATTCTCTGGTGATTCAGGCTGGCCAAGCTAAGCATGTCCCTTACCTTGGCTTCGTCACAACTTTGACAGAGGTCGCAGGTGTGGGTCAGACGTGGCTCCTGGCTGCCCTTGCTGGGGAGGAGGGGCATGCAGACATGGAGCATACCCCTGTCAGGGCTTGGCCATCATGCTCCCACCAGGGCGACTCACAGAGGAGCCCCTTGGGCAGCAGGTGGACACAGCCTCTGCTCCCTGCCGACTTCTTCAATGGAGAGGGCTGGGCTGAGCTTCCACAGTGGGGCCATGGCTGCTCCCTGGAAGGAGGAGAGATCAGAGGACTTACCGAAGGGAGGGGAAGAGTGTGGATTAGGAGAATCCACGGGTGATAAACCAGCTCCCTGAGGCAGGAGCTGAGGTTGATATGCTGCTGTGGTGAGCTGCAGGGCCTGACAGGAGTTTTTCCAGGCCAAGGGTAGGTCAGCCTTTCTTTGACTCAAGAGGGTGTTGGGGGATGTGTTTGCTAGGCCCAGAAACCAGTCACTGCTGCACTGGGTCTTTTCATGGACAGTCGTGGTATCTTCTGCTGCCCTATGATCTGCAATTTCTATTTCATTATTTACATGAACTCAGGCTCTTGCTGTCTTGGGGTATTTCACCTATGTAAGCACTGAGCAAATTTCATTCAAATCATAAGCACCAACACATTTGACATAGTTTTTCTGCTACTGGGGTCTCTGTGTTACTTTGTATAGGTCCTTTTTAAAGAAGTTAATAAACCTGGCAGTGCAAGTCCATTGACTCTCAGCAGAACGCTTCTCTCATTTCTGAGGTCCCTTTCATTACCACTTTGTATTTGTTAGCACCTAGCCAGCTTTTTTCTCTAGTATTACCACTCAATGTGCTTTCTTTTGTAATACCTACATCTTGTGAGATAACTCAGTGTGCCTCCCAATGAGGGAGAAGGTATCTGTAATCTGTGTTTCGTGTCTTGAGTCTCTTGAAAGGACTAGAAATCCCAAAAGCAGTAACTTGTGGGTTTTCTGTCTTAGAGAATTAGGATGTCTTTGCATTACTGAGCAGGCAAACACTGAGCAGTGCTTGATCAATAAGAGGCATTACCAGAGGTCTGGTATAGTCTACCACAGCTGACAGTAAGTGTTGCTATAGGCTATGGAACTAGGAATATAAAATGTCAAATGACAGTAATAATTCATGCATCCTGGGACATATAAAACCAACAGCATGTCAATAGCTGTGGCATGCTCTGCAGAAAATATGCAGGATTTAGACATTGCAGGAGTCTGTTTTATTTTAAACCACATTTTCCTTGGTGAAATATAGACTTTCCCTGTTTGTTAAAAGCATTTATTTTTGGTTTCATGTTGCTACTTCTCTATTAACATTCTAAGAGCCACACAGCTCAAAAGGGGCCCTGAGATTCAAAAAGCAAAATATATATATTTACTGAAGAAAAACACATAAAATATTTATAAAACAGAGGGTGCAATACTATTTGAGATTCATGGACCATTTCAGCATTCATAAAAGCAAATATGGTTCTCATGTTGGCTTCACCTGGAATCAGACTTTACTAGAGGGACTACCCAGGAGGGATCTGCCTTAAAATGAAACTTATTACAATCATTAATTTTACATGGAAAATCATTACATTTTACATGGAAAGCAGAATGTCTTGTGAAATAAGTAAGAACTTCTCCAATATTCATCTTCTTTAAAAATACTTCAGGATAATTAATATTGCTTGTCTCTTATGAAAAGATACAAAGAGGGTGAATTACTGCATCTGGGAGGGTACAGCAGGCATAAGAAGAAAGATTGTGTGTATCTGACATTTGTTCTCCCCTGTGCCACTGCTTCTTGGGAACCTAAAACTGACAGGTGCTGTTTTACTGGCTAAGGCTCCCACAAAAATTCTTCAGATGAAACTTTAATGAGAAAAGGAAAAAAATATGTTCAATCAGCCCCATTCTTATGCTTTCAGCTGTTTGCTCCTGTGCACCTCAGCTGTGTGTTGTCAGGCCTCAATTTCTCTAAATCTGCCTGAAAGTAGAGGGCAAGACAGAAAAGTTGTGTGTCACATATGATTATATGAATATAGGCCTTAATGTACAGATAATACTTCTAAAAGACAGTAAAACATGAACTGAAAAAAGAGAGAAGGAAAAGCATCACAAAGAAACCCACTACGCATTATTTAAATCTCCCCCTGTGAGAGGCTGAGGATTCAAATGTATATGAGTCGTCTTCTCTTCCATGTGACAGCAATCCCTCTGCTTCAGAGTTGCACAGTCCTGGCTCTCAGTTGTCTACTTGAGAATGTTTTTTTTAAGTTATATATTAAAAAAAAAATCTTAAATATCATTTCAGTTATTTGAAGACTATAAAGTGATTTTGGTGCAGTGGACTGCACCTATATAGACAGGCACTAATAGATATTTTGGCACATCTTCATGAAGCTAGCATGAGACAGAGATGATGATTAAAATAAATAAAAAGCAAAATTAATCCTGCTAACTGTCTGAGACCTAAGAAAAGGGATGTCTTTGTTCTGATGAGAACATCTTGGCTCGTTCTGCTCCTTTGGCTTGGTTTGGGGAGGATGTATTTTACAGTTCTCCCATGATACTTGGCAAATATAAAGCTGTCACTTTGGATCCTGCTTCTCTTTGTATTAAAAGAATGTCTACGGTGTTTATGTTATGGGAAAAAAGCTCTATTTCTACTTATTGTATTTTCGTTGTCTCTTTTCTTATGACTGTACTGTTTGCCAGCAGCCGAGGGGCCACTTTGATGCTTGCTTTGATGCCATGGTTTATTGTGTTGCACAGTTGAGCCTATGGTTTTCCTTTCAAATCAGAGCTGGCATACTGGATGAAAAAGAACCAAACCAAAAATAAAGCTTTTCTCTAATTATGCTTATCTCATAAAGTCTGCATTTGTTACAGCTGCAGGGGTGTTGGAAATCGGTGTTTGTAAATACCTATATATTCTGATTTGTTTTCAGTCTCAGAGATGTTTTTGTCTGTCTGTGTTCCTCACCCCTGGCCACTCACGCAAGCAGCCTGCCTACCTGCGTGCTGAGCTGCAGTGCCTCGGGAGCACACCAGCCTGTTACCCAGGTTATCTGCATGGCACAACCTCACCGTGTTCCCTCTTCTCGCTCTGAGGGATTAGCAGCCAAAGAAAACCAAATTAGTCTTGTATCAATCCGCCCAGGAAAGTGAGTAGCCAAACTGACCAGAACACTGAGTGCAGAAGGAGCCTGGCAGGGTGTGTTCTGTGTCTGCTGCGTGCTGCCCAGCTCTGCCACGCTGCTCTCAGAGGTACGTGAGTCCTGCTGTGGGGAACCACACTCTCCCGTGCCCACAGGGAGCCTCACTTGCTGGCTCCGTGTTCCACGTGGCAGTGCCAGTTAGGACGTGTTTAATACCCACTTGGATGTATCTGTTGCTTTTCTCCATATGTGAACTGATGAGGAACCATTCTGTTTCCATCTTGCTGATGGAAAAGGGGAGGCTTTGAGAGGCTGAGTGATTTGTCCAGGATTATGCAGCCAATCAATGGGAGAAAAGGGGATCAGGCCATTCCACACAGTAGTGCCTTTAACTGTCCCATGGGCTTCCTAGGGAAAGGCATGCAGGTCCCCAAAGAGGCCACTTCCAGGAGTGTTCCTCCATTATTTCTGTCAGATTATTGCTGTGAACAGTGCAGAAATGCAAAATGTATTATTCATCTCTCCTACTCCTAAAATCAATACCTATCAAAATACAAATACAATTCAAATCAAAGGGCACTTATTGAGTGCAGATCCTACTAATTAGGTATGATTTCCCAACAATTTCTTAAATTATTTATCCAAGGGATGGGTAGAAGGCACTTTATATGTCCCAGAGTGAATATTATAAACCTCTTGTCATGATACAGAAAATGTGAAATGTAGTGCAATGCAGTGTGATTTGTAACCTTGATGAACTAATGTAATATCAATAGACATCAATCTGTGCAAAAAAAAATCTGCCTCATCATAACATCTAACAAGATATGTCAAAAGTCAATAACCTTGTGAAATGGACACATATCGGTGAAGGTTACAGACTTTGCTGCTAGGAATCAATTAAAAATGTAATACCCACTTGCAATGGAAATTACTACGCCATCACCAAAAAGGAGGTTTACATCATGCATGGACATTCATCATAAGAGCAGCTCCCTTCAGGCTGGCTGTTGGCTCTGTAAGCAATTCCTCTGTAATATATGGCTTTTTTTTCTTATGCTGGTATTTCTTAGTCCAGCCCCATAATCAACATGCCAGCAGTATTTATGCCATAACCAGTTAAATATATTTTTAAAACCCGTACAGAAAAGAGCTAATGGTTTTGAAGATTTTTGTGTGCAAATTAGGAAGCAGCTCTCCTGTAAAATGAAAGATTTACAATTGTCAGTCAATAATGTAGATCAATGTTTTTCAATTTTTAATCATAAGGATTCTTCTCATGCAGCTTCTTTGGATCTTAGCTTTCAAACTTATACTCCCATGCATACAGCTGATCTTAAGATTCCATCACACCAACCATGAGCCAACTGAAAATTCTTGGTCCCTTCATAATAAATGTGATACCATCTCACCAGATCCTTTCAAACCAGTGATTTAAAAGAACAGTATGAAATATATATATGTTTTCTCCTCAATTTTTGAAACAGATTGATAAAATATTCACTTTTTAAGCATTTTACTTCACCCTTGTGATCTGATAATAATTTAAGGGCAAGTGTAAGTTGGAGGCCAGAACTAAATATTTGAACAGGGAGGGAGATCCTATGGCTTCAAAGACAGAGGTATGTGAGGGGCTGAAGTAAAGCTATGAGAGTCATTCAGAGCTTAAACTTCTAGCTTGATGCTTTCCTCTGTAGCCTTAATGTTGGTCAGCTCCCAGGAAAGCCATCAGGAGCCTGAGCAAAGAGCTGTAGTGGTCCAAAGTGCCTGTGTGGCTCAGCTGCTGCAGGCAGACAGCGACCGCACGGTAGCGTCGGCAGGGCTTGAGTGCAGTTGTGCAACCAGGGACGCAAGGCAGAGCCCTAATTCAGAATTTCATGGCACTTTAAAGCACAAGTCAGAATTCTAATGGTATTTCCTCATTACCTTCCTTATTAGTTGCGCAATAAGTGTCTTTCCACCAGTCTTCTGCAAATTCCTTCCTGGTGGTCTGCTAAAGACACGGTTTGAAAGTCAGAGCATTGGAAGTGAATGCTGGATGTGTGGAAATGGATCAGTGTGCTTGAATTGATGGGAGGAATAAGGGATTCTGAAAAAGCACTGCATTAAGATAATGTATGATAATAAGGGCAGTTGCAAAAAGTACAAAAAAGCATGCCATGAGTAAATTGGATATATAGGATAAATTCACCTTCAATTATTCAGCTCTCCTGCTTGTATTTTTGTTGGTTTTAATTAACAAAAAATTGTCTGGTAGGTATGAAAACAAAGTTCAATCCCAGAGTGTTTGAGTTAGAACTCCTAACTGTATCAAGTGAAAATAGGCAATACTACATTTAATGTTTTGCATTTTGTCATTCCATTTAAATGTGAATGAGCTATCTGGAAGGAACATCAAACATTCCACATACTGGTTAATGGTATATTCTTCTTATCTTCATTCTTTTCTTCTGTCTAATGCTTTTTATACATGCTTAAAAAGTGTGCGATTGTATATGTGATTGTGATTAGTTACTGCAAATGTTACCTAAATTAAGACCACAGGCTAATTTTATTTTAAATGGAGTATAGGAGCACATCTGTTTCAAATAGGTTTGTGATATTCATTTTCTGAGTTCAAATCACAAATGACCACTTAAGTGAGCTCCTACACACACAACTGCTTATTTGCAACATTACTAACAAATGCATCTATAAAATGTCACTAGCATTTTTGTGTTCTGAAATAGGTTTGTCCTCTCCATTCCCCTGGAAAATTCAGCCCTCTGTTATCGTGTAGAGGATATTAAAGGAAAGCATGTGTTCTTCCTCACACAGGATGTGTTATCTGCTTTATAACTGTACTCAAGAGATATTTTGTATTTTGCTTGGGTCTCCCTCTGAGAGAGGCGTAACGTTTTTTTGGAGTTGTAACTAACACTGTTTCCTAGCCATGAATTCTTATAATTATATAAGATTACGAATACAATTGAGGTAATAAAAGCAAAGCAAACAGTCTAGATTATATCTCTGGATTGTATTCATAGGTTAGAAGTGTGTGGTTTTGCTGTATATCACATTGATTTTGGAAGGGTATAGTTTGGAAATGATCACAAATGGAAGACACCAGCTGAGGGTCTATACCTTAAATATAAGCCTACATCAAATAGCTCACTTAGCCTTTTTCCACCGCTGTCCTTTCCAAAGATAAAGGTGTGTACAGCCTGCAGGTATCTACAGTGGGCAAACTGAAAGTAAACAAATAGAAATGTGTTCATTTGACAAATTTCTGCTGTAAATGATTTTGCCTTAAACTGTGGAAGGATGAACAAAAATCTTTGCAGAACATCTTCTCCATCATGGAGGCAGGGTGGCAGAGGATTGCAGCGGTGCTGCCTGGCCTCTGCTGATGTGCAATCTGTACTGCACCTGTCCCGTGAAACAGGAAAGTGTTATTATATTTAATTTTCAAAGAGAGTTATCATATGGACAGAAACCATGGGACTCATGTGCGCACCTAAGGGAACTCCGCAAAAGCTGAGGGGCTGGAGAAAGCTGTGGAGGCCGTGGCTAATAACCTAAACCATTAGACCATCCTCACAAAATCTGTGTTGCCAAGTCTGTTGCCACTGAAATCTGAAATCAAACATTAGCAGCCAAGAACATCATGCTAATTAATTGCCTCAGGAGGACACAATTTCCAAGTTCTAATGAAAGATGGAATCCAGCTCCCATATGTCCCATTTGATAGCCCAAGAAAACATGCACACATTTTTCAAAGAAACAGTGACAAATGCCCAAGTACTTGTCTCTCAGCTGAATAAAACTAATCACCAGGCCCAGGGATAGAAATGGCTGCACCCAGCCTGAAAAGCCAGCCCAGGATCTGTTGCCGATGAATTGTGTTCATTCAGAATGTTGAAGGCAGCTTCAGAAGGTGAGAGCCGAGCACCAGAGCACCTCTGTTCTGCCCACAGAACAGCATTACTCCTGCCTTGCATGCAGCTACCCTCTCACAGTGCTGGTTTATTAAAAAAAAAAAAAATAGAAACAAAATAATGTTAGCACATCACGTTCTTGCCAAGACACTGGGGAGAAGACAGAGGTATCAGTGCAGTCACAGGTATGTGCCAGGGCTGCCTTGCTGTGCTATAGGCTCATCCTTGCTTGGACTTGACATTCCTGTAGATGGGATGTTTGTGCCAGAATGACAGTGGTGTGCAGCCCCAGGGAAACAGTGAGGGCTGGAGAGCCCCAGCGCTCCCGGGAGAGGCAGGAGTGCTGTCTGTCTGTGGGAGCAGAGCCCCATTGTGAACGGGAATGTCCTATCTCTGTGTGGCTCTAAGGCATATGGAATTGTTCAGCCGGCTTAAAGACAGAACGTTCCCTTTTAACATTTATTGTTTGAAGGATCCTTCCATGCATGAGAATGTCTTGTACTATGTAAAGACTGCATGCTGTTGTGGCTGCACTCACAACCTGCTGTGTTCAGGGAGATGCAGGTGTCGTCTCCATGCACAGGAAGCTCCTGCTCCTGCTTTGCTGGTGTGAGGTGTTTCATGCAATTCCCAGATTTTTTTTGGGTAGATTTGAACGATCAGCTTGTTGTTGCAGACCCAACCTGCAGCATGAACAACTTTTGCTTGCCACAGCAACAGCCCCAGCCTGACTCCCATGCTCAGAGGGTGGTAGGGAACATCTTGGTACCGGCTGAGCAGACTGGGAGGCTCAGTGCAAACAGGGAAGGAATTGGTACCGGGACCTTGGTGTCTAATCCAGGACTTCTGAGCAACCCCTTATCCACCCAAACATCATTAGCATTTGCTAAGTGGTCAGTCCTTGGAAGCATACAAAATTTTCACTTTCCTCTTCCATCTTTTACATACAATTCATGCGAAACTGCTAATCAAAAAAAAAAAAAAAAACACTCTGTTCAGTAAATATGGGCATGAGGAAAGCAGGTACAAATTGCACAGCAAATTTTCACCCTAAATATTGAGGAAAATATATTTTATTCTGTCTATCCTGAGGAGATTAAAGAGCAAAAAAAAAAGAAGGAAGGTCAAGGTAAGTAATTGTAGCACACCATCTATTGTGTATTTCCTCAAGATCGCTCCAGTTGTACAGAATAATGGCATTTCTGAACTTCAATAACTTCCACCACAGAAAGGCACAGCATTTTGACAGGACTCAGCAAATCATTTAAAATCATAAGGGCCATTATGCAGACTGTGTGATAAAGTTAGAGACAGGGTATTTTTCTGCAATTGGTCTTCAATTTCACTCTAGATTTTAGGTGCCATAAAGCTCAAAAGGAGCTCCTGGTGCTGCTCTCCCACAGATGAGATCAACACTTATGAGTACATGTTTTGATGACACAGCTCAGAAAATTGAAGGGATTATTATTATGGAAGGACCAAGGTGATAAGTACTGTGTTATATATGACTAACTGTCAGTCAGACAAGTCAAGAAAGGTCATAATCCATTATATTAATGTCATAAATGTTATCATAAACTGACATCAGGAGGGTAAACTGGGATTCTTGCACTTTTTAAAGTGCTGCTGTTCTTAACTGACACTGTGTCCTGAAAAGATATGTTTATATTAATTTTTCTCTCAAAATAAAAGACTTTAAAGGTTTTTGGCAAAACAGAAGCAGTATTTCAAATACTTGTTTTGGGTTTTTTAAATTTTATTTTAAAGAAACTTGCTGAATTGTCACAGTATCCAAGATACCACGAACAAATGAGAGAGGAGAAACACAATAATTTCTGACTATTTACTGTCCCCCCTTGCTTTATTTGAACTGTAACTTCCACACCTCACTCCGACACAGTCTGGGGCTCACTCCAGCTGAGGATGAGAGAAGAAGGAAGGCAGAGGTGGAAGTTCCTGGCCTAGCTGCTGACCGCCCCAAGTCAGGACTGCACCCTTCTGCAATTCACTCTCTTGACATTAATATTTTTCCCAATATCGAATATGAACCAGGGTGATACTCAGGAATGTGTGACAGTGGAAATCATATTTTATGTCTTTTGTGTTGCTGAGCATTTTCACACGCACAGAGAGCAGGCAGCTCAATGGATGTCACCAGTGCATGGCTCCTCTGAATTCACCCTGGGCTCTCAAAGGAGGCTCACCAGGGATTCGAATGAGACTTTGTTTTTGGCAGCACCACAGGGTACTCCATCCATTGCTGACCAGTTACCAGCCAGGAGTAAATTACTATCATCCCATGTAAATCTATTGTCAACACAGGCAAGTGAGAGTAAGGGAGGTGAACTTTGAGCCCATGAGAAACTAAAACCTTGTGTCCACACTCACTAACATTACAAATTCTACAAACAAATGGTATAACCCTGAAATGTGGGTGCATCAGAGGTGAAACAACTATCCAGTCAGCACTGGACCACTTTGTTTCCAGCTTTGGGGGAAATGTCATGGTAAACTCCAGAAATGCAAGAGGAATTTAAGGTGAGTTTTCACATCCCACCCAGAGGCCAAAAGAGAAAAGCAGGGTAAGTACTTCTGGGAAGTGGCATCCTGTATTTACTGACCACACCAGATCAGTGCTGTGGTTTTATGTCAGAACTTAAAATTCAACCTGTGCAGCAGACTCATGCTGATGTATAGTGGTGATAACACTGACGTGGGCAGGAGACAGCCACCAGTGAGTCACTGCACCACTTCCTGCAGGAGCTGGCTGTCTACAGTAGGGACCCACTGCACTGCTGATGGAGTGTGGCTTGCAAAAATCACCCAGCTAGTCTAGCTTGCACAACTACCAATAAGCCATGTTTGTACCATGCAGGTAAATGTTCAGGGGGAAACCAATGTGGGTTAACTTGAATTGTATAAATAACTGCAAATCATTACTTCAAATGAGAGCATAATGTCTGGAACCACAGGCAGGAAAATACAATTACTGACTATCAAATTATCTTGGGATGATAGAGTAATGCTTTTCACTGCTGTACTTCGTGTTCTTATAGCTGAGCAAAGAATACTACAGCTGGAAAAGGCTCAGAATTTCAAAGAGAAGAGATTTTATAAGTAGAGCGCTTCCACAGGAGAGACTGCCTTTTTGTGTTGTTTTAGGGGAACATTAAAAAACCACCAGCAAACCAAAAAAGTTATTTTTTTATGACTCGGAACTACACACAATAACATCTGATGATAAACAAAACCCTTAGACAATTTGTCTGTTTTATAATATAACCTGCAAAGTGCTTCCTTGTTCATGTGAGGTTACTTATCTCTATGATTGCAACAAAATGCTTTTGATCAAATGTGTTTTCAGAACTGGCACAACCAAATCAAGTAGCAAAGCTGCTGTAGCAGTTTGCATGCACAAGTGCTGTTTAAGTATAGAATTTTTTGAGCACATTTTTAGAGAAAACAGAGTGCCCTTTGAAATTTTGGAACTAAAGCTATATAAATGCCATAATGCTGTTTATGATGTCTGTAGAAGTATATGACACTCAAAGTGCTTTTAGGATGCTCCAAGGTATATCAAAGAGCATTAACTTCAGCACAGCTGGGAATGTCCTCGGATTCACTCATGAATGCAAGTTTCTTTTATCCTGTGTATTAACTATAGCTACATACAAGGCAACACTTAGTATAGCCTTGGTCATTGAGAATAATCCGCTGAGTAAGCCTATTAGGTAAGGTTTAGCATCTACATTTTTCTGCTCACATATTTTTGCCTGACATATATAATCTGCCTGGATGTCACAGTTTACATCCTATTTTCATTGGATGATAATGAAACTTGATCAGTGTTTTCATCTCCTTCTCTGTCTGTCTGAGAAATATTTCTGCTTGTCAGCTCCCCCTTACCAGGACTCTGTGGTGTGATCCCTAGCCAGGTCCTTTATTAAAGGGTACTGCATGCAAGGCTTGAAGGCAACTGCACAATTTATCATTGTGCAAAATGGAAGTGCTACTTCCAAGAGAGCAAGGAAATAAAAGGTGATATAGAAATTTCCTAACCTGAATTTTCTGTACTTCCTTTTCTCTCACAAAGGTCTGGCTTACCACTATTTTAGCAGCAATAAGTCAGTAGTTACTTTCTGAAGACTTATGTTTCTGCTGAAATCTTACGAAACCGAACTGTAGGCACCACAGTAATTTTAGAACAGCTTAGTCTGAGAGGTAAATTAAAATTAGGGAAAATTAGACCATTTCTAATGAGATGGTTATTACACTGAATAATGATGATTATTGCTTCTGCTTAATAAAACTGTCAGCCAATGCAAAATATATATTAAGGGGAATTACATTACATTATATTTCTATCAACTCAGAAAATCAGTGTGTTGCTTTCCCAAAAACCATGGAAATAATGAAATGTTAGACAGGGCTTCCTTTTCCAAATAGGATCAAACATGGAGCTTTCAGAAACAGCCCCTTAAAGCCCTGATTTAAAGCCCATTAAATCCAATGTTGTGAAGATTTCTGCTGACTTCTGTGCCATGTAGATCAGGATTTCACTAAAATGAGCAGTGTTCCCTTCTACTGTCTCTACTAAATACTTAGACAACACAACATGGTGAATGCATGTCTGTAGCCCCTTTGCCTCACTGAGCTCAATGCTTGCTGGCTCACCTGTTTTTCTGTTCTGATTTACCTGGCAAATTAGGAGATGGACTCCATAGTGTGAGACACTGTTATTCCCAAGTTGAAAACAAGGAGGTATATTACCCATTATCTATCTATTATCTATCTAAAAATTAAATCCTGCTGTAGAAGCCTCGATGCTGAAGCCCCAGACACTTAGAGGTGAAGCACCTCCCCAGAAGCCTGTCCAGAGACATGACTGACCATGAAATTCGAGTGCTCAGCATTTTTTTGTTTAAAATCAGGCACAATACCAAACCCTGCCTTCAGCAAGAACTGCTGTCCTGAGGAATGAGAGCTGTCCCTCTGGGAGGGTGGCTCTCTCCTCTGTGCTGGGAGGTTATATGGCAGGAAACTGCCAAATGGGCAAGAAAAAAGGAGGTGAGAAGTGAAGAGTGTATTCCTACTACCACACCTTCTCTGTGTAGGGTTCAGTCCAAAAGGATATGTTTTTGTGGAATAATTTTATATAAACTAAGCCACATTTGTCTTACAGAAGGTTGTTTATTGCAGCTGCAGTAGCAGTAAATTTAATAGATTCTGAGAGAGATTAAATAAGCAGCAAAAACTGCGTGACTCAATACACACCTATGCCAACTGACCCAGTGAACCAGGGCATAGAGGTGAGTGAGTCTGTGGTGCAAGTTAAAACCTGGAGAAACACAGATTTCCTCATATAATTTTGTTTTTTGAGAGCATTGTATTATCTTAAATGAGGATGATAACATCTTTAATAAGTCACAGCACATGTGGTTCTTAGGTTTTCATCACGCTTTGAAACATTTACTAATCAACAAGATTTCTTCTTTCATGCAGCCCATTTTGTAGAGTTCCATAAAACAGGTTCAACAGTCACAATTTCATTAGCATTATATTGTTGCCATGGTAATGTGGTACCAATTCAATTGATGGGCTTTTCATCCTGGGCTTATAGAATTTCCTGTCAAAAATACATCTATACGGAGACAACAAACAGACCTTACCACTGGAGTACAAGCACAAATTTCGTATGCTGATTTGGCTAGGAATGTCTTATGTTATTGACAGCAGACCCAGAAATCATCAGAGATATGGTAGAAGTTACTAAACACCATATATGGCAAAGTCACACTTCAAAATAAGGAAAGTTACTCCCATTGTTTTTTGCAGTATCTGAATTTGTTATTCAAAAGCACTTGGCTTTTCTGGGATCATTCTCTGAAATGCTGTTCGGAAGGCACACACAGCACAACTGGGAATATTGGAGGAAACAAAAGCAGTAACACACTAAAGAATAAAATGCGAGATGAAGTTGTCTTGGTCCTTTTCCTGTCTGCACGTTCTGCAGCATGTTCTGGGCTAATTGCTGCCAAATGCAACACCTAGTTTCTCTGGTCTGTAAAACTGGGGTAAGCACCCCTCTGGCCCTGTGCAGAGTGCCTGGTGTATAGTGAGTGTTATACCCAAATCGTGAGTGATAGCTGCTACTGCTAAACACTGTCATTAAGTAAAGTAGAAACACTTTTAACAGCTCCGGGAAAACGCAGTGCACACATCTACAGTTTGAGAAATGTCACTGGGAGGATCTGGACTCACCTAGAGAAATGCAGAAGAGGTGACAGACTGAGCAGGTAACAGCATATAGGAACTTATAGAGGAAGGATACTCACACCATTAAGAAATCATGACTGTGTAGTTTTTAAAAAATAAATATTGTAGGCTAAAGGAAAAGTATCTGCAGCAATCTTTGCAAGGAAAGCAACAATACAATATAAGGCGACAGCAGGGTGGCTTGTTTATAATATGTTCAACACTTTCTTGTGTATTTGCACTGTTTTTGATTGTTTCCTATTTAGATAGGAAAAATCTTTTACCATCCTGACACATAATGTTCAGTCTATCATTTCTTAGCTTAATCATGTTGTGTCCTTTGCAGCAGCAAGGGTAAATTACAGACAGGATAGTATTCAGTATAATCAAAGATGTGTTCCACTTTACATGATAAGTTTTGTCTGATTTACAAAAGCAGTATCTTCTCCAGCTGAGTGAGGAAAGAGAGACCTTTACTTGCAGATAAAAAAACTCAGAGAAGAGGCTTCTCCTCCATTAGGAACCTATTGTTCACACACAAAAAGATAACTGCTGTTACCACTATTATCTATTTATTTGCTTTAACCATGATATAGCCACAGGACCCAACTGAGACTGGGACCTACTTGGGCTAAGCACATCAAAACCACACAGAGTGCTGCAGTCCCTCCTTCAGGTAGTTTATAAGCTACAAGAAAGGCCAGAGAGGAAATAAAAATAGAAGGAGAGACAGCTTAAGTAACTAACTCTCTAGGTCAGAAGTCAGTAGCAGAAGCAGCACAGGGCTCCAGTTCCTGTACCCTCCATTGGGATGCCTGTCCGGGTGGGGGAGGGATATATTTGGAGATATCCTTCACCAGATTCTGAGGACTCACACTCCAACTCGCACACAGAGCCATGCTTTACCCCTGATTTCAATGTCTGCATCTGTGTTGCTGAGCAGGGGCAGCCTGAGGCAAAGCTTGAAGTCAGCTGTGAAGCCCACCCCTATTACCTATTAAAGCACCTTCAGGCTGGCTTCAGGGCAACCCTGTTAATCCTCTCAGGGACAAAGGCTCAGGAATACCCTATGTTTTTTTGAGCATGTTCAAGGGCACCAGGGTCAGACTACCTGCCAGAGAAATATTAATGGGTTTCAACACCACAACTGAAGCAATAGGGATCCGGCTTTCTTCCTTTGCAGCAGGGACTTCCAAATCCAAGCCTGAACAGATGGAGGGAGGGGGGAAAAGAGAGGAAATTTTGGTCACAAGAGCAAGAAGTCAGTTTACACCAGAATTTGAAAGCTTTGATCAGGAAGCAATATGGTGTCTTAGATTAGGAAAGCATTGGCTTGGAGTTTTTCTTGGTTTCTCCTTCTCTCTCTGCCTCTCAAAATCCATATAAAGTAAACCCATTAGACTCAGGGTGAAGAGGCATTCATCTTCTGGTCGGTAAATACTCTCTTTCGCTGTGTGGTGCCTGCTGACTTTACTGCTGTTGCAGCCTTTTAAAATGCTTCCAGGAAATCTCATTAGATTTTAACTTTAATTTTCTTTTATTAAGGAATCTGAAGAGAGTTTATGATAATCCCAATTTAACTTTTTAATAAAAACTCCAAATAATAGGCTAGCATAGATTTGATCACATATACATATTTGATAAAAATTCTGATCTGTAGTAAAATTTGTTAGCCAGGAGTTGTCATCATATTAATGAATATAAAAGCTGGCATCTTTAAAATGGCAATATTACAGTAAGCCTAGTTTTTTTTTATATAATGGTTTTGCATTGTGCATTCAGTATTGATGAAGATTAAGATTTAGCATGCAGAAATAATATCCATTATGATAGGATTGTCCACAGTGAATTGAGTAGGACATTTGCTTAATTAAAAGTATTTATCTTAGATGATTTAACTGAACAGATGGAGGGAGGGGGGAAAATGTAAATTAGTAATGTAAATTACTGATGATGTAAATTAGTTTCTTATAATCAGTTCACTACTGACGACTCCATATTCTAAATAGAAGAAGAAAAAGGTAAGAGTCAGAGGAAAATAATGGATGCCACTCTCTGAGAATTAAAAGAACTTTAGAAATAATGATTAATAAACACTGTGCCATGAGCAGGAAATATACATGATCCCACCCCTAACTCAGAGACCTAATAGAGCCCTAGAAGGCTTCACTTCAAGCAGAAATTTTGGAGACGAGAACATGAGCACATCCCCAGATTCCTGCTCCTACCCACCGTACCTGTGCTCAGAGGCACTGGTGTTTGGAGGTCAGAGCTTGGGGATAAGAGGTGGCACAGAGCCCACGGTGGTGAAACCCTGTGAGACAGTGTGGGGTGTCCTGCAGGGGCTTGGCACGGCATTTCCCTAGCTTTGGAGGCCAGGAGCTGAACTGCTGTGGCTGGCAAATTGGGGCAGGGTGGAGAGCATGGCCAGAAGGCCAGGGAGGGCAGGAGCCAGTGTGATCTGCTCCTCAGGGTGCTTTTACGTACGTTTGTAAAGACATGCTGGGTGGTTTAATCTCTTATACAAATATACTTTTAAGGGAGAATCCCAATGGGTGGAATGTTTCAACCTCTCTCAATTTTACAGCCCTACAGCCTAAGTTTCCTGGACTAGTCCACCTCTCTTCCTTCCTCGCCAAATGACTCATGGAAAGCTGTAGATCTTCAGTCTGTGGAGACAATCTAACATCAGCAACTTTTTGGGGGTGCTGCTACAAGGTAGGGCCACATCTAACTCCTTCAACCCATCCCATCAGCTCAGGTGCACTACTGACATGAAAAGGTCGTGGCTCCCACTGCTGAGACCCACTTGTCAGCTACCTGGAAACCCTGCAAGGCTGCCCCTGAGACAACTGGACCTTCCATCAGCCAGACACATGAATGACTCACTAAATAGTTTGGGCTGAGGTTGTTGGAAAAAATCTTCATAGATAGAGTCAAGAGGACAGGCAAGAAATATTTATCTTCTTCATGACACAAGTTGTTTTTTCATTATTTCTTCTTTTCTCCTTTTTACACACTAGGCATTTTTTTCTTTCTATGTAGGCTAATAGGAAGAAATTAATTTAAGTAATTTAATTTAAGTCATTTGTTTTAATTCTAATTAAGAACATTCAAATAGCAAGTGACATTTTTTGATATATGTTATAATTCTGAAACACTAGAAAAATAGTGACCTATTCTCTGCTAATGCATAGATGACATTTTAGGAACGGGAACCCCCCTGGGAAGGGCTGGGCATGTGCAGGATGGGAGCTGTCAGTGAAGTGCATGGCCATGAATCTGGTTTTGATCTGTCCATGTAATTTTCCAGGTGAGTCTTGGACTCTGCCTATCATCTGTTCTTCCAGATGACAGCCCCTCGATGGCAGATGGAGGGACAGCCACTCCTCCCAGGCACTGCACTGGGTGCTTGCTGCTCCCAGAGCTGCCACACGCCACGGGACCTCCGGCTGCCGGATGCCTGACCCAGCTCGACTGCTGCTGGAGATGTGCTGGGGCTGGCTCGGCCCTGCTTGCTGCTGCCTGCCTGCCTTATTCTTCTGAGTTATGCCCCAGCCCGCTCCTGTCCTGTTGTGCTAGTGCCTCTGGGCTGTGTTGAGTTTTCAATTATCACAATATACAGCGCAGATGCTATGTAAAACAGCCAGCGTGGCTGAGCACGCTGAACTCAGTAGAAACACAGTTAAATAAAAGTACTGCTATAATACCAGGAGGCTGATTGGAACCACAAGATACCAGTGTCATATCCTGTGGCTTTTATGTTGGTAGATGTAGATTTCAGCCATTAGAGTCTAGCTATCCAACAGATAACAACTAAAGGAAATGGATCTGGGCATCTTCAGTTGTGAGTAACTGATACACATTTGCCAATAAATGCAGTACCTGGTAAAATGCAGAAGAAAAAAAAAAAATTTGAGATACCTACAAATACATCAAGGCATGTACTCTGGGGTAGCATCTAACTGTGTGCAACTTAAAGAAACTCTCTGCTACACACAGTACATTTAAAGTGGTACATCAATAGAGCTCTGACTTCAGAGAACCAATATGTGGTTACATTGTCAACTCCAAATTCAGGCAAGGAAATAAACAGCAAGTGTAGGTCTCCACTTCTGTATTTGTACAAGCAGTAACAAGCTCCCAGATGATAATGATATCGTGATATTTATGTGGGGGTAAAATACTATGACAAAAGAGGAAGAAATAAGCAATAAATACAATAATGTCAAATTTTCCTGTTATTAACTTCTAGAAAAGCTTAGCAGCTGGAATTTTAAAATGTTTTATGTAGACAAATGTAAAGAGAACAACACACTGTGTTTTTTTCCAAAGAAAAATGAAATAGGCATACAGAGAAAATTATTATATTTAGTAGTCTCAGGGCAAATTCTAGTTAAGGACTGTGAAATAATTTGAAAATATTAATGATTTAGCCTCATAGCTAGCTTTCAGGTAGATAATAATGACAATTATTAGTATAAATAAATGTTATTATTATCATTATTGCTCAGAAGAACTGACTATTGATGCATAGAGAATTATGTATTTGTCCAAAGTCTGTTTTACTACTGTAACTGTCCTTCTCAAGAGCTATTATACACTAAGATTATCCTTTTCCAAATACTCTTTGATATACTATTCAGTTTATCCATTCTAAAAACCAACCACCCAAGCTTTCTTGTGAAACAGTGCCAGTGAACATCTCCATTTGCATGTGAATTCTCAAGCAGCAACAATCCTGCTTAAAAAAAAAAAAAAAAAGAGAAAAGGAATCATGAAAATCAGTACAAAATCTGTCAAGGCCCCATCTGTGACTGGGTATCAGAATATCACTAAGAAGCTCTGAGGAACAAAGTTCATTCCAAGTCTAACACGTAGTGCTTTTTGGTCGATGAAACTAATTCAAGCAGGGAAAAATGAGAGCGCATACCATGAAAAGCCCTGCTCCTCCACCGAGGATCGAAGGAAAGAAGCATCACTGCTGTGTGTGTAGTCTCGGTTTTGGTGCACATAGCTATGCTTAAACACTGAAAGAATCAGTGTGCTCGTGTCTCCTTTTGATGGCCAGGTGTCCTCTGAGGAGTGTCAGGGAATGAGTGACCTCTGGTCCTGCCAGGGTGAGGACTTAGATTACACATGATTGTTGCAGAAATCAAGATTTCCAACCAGCTACCTGAAGCAGTATAGAAACAAAATGATAGACTCCACCCTGGCCTTGAAAATCCCTCTGCAAACATGTTTCTTTCCTTCTGAATGGGAATATATAAAGGCTGGGGACACTTATTTGTAGGCTATTTATATATCTCCTCTTCAGGATCTGAATCTTGCATATTAATGAACTACAGGAAACAGGAAAACCAAACATTAACACCATTCTAATGCAGCATAGTATTTTTCTTTCCCTTTTTTTTAACTGTTAGACTATGCAAATGTTCAGTTAACTGGTCCTCATGTTTTCTCTTTATTGAATTGCTTTCACTATGGCAAATAAATATTCATAAAGAAATGTGGACAATAAATCATTTCAAATAGTTCAAAGCCATTTTCTTTCTAGACTGCATATATTTTCAGCTGTAACTTGCCTTTAATATTTCATTCAAAAGACAGACTTAAAGAAGGACAATAGAGATAATGTGTCAAGTAGTAATTAAAACAGGGAGTAATGATTAAAACCATTTTGATCTACATTGTGCTCTGCCAGATTCATAATCTCCTGTGTTTGTTAGGGTGACTTTCTACTCGCTTAATACAGAAACTCAAAATAAACTCCTGTTTGAAGATACTGCAGAAAACAAAAGATTTCAACCCTGAGCTTGTAGGGTCCAGAGCCCTTCCCAGCTCTGGAGTTTAGGTATATCTTCTATACCATCCTAGCAAGATAAACTTGAGCAGGCACTGCCTTTCCTGCTAATATTGTGACTTCTCCGGGAAGCAGATCCAGATGCAGAGCAGAAGACAAGGAAGGGCCATCCCAGCATGTACAGGTAAAGGTAACCTCTCTCACCATTTAGATTTAAACTAAGAGCCTCAAAAGAAATGAAAGTTAAAGATCTGGTTAACTTATACATCAAGGGATCTTGGTTCAAATCCAAGTAATAATTATGTTCCTTGTCTCATTGTATGTTTTGGCTGTTAATACACATATTTGGCCCAAACTCATTAACTTTCCTGATATGGTGCTGACTTTAGGCCCTGATTCAACAGAGCACTTACATATTGGTTTAAATAAATTGATTTAGGAAAGCATTTCTCTTTGTGTTTAATCTTGGGCAGACATTCAACTTTCAAATCAATGGGACTTATGAACAGCCCTGACCTTTAGGTCTAAATATTTGCCAAATCAGTGCACTGATAGAAATATATTGGAAAAGATAATATCCATGCCTAATAAGAATTTTAGTCTCGACTTTCATAGGGAAATACCCATTATTCTCCTCAAGAAATCCATTTTATAGAATTTATTAGAAAGCCTTAAGTCACATTTTCTGTTTATTCAAAAGTGAATAAACAGATGAACAGTGTCATTCCTTGATAATGTATCTTTATTATTCTTTAAATTAAAAAAAAAATACAGGAAAAGTGCTGGCACAAAGGGCATTCATAATTATTTACCAATACCTTCTCAATTTCCCAGCATATGGCAATGCTTTGGAGAGCAGGAAGATGGAAGGCAAGGCAGAGAGGTTTTGATATCCCATAGACTTGAAGACAACTGCATACAAAATACCACAGGAAACTCCTCCCTAAAACCAGCATTTATAAGGGCCCTTTATATACACATGGAATTTCAAGCAATCACGTATTTTTATTACACAATGAGGGCAGCTAGTGTAAAAACATAGATGTTTCTGGTGTACAGGTTATACAAGTGCACCTACAGCCAAATCTATGATATTAGAAGAAGCAGTTGGTAAAATAATAGATGTTATGATTCTATGATATAAAATAGTCTTCTCAATGTTCTTAAAAACATTTCACACTTAAGGTTTCTTTATTGTGTTAATAAGAAAGCAAACAGAGGCTCTCAAATGTTGTTTATAGAGTGGAAACACAGACATAAAAGGGGAAGTAGGTTCCAGAAGGTCCCATCATATCATGTAGTTTGAAGAGTGATGAGTATGAAGATCGTAAGAAGAGGAAGGAAGAATCAATGGGTGCTACGTCTCTGTACAACCATAGAGGAACACTGTGATCCACATTATCCCACTGGGTTCTGTGGGCAGAGTTTGGGAATAATGCACAAGAAGTAGCTGTTCAGCATTCACCTGGCTCTCACAATCACGTGGATCTATCCGAATGCCACCTACACTCACTTTGGAGGTGGTGAGTCAGGAATATGGAGCTGCTGTATTGTACACTCACTGCATAAAAGCTGAGGAGCAAGGCCCCTTAGAGCAAAGGGCAGACTGCTAGGGGAAAGCAAAAGGGTCTTATCCTCCTGTATGACTCTCATATTACAAAAAAAACCCAAAAAACAAAAGCTGAAGCTCCCTTTTCCATCTACTGTGCCCCAGGGGAGGGGGAGATTACAGCAAATACAAAACAGTCACTGCCTCTGATAGGCATTTCCATATTTAGTCATGAATTGGAGCTAAATTTGCTAATTTAGATCATCTGCTCTCAATGAAATCAATTAGTGCCTAGCAGGCACAAAAAGCTTATAAGGCTCAAGGTGAGCAGGAACAGGTCCTTGTTGGATGAAAGGCTTTTTCCAGTGTGAGGAGAGGATTTAACTAGTTCTTTAGTTTCTGCTGAAATCTTGCTGCATTAGAGAACTTCATTCCAGAGACATGTTTTGCAAGTGATTAAAGAGTTTGGGATTTCAATTTTTTTCATCTTTCCTGATACCTTTGGTTAGAGTGTAGTAATGGTTTTTCTATGGTGCATATTATATAGAGGTCATAGAAAATAAAAATGTTCTGCCCCTCACTTCACTAGTATTTACAGTGTTACATCTTTTGAAGAACAAGAAAAAAGTCACCAGCTCTGCTACCAAACATTATCCTTTCATGCCTATTCATGTTTTCACAGTTTTTCTCCTTTTTAACTGATAAAGATTATGATTTGTACCAGAAATCTGATACAGTTTGATGAATCTGCCTTTTGGCTTTATTTTCTTGATTTTGCCTACCAATATTGGGTCAAATTCTGAAATATAATTAATTTACACTGAGTTTGTCAGAGACAGACAGACTTCTCAACTGCTGGATGCTTAACTTCACATCCTAAGCAATTTATCTTTTTTCATTACCCTTTTTACTGAAAAAAGACTAGTTTACTCTTTTTCAACTGCATAATAAAAAGAAACATGTCAGGGCATGCTAATCATAAGGAATAAAGTCCTACAGATGCTCAAATTCATATGCTTTTAGCAATAGCTTAGCACATATTATTGTTGCTCTCTATGGAGCAAAAGGAGTTCATTGCATGCTGGACTATATGAACTTCAGGCCCTGACGCAGAAGTTAAGCTAATGGCAGGTGAAATGTAACATGGGTTAGAGTAACTTGATAGGGAAGAAATAATTCTTAATGCTCACCCACAGAAATGGGAAAAGAAAATACATTTCCCCCTACTAGCATGTTTATTTTTTTCCATGTTTACCTGGAAATTGGGAAACCACCTGAAATAAGTGGAGTGTAAAGAACCTGAGTGTATCTTGGATTGTGTTTGAATAATTTTATTATGTCCAAAGCAACTTTATTAAAAGGATGCTTGATTATGAGTTTTGATTTTCTTTCTTTTTTTTTTAATTGCCCAGTCCTCTGGCTTTTCTCCAAACATGAGAATAATTCTAACCTGTAGCAGATGTTGTCCATCCCTTAAGATTCAGGATCAATCAGACAGAAGGTGATTGTTCTCTTTAACATCCTAAGACTTACTTTGGTTTAAAAGTCATCTTTGTGTCCTGCAGACCCATTATTTACTAAAATAAATACTTCAAAAAGCAGCCATACTCTGCTTTAAATGAACAAAAACTAGATTGACTTTCTACTCAAAGATAAACTGTTCATCACAGAGGAATAAGAAAACAAAGGGCTCCTGATGCTAGGACAGAGTTAAAAGCAAAAGTTTCACATGGGACATGGGCAACTGAGCAAAGAGGATGAAGAACAGGTGGTAGAATGGAGAGAAGGGGAGGGGATAACAAAACAGGGAAAAGTGTATTAAAGGCAAAAGCTTAGCCCTAAAGAGTCAGGTGTAGCCTGAGGGGTATGACTGGGGTGCTTCAAAAAAGTTATGAATAAAAAAACCCCAAACTCTGCTGTGATGTTTATACCAGAAGTATTATCTGCATTGTAGAACCTTCAGATGCTTATTTACTCAAGTAGGAATTGAGGTGTTATGTACTAAAGCTTGGCCCTAACAGACTCATGTTTGGAGTGCGTTTCTTTCTGTGTTCGGTAGAATAGCAACCATTAGCTTAGTTGGCCACCTCTAAGCTGCTGTGGAGTAGTAGAAGAGCCCTAACAGAGTCAAGGATCTGGACCTAGATGTTCCCTTAAAATGGGACATGAAAGGTCTGGTTTACCTTTTAAGTTGGCGATAGTTAATTGAGAAAGACTTTAATCAATACTTCATGGTATTTAAACCTGATACAACCAAGTAGCCTGCCTCTGAGAAACTTTCCAGCAGAGGTTTTCAATCTTCCTAGGACTCAATGGTATTTCAATGAATAACATTTCTAGCAGGCTAATTTTCTTGCTAATTATCATCAAACACCTAGACAGACTTTCTGCTGTAGTAGATATGCTTTGAAAAAAACTAAAGTTCCTTCAATCGTGGGCAAAAGGAAATTAAAAATTCAGCGATATAAAGATTTTTAAATCTTAAAGTAGTGTTTCATTACAATATCTTGGTGCGAAGATACAACATCTTATAGTTGATAGATTAAAAAACCCCATAATTGATTTTGAAATTAAAATCCACAGTCCTTGGATAAAAGTCCTAAATTTTATATTAAAAAATAAATTAGGTTGTAGCAATTCTAAATGGCAAACTGTTTTCCTCCAACCAAATGTGTTCTGACCAAAGAGATTTTACGCATTTTTGGTTTGTTGAGTGTTTTATTTCAACTTTAAAAGGAAAAATAAACCTTACAATACAGCTTACCAAAATTCATGGATCTGTATAGAACCCAGGGCACATAAGTACCAAGTGTATTCTTCCTATTCCAAAACACTCCAAGGTTACACTTAGTCATAAATGTTTCTAGTCTACTTCATTTCATTCTGTGCAACTAGCATGAGATGGAGGAACAGACTTAAAAGGAAAAATATTCTTACTGGAAGAAACAAAGGCAGGTATGTCTCTCTCTGCCATAGTCTGCATCCTTTAAAATTCATCCTGCTGATGCCAAGGCTGGTCCCTCACAAGATCACAACTACATCTGTAGTGAGTAGTACTTGCTCGGTATCACATTACTCAGGCAGTGCAAAATCAGATCCAAGGAAAATTGTGTTGCCATGGCTTTAATGGGGGCAGGGAGGAGCTTATCTTTAAATGGCTGGGATGTACTTGCAAAGCACATAACCCAAACTCAGAGCTGGCAGTTTGAGGATAGGATGGGAGAGTAACAAACAAACGTACACCAAACAGATGGGCCAGCCAGGCTGCTACAACGGGGTTCAACTGCAGCTCTGCCTTTGCGTGTGGGAGCTCCTTAGTCTTAATTGTTAGACTGTATTGTCTCTGGTATTTACAACACCTTTGTTTATAGGATTATGATTCATTTATTCTGTGATTGAGAAAAAAGATTTAAAAACAAATACGCCTTTTAAATCTGATGATATTCTGCTCCTCTCAGGCTTATAACAAATATCCAGTGACAGTGATATAGATTCTTTCTGCAATAAGTGTGAAATTACAAGAATGCATATGCAGATTTCATTGTCAGTATTTGACAAGCTTAAAGAAAAATGTTTTGGCTATAGAAGGCACTGATGTAGGTGCTAAGAGGCATACAGGAGGGGTCTTCCAAATTTTTGGAATGCTTGAAGCAGAAGTTTGCTGTGTGAGCCAAAAGGACTGTAGCTGTGGCCCAGCCGGGTGGAGATCACACTTTCCTAGCTGGTTGTTGTGGCAGCAGTCCACCTAAGCATTCTGCAGGAAGGTGGAATGCAGGATTGCCAAAAGTTGCCATAGCGATAGATTATTATGCAGTTATAGTAAAATCTTGGATATGTACATACTGCAATTAAAGCGATAATTGGTTTGAATTTTTGGGAAGGTGCTCTACTGGACATAATATTAAAAAACACAAACAAAACCCCAACAAAACTAATCAACCAAAAGGGAAAAAAAGGCAAAAGAACATAAAACCTTTTATTCATTTGTGTAAGAAGTGGGCAGTTCCACAGCACCATGATTTGTTTATTTTTTCTTTTTAAAAGCTAAATTTGTGCGAGGTAAATGACACCCAGCATAATACAGTACTTTTTTGGTCAAACATATCTTTCAGTTTCCATGAAAATTATTGTTTTGCAGCGCAAGACTTATATGCCATACACAGTTAAAAACCACAAACACACACAAATTTAGGCATGAGAATAGACAATGTAATCTTGTTTTATTTGGTAGGGGAAGATTTTTTTAAAATCATGGCATGTGTTCTATAGCAGTAGTAATTTTCAGTGGAAATAAGATACCCTACATTGATGGATAATGTTATTTATAAAGGGTTCATTTCCAAAAGGAATCTGGTTTAGATCAGATTTTTTTTTTATCAAATTGATTCTGCTTGATTTGATGTAGTGATCTAATATGACCTTGATTAAATTAGAGAGAAAATGATGATGCAGACTGTTTGTCCTATTGACAACTGCTACCTTAGGCTAGGATGGCAGTGAATTAACGTCTTGCCCGTATTTTGCAGGGACCTTGGGTAGGAATTAATTTCTCCTATTCACTTTGACCTTGCTAAGAAGGCAATAGCTGTTGCTGATTGTAAAGTTAGCCTATTTCACCGGTTCAGAAATAGCTTCAGGAACTTGCTCAGAACAGTCCAAGACAGATGACTGGCTTGCCATCAGTCTAGTAGTCCAGCAAGGACACAGGGATATACCACAAGTCATTTATATTATTTGAGCATCAGTTCCCCAGTCAACAGCTGAGATTGTGGAGAGTCTTTATACATCATCTCACACCAGCAGTTGGGGGCTACAGCTACAGCTGAGATTATAGGTGGAAATTTGCTTTCTGCTACGCAGTGTATAGGCCCTGAATAAAAGTCATCTATATAGCAAGTTAGGGAAGAGACTTTCTTGAACTATCCCATGGAAAACCTGGTTAAGTGTTTCTTTCACCCTATTTGCTGGAAGCAAAGAGAGCAAAAGATGTGCTGGTTAGTGCTCTGGGGGCTTCTATTTAATTTTTAGCCCAAGTACTGTGTTACTTTACAGGAAATTTTTATGAAATGTAGTGCAATATAGAACATCTTTTCTTCAGCAATATTTCATTGCTTGACTTAAAGTATTCAAGTTAATTACCTATGTCATTTAGTACCGATGGTTGTTAAACACTATTATAAAATTCAAGTTATAGTTGACGTTTGTTGCACTCAGAACTGTAAAGACCTGTGTAAGACAATAACCTCTGTTAGAAAATGATTTTCAATACACAGTCTTTTAACTTTAAATTAAAAAAATTTAATATTTAAATCTTCCAGTAGGAGCAATACATTCCACTGTGTGTATGGCCACAACTGCTGAAGTTACAGGACAGTGAAAATGAATCTTTTCCATGTAAATGGAACTCTGTAGGAAGCAACCTGCAAGCATATGAAGAGTAGGGTTAAAAATGTGCAGAATTTTGTTAATGTTTACATGCAACACTGGTGGAGGGAGGAAAGGTTTGCTGGTTTAATGGCAATCCAGTATGTATTGAAGTTAACATGAAAAGAGAAAATGTTGTTTTTTGTGTACTATCACAACTAAATGGGAAGATCTCTAAGAATAGAGAACTAATATGTGTTTTAACACAGCTAAACGACTAATGTAACTTATAAATTGTCATTTCTAAGCAAGCTCTTTATTCTCGTTTTCCTCTTCTGCTAAAACTAAGACTTCTCTGGTCAACCTGCCTACCAAGCTGATTTATGATGAGACTAGCATACAGTTCCTATCATTTGCTACAGTTTTTCTTTTGTAGTGCTCCCATTAGAGCTTTAAAAATAGATTCCGCAATGACTGGCAGATTTCTTTGTTTGGTCGCAGGACATAGTTGGAGGTGTTATAAAGGTACTAACCTAGCTTAAAACTGCTGCTGTTGGTCAACGGTGTCACGTGAAAAGGGGAGAGTTCCTCAATCCTTAGTGTGGGGAGATTTACTAGATTCTTAATGTTTGATTTTTTTCTGTCAGCACCCCAGAAAAGCAGAGAGCTTTGTGCCTGACCAGTCTGCCAGCATCCTGTTTGGGGGATCCTGCGCTGAGCAGTCCTGCTGGATCGGAGAGTGCTTCTACTGACTTAGGGAAACACCAGCAGTGAAAGGGAGGCCCCTCAGCAGGACTTTCCCTTCATTTGAGTATATTACCTGCTGCCAGCAATTGCTAGTGTCCACAAAGGATTCACACTAAGAGTTTACAGAATAACACTATTAATATAAAACTGTGATAGGTTAAGGTTAGAAGGGTGTCAGTGATAGTGTCTGACCGCAAAAATATACTTGGAGGAATGAAATGTTCAGCATGCATAGAATATGTTTCTTATCCAACAGCCTGTGAGGGAGAATACTGGTTCAGCCTATTGACTGATCCCAGCTGTTGTGATGGAGTCTTCTCTAACTTTTCCCACATTCTCGACTGACTTTAATACCATTTCTTTGTATGTAGGTGGAGCTTGAGTGACTCTTGTCATACATGCTTTTGTCACTGATTGGTGTAAAATTATCCTTCTTTCCTTTTAAAGATACAGTCAAAGAAAATACAGTGAGGTGTTGTTGCACCTTGGAGGCAAGAAACTTTGGAATGGAGGGGTGCATTAATATTATTATTAGGCTTTAATGATGCAAGTTCATCTAAGGAGAGGGATTTTGCCACAGTTGCTGGCTCAGCAGTGGGACATCTTCCCCTGCCTCCCCTGGCTGACAGGTGGTATGCTGTTTATCAGCTGAAAATCACCATCAATCCCCCCTCCCTGAAAGAATTTCCACAGAGCCTGGCCACGGTGTCTCCACTCTGCTCCATGCTCCATTCCATCCCTCTTAGCAGGTGATGGGGAATCATCGTGGAACAGGCTTCAAGTCTAGCCAACCACTTTCCATCCAGGGAGCAGCAAGTGTGATTTATCCTACCATCTCTGTACTGTTCTATCTCCAGTTAAGATGCTAATATAAGTCCTGAGTTTCCTCTAACTGAAGCCCCAATTACCTGTCCACAGAGTACCCAGTCATTTTCCCACAGCTGGGATTTCAGCCATGAGAGGAAAGGATGTATTGCAGAGACAAAGGATTAATTGCAATTATTTATAAGGACATTGAATTACCACCAGTTACTGTATTTCTCTTAGAAAAACACACCTGTTTGCTCCTTTTTGAGCTACCAAATTTAGAATGATCCAAACACAGTTTGTTTCAAGGATGCTAACCTGGTGGCAGTTTTTCTTTAAAAAATAGTAATTTAAAAAGGAAACAGTAGCCATTTTGTTTGTCAAATGTTTGTTTTAGGAGGCATTTGGAAAGTTATCAAAGTTGAAATGGTGCAGTATAGAGCCCAATAGTTTAAAACCAGTAGTATTTTGTAAATAATTCAAGAGGCTGGTTCATATCACATTAGTATCTCTGGAAAGCAACAAAACTACATAATCTCTTAAAATAAATCTTCTGCTGATGCTGTAGTTGGAGGGATAAATTCATGTGAATAGTTCAGTGGTGGTGGTGGTGTCTGTCTATTGTGGACACTGATCTTCCTCTGATTTCATTGTGTGCTTCCCTCTGGAACAGAAGTAGCACAGCAAGCACAGAAGCAGTTGATTTTGCATGGTTATAAGCTAAGTGGTAATTCACCATCTCTAACGTTTACTTGAATGAGGAAATACTTGCTGTTGCCAGAAGTTAAGTATGTAGTAAACCCATTCTATGATAGTTTGGCAGTCTGACTTCTTGAAGACTTGGAAGCTTTCTCTGTCCAGGGGAGGGAGGACTGGAAGGTCAGGTATCACTGCACCCAGCCCCCTGACATCTACAGGACTCTTGCATGAGATCCTCATATTTTTTTCTACTCCACTGCTGCACAATGCAATGGCTCTAAACCAGGCGTCATTCAAAGGGCAGACCTCACCCTTGTCAGAAACTGCCACGGGGAATGTGGCAAATAGTACCCTGTACTGGGCCTCAATGCAAATGGTCTGTCCCTTCAAAACAGCACTTACTTTTTTCTCTTCTCACCCAGAGGTGGGTGGGATGTCTGGAAGGCAGCATCCTCTGCTTCTAACACCTGGAGCTGAAAGATGAATGTGACACCCCTTCCATCACAACAACTATCACAGGTCTCACACATGAAATGATGTCAAAATTTCAAATATTATAATGGCTTTTGGTTTTTTTCCCAAAAATGACTATTTTGTCTGATATAACTGCATATCTGCTCAGAATACCTAAAATTAAGTCCAATGTATCTTTCCTATAAAGTACTTACAGCCTTCTCTCCCTCATGCTCAGTGCTCCAAAATCCCATGTTAATCTGAGATCTGCAGTTGCTTGTACCCAATCATGCTAAATGTGTACGCTTTTTAACTTATGAAAACTCAGATTTCTTGACTATTCACTTAGCTAAGGTCTAGCAATATGAGAAGCATATTAAGACTCTGAAAATAAATCGGGGCACATACAGAGAAAAGATTCTCAGAGCAGAACAAACCCAGGACATCAATTTAGCAATTCTCAGCCTTAGTAATAAATATAGAATTCATCTGCAGATGTCATCACTGGAGACTGGAGGGGGGAAAAATAATCAGATTTTTCCACCCCCTAAAATATCCTAATGAAACATTTGGCAGAATTTAAATTGGAAAAAATATACCATGCCAGGAAGAAGTTTTACTTTTTAGTATTTCTTTGAATTTCTTGATAGTGGTTATCAGAAGATGTTTGTGGTGTGAAAATATGTGAGTTCATTTTTCTTAATTTTTTCCCCCAAGATGATTATGTTGAAACTTGTGGTCCTTGCTACATCTTAAAAATTATTAAGCACTTTAGGAGACAAGCTTTTGTTTACATTGATACAGATGGCTGGAATAAATTAGAGGACTCACTAAAGAACAGCTCACTTGTAGTTTTAAATGCATTTGGGCCCACATGGAGGCCATTTTGTTACTTATTCATCTATTTGTGCCTTAGAGTTCCATGCCCAAAGGCTATGTCTGACTACTGGTCAGAGCTTCCTCCTAACAGAATTTATAATTGTGTGTATCTCACACCTACAGAGCATTGGTACTCCTACACTGTGCCATACCCTGGGTTATCCTGTGTACCTGCTTTCTCTGAAGAGCACTGAAGAGTAAATCCAATTGCAAACAAGCAGATTAGAAAAGCATTGCATGTCTTTGCTACAGTGAATGTTTCAAGTTGAGCATTTTCCCTAAATTGGTGAAGAAATGCACGAAGTTGTAATCATATACTGCAACACCAATGCTGCTATTTGGGAGAGGCAGCCAGAGCAAGCTTACCTAAATTAAGTTTCGAATTCAAGTCCTCATGTATCGGATTAGGATGAGTGAGGACAAATGATGGCATAATTACTCTATGGCTCTTTACTTATGCACCTTTCAGAAATAGTAGAGTAAAACCTCTCCCTCTCATATTTCAACTTTTTCATGTGTGTACACATGTATTTTCATGTGTGTATATTTGTTTCCTCAACACCAGTAGAGTGAAAACATGCAACACAAATGTCCTCACGTTGATGAACCCGGCACTGGAATCAGCAGCACTCCTTTCAGCTTTAACAGTGATTTACCTTATCCTGTAAAAGTCATCAGCACTGCTGCTATGACTCCTAGTGTAAGGGAAAAAAATCAAAATAAATCTGAGAAGCTGTTGTGAGCCTCCAGAAGCAGCTTGTATTCTTCATGGTATGTTCTTGCCAACCCCATTTCTCTTGGACCCTGTGCATGCTGGATATATCACCTTTACTTTGAATTTGGTTGAGTCAAACTAAGAGGGTAGAAGCAGTAAATAACCGAAATATAAATCTTTGCACTGTCATTGTTAGGTAGAAAGAAGGTAAAAGAGTAACTTGGGTTCACTTCAGGCTTTCCCAAATCCCATGAATTTGACAGGTGAACTTGCTTAAGTTTAACAAGCAATCTGGATGGCTAAATCAGTCATTCAGATGTTGGGAGATGCTAGCTCTGAGACTGTAACCATCACTCTTCATCATAGGCAATGAGTGAGGAACCTGATCCTGGAATAAAAATAGTGTGGGATTAAAGAGTGCCCACTGGGTTCCACATACAACTGCACAGCAAATTAAAGTCTGCAATGTCTGTCACTCTTGGACTTGAACTGATGGGAATCAGGGGCAGTTTTGAAGAAAAAGTGGGGAGCTGCTTGTACCACGTATCAGTACACTGAGACCTCTAAGCTCCCTAATACATTACTGCCAAAATTTGAATGCTGAACTTTCAGAGTTTACAATTTACTCTTTAGACTTGGAGATTAACTACTGCAATGGCTGGAGGAGGAACCCTTTGGTTTAGATTGCAGGTTGTGTTCCTGGAACTGTTTGAAATTGAAGGACATGGCTTTTCTCACCGTCTGCTGCCTTGCCCTCCCAGTGAGGCAACCGCTCCCAGCACAAGGCTGTAGCTACTCTGGTGGTAGTGAGTGCCTGGAGCTTTTCTGAGAAAGTTCACATGCAATTATTTCTTTGGCATATGAGCAAACTTTACCTGAAGAGCAAAAGGAACAAAAGGTTAATGGCAATTTTTCAAAAGCCTATAACTTAACCAAGCCTCAACAGCATTTCATGTCAGAAGCGAAAGTTAAGCCTTTAGTATCACTGCTCTGTTTCTGCTGCTTTAAAAATCCTGCTGGGGGGAGAAACAAATTAAAATCAGAAGCTCAGAACTTCATGAAAAAAGCCCAAACTATATCTGGGCTGTGTAACACCTCTTATTAAAATTTCTTATAACTTCTACTTTAGAAAAGACGAAATACTTGTATTCTGATGCATGTTTTGCGTGTCTCCTTGTTTTTGTCTGTTTATTCCTGAAACAAAGTTCAGCTGCAAACATGCTCAGTACTGATAAAAGCACTATTTGCCACAGCTGAGAGTGCAGAGTTCAGATGGGTGATCCACAGAAGGCCATCCCTCCCAAATTGCTGTGGAAAGCTGGGAAACAGCAGCAGGCTGACTGCCATGGTTTAAAGACAGTAAGTTGATTCTCAGCAGAAACAGGGGAACAGAAATAAGAGGAGCTGTGAGTTAAAGCAGGATATGGTCAGGTGTCTGAATCCCTTTCTTTCACCTGTATGTATAGGCAGAATAAGTCTTGCTGCATTTGTAGGAAAGATTTCTACTTCCATGAAATCTAAAGGTGTCACTGTTTATTGGTTTCACTGGTCAAAAATCCTACAAGCGTCAGGCTCATTTGAGTTGCTACATTACATGGGGGTAACCAAGGATTTACAACTTGCAGAACAAGACAGAAGGTGTGTATAATGGTGAGTTCAGTGCTGGTCTCTTCTATGTAAATGCTCCATTAGAACAAATGGAGACAAACTGTAAGAGGTTGGTCACAAAGCAGTTTATTATTTCATGTACATGGAAGTATTCCTTGTGAAAATGAATTACACCTAATGTACTTGCATAGTCAATATAGTGCTTTAGGTCAGTAGCAAACACTACCAGAAAACTCCCCAGCTAGCATCAGACCACTGAGCTGCTCAGCAATGTCAATATTAGTGAAATGAACCAAAGACTCTTGGATTTGTTAGAGATAAGTACTAGCGATGAAGGAGATCCTGCTTCTGATTTTCCTGCCAACACTTCAGCTGCTTTACATGGGTGATTGTAATCAGCATGAATTGTGATGCAATAGTGCTGAAGCAGAGTCTTGAGAAAATATAGCTCTCACTTGAGACACAAAAGACCACAACCTTATTTCTTTGCATCTTACAAGGGAAAAAAACCAATCCTCCACTGGGCATGTCTAAAGTGCTCCTTTACAGAGATGGAAAGAAATAAAATAATTACAAGGTAAAGAAAAATTTCCATGCTGTTCTGTGAGAAACATTATCTCTGAAGATGTGAAAGGAAAAGGCAAACCAATTCTCTGCTGCACCCAAAGGGTCACCAATGTCCAGAAGCGACTTACAGTTTTACAGGATTTTTGTAAAGTAAATAGGAGTGGGAAGCCCTTTTTTTTTTTTTTTTTTATGCTGTATTAAAGACAGCAGAATAAAAGCTAACTGGATAAAATGAGTGCTGTAGAGAGAATGTTGAAGAGCAGGTCTGGGGTATGTTTTAAGAAGGGGAGGAAGAACCCAAGAACTTGCCTGGCACACACATTGGAATAAATCAAAGATTAGTTTTAAACTCCTCTATCCTTGTGAAATGGTGATAAAAGTGCTCATATTTTGAGGAATAATAGATGTAGCTAAATGAAAGTGCTCTCTAGAAACAGATGTTACAGCGTTTGGTTGGCTGGTTTGGTTTTGGTGTCGTTGTTGTTTCCCCAAAGAGAGAATAGTTGCTTTCTTCGCAGGCCTGTTGCAGTGGGAATGTTTATTTCCATGATACCGTAAATATTTTGTTTCTAGTGTTAAACACTTAGAATGTTTGGTAGGCAGTGACCTGGCCTTCGCGCACCCCTCCCACCCGCTGGCTGGTTTCTGCCGGGGGGAGTCTCCTAAGGGGGTGGGAAGGCTCGTTGTTGCTGCGGGGAGAAGAGGGAAGGTTCAGGGACAGCCCAGACCAGTACTGCTTGGGAAAGGTCCAACGCTCTTTGCTGGCCAGGAGAGTGTCCCCAGGTAGCAGGCTGGCTGCAGCAGTGGCGTGCAGGCTGCTCCTGTGGCATTGTCACGAACGGATGAATACAGCCAGGGTGGCGCTTGGCCCTCCCCGCGCGGTTTCCCTTCCACCAGCAGGGAAGGAGAAGGGCAGCGCAGGAGGCCGGGTGTGCACGGGAGGCGAGGCACAGGCACCGTGCCGAGGGTGCAGCGCCGGGGCGGTGTGCTGGGAGCAACCCGTGCTGTGCTGTGCTGCGCCGCTCGCTGCCGCCCGCCCCAGCCCGGGGAGCGGGGCCAGGAGCCCGCCCGTCCCTCGGGACACCTGCCCTTGTCCCGGGGAGTCTCTGCCCGGCGGGGCGGCCCCGGACCGGCGCGGGGCCCGCCCGCCCACCTGGGCGTTGCTGCCCGGGCTGCCGGCTCCGCCTCTTTCCGCTCTCCGCTCCCTTCCACTCCGGGACTGCGGGGAGCCGGGGGAAGGCGGTGCGGACACCATGGCTCGTGTGCTGAGCCGGGACCCGGTGGACATTGAGGTACCCACTCGCCCTGCCGGGACGTGCGGCTGTCGCTAGCGGGGAGGGGGCTGTGCCCGGCGGCGGCGGCGCCTGGTAAAGTTTGGCGGCGTGAGGAAGTGCCTCGCCGCTGCCCGCCGTGCCGTGCCGGTGCCGTGCCGAGCCGGTGCCGTGCCGAGCCGTGCCGACCGGCCGCGGGCAGCTCCGGCACCGGCCCCTGGCGCTGTCCAGCTGCCCGGACAGCCGCAGCCCTTGCGGGCACTGCTGCCGGGGCAGCGCTGGACGCAGCGCTCCAGCCGTGCCCCTGCCCCGTCCCGGCTCGGTGAGCGCGGCCGGAGCCCGGCCGAGGGGCACGAGGGGGGCTGCCCGGCGCCTCACTCCCCTCGCCGCCCCCGTCACTCCCCCGCGAACTCGAGGGCAGGGTGTGACCGAGCCAAGTCTCCTCGGTGAGGTCGGGCTTCCTGCTCTGGCAGGGTTCCTGAGGGGCAGGGCTGCTCGGGGCCGTGACCAGATGAGCTCTGGACGGTCTCAAGCTGCGTCGCCGGTGGCCTAGGGCTCATCGCTGTCCCGCAGCTGCTCATCGCTGTCCCGCCATGGGTCAGGCTGCGCTCACGGACTGTACCCAGTCTCCTCGGACCGAAACAATTGCGTGGAAGGCTGAGTAGCAGGGCAGGAGCAGTACCCTTGCTGCACGTGGCTTTCTCACCTGTGGCACTTGAGGTTTTTGCATGACGTTCCTTGCTGCAGGTCGTGCTGGGTGCTGGGAGTAGGGTCCGGACCTGGCCTTGGAAGGCGGAGCTTAGGTCAAACGTGACCAAGGCTGGTGCAGTGGCACACGTGGGGAGCTCCTGCTGATGTTAGCCAGCCTGCAAAGTTGGACTGAAAGGTAGCATTTTCCTACCCTTCACAGGACCTCACATTTGGCTGTGAACTTAAGCTCTTTAAGAAGAGTCTACTAAAACAAAAGCAACAATATATCAACTTGTGGTTGATAGTCTTGTTCTGCCCTCACACAACATTTTGTTGTGGTATATCTTGAACTGAAAAATGTTAAGTGTAGGATGGACTATTGCAGCTCATTGAGGCCCAGTCATAATACACAAATATGCCCAGCAAAAACTTGAACACATCTCTAGATCAGTTGTGACTGAATTTTATCATTAATTTTTGTAGAGTTTTTGTGTCTGGTCCATTTCCTAGCTGAGCTGCTGCTCAAACCATGACTAATGTCCAGAAATGGTCTTACAGATACTGTGATAAAACTGAAGCATGGACTGGATGGGAAGAATGAACTATCACAGAAGTCTTCTTGGCAATTAGGGAGGCACTGTTGTATGAAATCAGCACTGTCTTTTACCTGCTCAGGGTTTTCAGAGCAGCCAGATTTTTCTTCCAAGTGTTAAAGTTCATTTTTCTATGACAAAGGTCTGATTTTAGTTGTACAGGTTTTTGAGTACTTCCCTTAAATTTTTAATGCAAAATATTTATTGTATTACACTGCTTTGCATTTCTAGATATGTATGACTAAGATTTAAAAAACAGTGTTATGGTAGGATCCTGTGTTGGTGATAGTAAGCAGTACTATGTGATTTAGGAGATGAATTGATGGATTTTGAAAAGGCTAGTGTTTGCTTTATTCTGATGTTTCAGATAGAAACTTTGGTCACTGTCTTCCTGTATTTTTGTTTTTGGCAGTCATTTAAACTAGGAAGGAAATCAGCGCAGTCTCTTTCTAACCAAATGTATTGTCCTTCCCCCATCTGTTTGAATAAATTTAGTCGTTGTATGGTTTGTCTCCCAGATTAATATATCAATAATTACTGATAATCTAATTGCAACATTGCAGCCCTCTGTGGTTTTTGTTGGTTGTTTTTTTTTCCCCCTGCAAAGGAAAAAAGGTTGTTTTTTTTTTCCCCTGCAGTACTTTCCCCCTTTTTGGGCGGGGGAAAGTACTGCATTTTCAAAAAATGTATTTTATCTTTGTCTTTGAAGTAGGGACAGTGCCTGTTAGCTAATCCTATCGTTATAGATAAATATTCTCAGTAATTGGTTTGTTGAGTGGAGGAGTCTATCAAAATGAGCACTAGCGGCACAACTTGAATGTCTTGGCCACTTTTTTGGCTATAGTATAAAAAGTGAACCAATGATTTAATGAAACTTATCTCAATGGTTAGTGTCTCAAATTCAAGTTCATAGAATGAAAATGTTAAAAATTATGTTTGAAGTCCTAGTGCTGCTTTATAATTTATTTAAATAGTTAAGGCTGGATAAAAAGACATGTCATTGATTAAAGAAGAGCCAAGAACATGTGCTAGAAGTAGCTAAAATCACAGCTCGTTCTTCAAGTTACTTTACGAAAGAAAAATTCCAGGAAACTGTCCCTGAGGAATCTTGTCCCCCTTGTTTGGCTTAGCCAGCAGTGACAGCCTCTGGACCTAACTAAAGAAGGTGAATAAATTACATAGAGAGTTGTCTTCTAAAAATCTGCTTTCCACATTGTAGAAGACTAAGCATGTTGTGATTTAAATATATGTTTTTCACCAATTTTATTTTTTTAACACTAAAACAAAAATAACACCCAAAATACCAAAATAAAACAACATCTCCCTCCCCTCAAGTACTGGCAACTCCACAAAGCCCAAAAGCTGCCTTTTTTTGAATAGTCAACTATCAAAGTGTGCTGCTAATATTCCTTGGACGCAGATACTCTAAGCAAAAGGTGTTGAAGTCCAGAAAAAGCTTGTGAACTTTTCCTGCACTTCTGAGTGAGCTGAGAGCACCAAAGAAATGAGAAGATGGTTGTTTAGTGCACCACAGAGTGTGTAGTTGTAGTTTTTAGGTTTTGCTCTATCTATTATATAGAGACAACATGGAGAATTCAGGGTGTTGGCTTCTTCTTCTGCATCTTCTTCTTTCTTCTCTTTCTCTTCCTTTTTCTCTCTGACATGAGTTCCTGTGGTTTGCTAATTGGTAGATAGAATTTAGTGTAGAGGAGACATGTCAATAAGGCTGATATTCACTGGTTTTGGGAACAAAATAAGATACATAAAGTTTTCTAACTGGTTGATAATAGATATAAAAGCTACCTGCTTTGGGTAGCCATTGCCTTTCTGCCCTCATGTTCCTGGAGGTCACAGCACAGTCTGTGCCTCCAAAACTTTGATAAGAAAGAAAAATAAACAAGCTTTGAACAGCAGATAAAAGCCTCATTTCATCTTTTTGGGACATGGGACACTGAAATAAGGAACACAGCTGGGCCAGGAGTCAGGGTCCAAAAAGAACCCCCTGACAAAAGGAAAGAAAGTTTATTTAAAAATATCTGCATGTGAAAGTACCTGCCTTGGATTTATGGTATAAGGACTTGCCTTAGATTTTTGTTTATTATCTCTCTAAGTCTTTAAAAGAATTTTTGAAATCTACACTATGAGGGCAGCATTCCCTTTCTAACTTGTAATGTGAAACTGTTAAACTCCAGGGAATGTTTACAGACTTCATGTAAACTTTCCAGTCATACTCTGAGAAAGAAAGTCTTCCATTCTTTTGCCTGCTTTTTTGTTTCACCTGATTCCTGACTATCATTGTGTGTAAACCATATATAATCATATCTGTTGCAATCTTCAGGATTCTTTGAAGAATTGAAGTTGTCAAATGAAGTACTCGGAAAGGGAATGAATGAATTGCAAAATGGTTAAGTGTGGTACAGCATCCTGAATGACATTGTTTAGTTTCTCTGCATGCTGTGATTTCCTGACAGCATTCCAGTGGTTCTCTGCAGTCTCTCCTCACTTCACTCGGTGGTGTTTGGGTAGTGGATACTTTCTACCTCTTAGCCACTCGGAGTACAGCCAGGGAGAAGAGCAGGTCTCCCAGCTTTCCTTGGTAAGGGCTTCTTTTTGCAGCAGAGTGGTTTGTTGTCACAAACCTGAAACATTCACAGGCAGTTAAAACCAGCCCTCCAATACGACTTAGAATGAAACAGCTTTATCATTCTTACAGTAGGTAGGCAGTATGTTGGCACTTCACAGATCTTTTCCTTCCTTCTGAATCATGTATTGCATATGTTTAAAGGGGGAATTGGGTGCTGATGAGTGGGTAACTCCCTGCTGGACCAGCAGCTGGGTACCTAGAATGCTGTCACAGCTGTTTCCACCCCAGCACTGATGCCTGACTTGTGAAAATAAAATGAATGATGTGAAGGGCTAGACTTGTTTTTGAAATTGCAACTGGGGAATTGTCTGAGAACTATCAGGGTAAATTTGTGTCACTTTCACTTATAATGTAATGAACACTGTCACTATAACTATATTATTCTTTCTCTTTAATTTAGGTTTAGAAAAGTATTAATGGCTCTTAAATCACGCATTTTTATTTCAAAAGTTATATAATTCATCCAAGTATTTCTTTGGCGTTACTTCAGGGTTCAGATGAATGTTTCTTAAGGGCCAGACTGCCCATTGGGTGCTGACCTTAGTGAGAACACAAGAGGCTCCAGCAATTCTTCAGTGCCCAGCAGGCACGTGTTTGTTGATTTGGAGTTCCTTCAGCAGCAAGTTCTACACTGCTGTCTGAAGGTCCTAATGGATGTGGAATGAAGTTATGGGCTGTTTGGGCAGCTCACTGATGGTGCAGACAGCACACCTGCTCTCGAGGGCTGCAGCTGGTTCCAGAGTCAGCCAGGGGAACAGAATCCCTTGTGCCATGCTTCCTGCTGCATGGAAGGGTCACTTGGGAAGTGCTCCTAAGCCTTGAGAAGGCATTATTGTACTACCTGCAAATTACATACTGTTTTAAGTAGCAGGTTTGATAGCAGTGGCAATTCTTCATTCCCTGGGATATACTTAGTAGCTGCTGCCGTTGCCAAGAATGGGCTATGACAGGAAGGTAAGCAAGTTTCACTTGTCAGAGTTTTCTCCCAACGCAAATGGACAAGAGCAGTGAAAACCTGCAGGTAGAAAGCTATGTCTGAGAGCTAAGCTTGGTGTGCTTACAGGGCAGGGCAGGGCAGGGGTTGAAAAAGAAAGAATACTGTAAAAAACAGGAAACCTCCAGCAAGGTAACAGGAAATTATACTAGTCAGCATGGGTAAGAAAGTGGTTAGGCAAAGGTTATGTGAATAAATAGCTGAAGCTAGCTTTCTTTGATCGAGGCTAAACTTTTATTTTTAAAAGCCCCAGTTATTACAGTGTCTCTCTCTGTTGTAGATACCTGTTCGTTTTTTGAAGTTCCATAATGAAGCTTTAATATGTAGAATGTTTTTATGCTACTGCTTTATAGCTTGTTGTGATAATCAGATGTCTGTTCCAGATTGATGGCTGTGTCTTCCTAGGGTCATTTGACAAACAGTCAGTGAGAAAACAAAGGTTCCTGTTTAGCTGTTTTTGCTTAATGAATTTCTCAAGACTTTTCATTGTTTTAGTGGTTTTATTGTAATAAACTCTTAGCTGAGTGGAACAGCAATTATAGCATGATTGCTTAGACCTCGTGGAAGATTATAGACCACAATTATCATGTCTGTCTTAGAGAATTGAACAATGATTTAGTCATCAGGTTAAAATTTGATCTGGCAAATAGGAAGAAGAGTCTTCTGTATGAAACATTTTATTTTTTCATGTTTTATATGCAAATCCTGCTGATGCTCAAGGAATTATGTATGGTCTTGCCTTCACTGCTGATAGTCTGCTAGATTGTAGCAGTCAAGCCCTCCAAAATAATAATGTTGGGAAAAAAATCGACTTGGGCTTTTCACTTGTCTTCAGCCTTTGAGTTTTAATGTTTCTTAGGAGTTAAACTTCCATTTTTTTCCGCATCCTTAGAATTTTACTCTTTTTATAAGGTCTCTCAAGTAAGAGCTGCTGATCCCACTGTTCTCGTGGCTGAGACTTGAGAGTAGTCACTGCAGTTAGCAACTCAGAAAAGGAATAGGAACTGAAATTAATTTTCTTTTAGTTGCAGAAAAGAATTTCATGGTGATTTTATGTTACAGACCAAACTTGAATTTTATTCTTTTCTCTGCTTAGTGTCACATCTTTTAAGAAAGTACAGCTATGTGTTGATATAGGAAGCTGATATCCATGAGGCAGGATTTTGCCAATCAGCTGTGACAAGAGTGCAGCACTGTAGGGCAGGCATTTGAAGGGGTGCAGTTTTAGCATCAGGGCAGGACTTCAGTTTTCAGTGCAGCCCAGAGAGGTGTGGCTGTGTCTGATGGACTGGGATTTGCTTGGTCCCCGGATTGCTTAGCTCTCTCCATCCTACTGGCCAGTGTAGGTGGCATGGTGCAGTTTGTGCTGCCTAAAGACACAAGCTGCTGCTTTCCAAATTAACACTTTGAAAAATTCTGCTGTCCATCCTATCCTATACCATTTTGCCAGTGTCAGTAAAATGACCCAGGGAGCACAAAAGTAACTGGCGCTGAGTTGGGAACACACTTCTAGTTAAAATATTGAGAAAAGCTGAAATTCCTGGCTGCAGACAAGCTGGATTGAATATGTCCTGTTTGTTCTGGCTATGCTAACCCTTTGACAGCACTGAGTTCAAATCAAAAACTGCTTTCTCTCCCTCCCTGGTTGCCTGGCAACCTCCCTCCTCTTATTAGCATATGATTTCTATTCCTTTTTTTATTTCTTCAGTACAGTGTTACACACTCTGCTCCCTGCCCTGTGCTGTCGCCTTTGAGAAGAGCAGGATTTGTGCCTTTATATGAGACTTCGGCAAGTATGTGATTTGGCAAAGAAATCAAACATTTGGGATTAGGAACCTTTGGCCATAAATGCCTTATCACAAGCTCAGAGGGTGGTGTTTGTGTGGGCATGTTTTTCAAAGTCTTTTCATTTTCATTTGCTGTCATTTTTATTCTAAGGGCAGAATTCTTGCAAATCAGCACAGCATAAATCTCTGGCATCTCTATATGTGCAGAGCATCAGTTTGTGAAACATGCCAACAGAGATTGACTGTGCAGATCTTGGGGGGCATTTTGTCCTCTTGGTCTGTATGCAGTTCCATAATGCAATATGCAATGCCATAATTCAAAGTATAAATTAAAAAAAACCTCATGTATATCCAGGTCAAATTGTGGTTGGGGAAGAAAGCAGCTAAAGAAGTAAGTGGAAGAATTGAACTAAATTCTTCTATTTTCTTCTCATCATAATGCTATTTAGAAATAAGAACATTTTGCCTTTCAATTGGCCGGCTGTATTCTTTTATGAAATAACAAATGATTCAGACTGGGTCTATAGTTTGAACTTTAAATTGCTTTTTTTCTGCTCATAGACTCTTACAACTCTAATAAACACCCCAATATTTTTTTTGCTGTTGCATGTGGTTAAGAATGTAAGATTCAAGTAGGAGTAGAAAAAAACAACGGTAACAACAAAAATTAGAAGACACAGTGAGGAGGAAATGACAAAGCATTTGAGGAGTGTTTATGTCAAGATATGTAAAGGAGTTTTTTCTTAATATTATCCAAATCATAAATCATAAATGAAATAATCTGCCTTTTCAACATCCTTGTTTTTTATGCTCTGGTCTAAGTTTGGCAATTGTGCTTTTCCTCTGTCAAAATACTTAGACCCTCCTGTGAAACATCTGGGTTCTTACCATGGTCATAGGTGCTTCCCTAAGCCACTGCGGAATTTTCAGTGGTTTTAGGTCTCGCAGAGACTTCACCATTTTAATTAAGAGCAAGCCCACTTATAAAAGTATTTTGTTTTTAATAATGCTTCCACTATTTAAAGATATAATTTCAGAAAGCAATATTAGTTTGATAAATATTAATGTATGTGATGTTGGTATTTAATTTGTAGATTTAAAGTGATAAGCACAATGAAGTCCTTGAAATGCCAAACCTTTCATCTCTGCTCAAGCCAAGGTTCAATTTTATTTTCAGTATGACATTTGCTGCCTGAAGTGTTACAAGTGACTTGACCTTAAAATTACGTTTATTTTAGTTCATTGAAATGGTTGGCCTTTCCAGTTCAACTTGACACCAGCAGTGCAAATGGGAGAATGCAGACATGCTTGCCTGTGACTCCATTTGAAAGAAAATTAAAAAGGTATCTAGGTGATGAATCTAAATATTTCCGTTTAGATGGAATGGTAGTCATCAGTTAAAGGCAATCATTGTGCATTCTGACATTTTAATTTCAGGTTCAAAAACAATTATGTATGTAATTAAGGAGCAAAGTGTCCAGGCAGCCGACCTGTCTGATTTACATGTCTTGTTGGTGTATGAGGGGATTTTTTAATAGATATACCTGTGCACACCACTTTGAGACTGTAGAAGGGGGAAAAACTGAAAGTTTGGTGTTAGTTAATGTGTTCTTCTTAAGGACACTTTTATTCAAGTATTAGTCATACACTCAGCATCATTAGGTTTATGTTTATCATGGAGATTGGATTCCATGCTGTTTTCAGAGAGGTTATTGTGGTACCTCGTTATTTATCAATATATTGCAGCATGCTTGTCTTGGTTTTTGGTGTGATTTTATTAATTATGCTCTGAGAGGCCATATTTAAATTGAAACTTGTGTTGGGATGAACTGTCCTGGCTTTTCTTGGTCAACAAAACATTTGGCCAATGTAGAGAGAATGAAGCAGGCTGCTGTGTAGGAGATACACGTCTCCTAAGGCAGGGATGTTTTCTTGTGCTGTGCACTCTGTACAGGGCTGTCTACCCAGCCTTGAGAGAGGTCCTCATACTGCCCAACTGCATGTCTGTCAGTCAACTGAGGAGTAAGAATATTGTACTCTGAAGGGAGCCCCTTGCACTCTTGTGATGAAAGGACAGAAGGCAGGACATACTTCTGAGTGGAAAAAAGTGCTGATAAATATGTGGAGGGATCTAGGGGGAAGGAGAAATGAAATATGCACTGCAAAATATGCACTGAGTTTAATCACAGCATTTTCCTGTCCAGCCATTGCACCGTTAGCATCTCTACTAGGATCTTGCTCATTATAAACTGCTTGGGTTTTCCTTGACTGTGAAGGGCATTCTATGAAACCCAGCTGTATTCTGCTCTTAACAATAAGCTGACTACCCTTCCACCCAGGCATGTCTAGCATCCATGCAAAACTCCAGAATTCATTTGTGGAAGTAGGTAGAAATGTTAGAATAAGTTATTAAAAATGTAGATCCATAATGGGAGTAAAGAAGATTGGAAGTATAAAGAGAGGTTTTACACCTGGAAGTTATTATAGTTATTTAGATTGAGCGAGAATAATAACCAATTGTTTTCTAAGATGTATGACACATTTATGAAAAACCTTGAAGGATAAATGGATCTTTTTAGTATGCTACTTCCACAAAGGACTCTATGAATAAAATAATAGTGAGAGAACTCTCAGTGGATGCTGAATACTGCTAATTGATGAAATTATTACTTATTACACTGCAACTGAACTCTGCTTAGAAACACTATTTTCAGTATGATTTTTTGAAAATGACAGCTGAAATGTAAGAGGCTTTGTATTGAAAGTGAATAGTGATAATTTCTTGATATCTTTGAAATGAAGGATATTTCAATGACAGTTAAAACTGAAAAAAGTGTTTTTTCTTAAGTGCACATATCGTGGACTATGACTATGAAAATAAAATGAACTTTTCTGAAATCAATAAAGTAGACTTAATGTGGATTTATGAGGCATTGTAAAAATAACTTCAAGTATTCTATTTATAATAAAGCAGTCAATTATTTGTGTCGGCAGTTTTCATATTATGTCACATTTTAAGGTTAAAAATTAGGTTTGTGAGATAGAGTGTAGCCATCATATTAAGGAACACTCTTAATTCTAAATTAAATCAGTATTGAAGAATACTGCTGATTTACTGCTCAGGGCAAAAATGAGAATGAATACCAGATTTGCCTTGGTTTTCTATTGATGAAATTAGAGCCTGCTGTCCTTCTTGGTGTGTCTAGTTAGGTCTACGTACTAACTCTCATGGATTGTTATCAGTAATTGGTGTGAGCATCTGTGCTTGGAAGATCACGTGTAGTGCAACATTTTGCAATATAATTACAGGTGGATACAAGATCTAATTTTAGCCTTAACAAATCTGTTCATCAGTGCTAAGATGAACCTCACTGTTAATTTCAACAGGCTTAAGAATCACAGGGACAAAGCAGGCCTGTGCAAATTCATGCACACACTTGCATGTGGATGTGTGTGTATGCTGCAGGAACACAAGATGGGAGATTAGAGGTGGTTCCCAGACTTATTCTGCTTCCATTTTAAAGCTGTGTTTGATATTGCCCTTTTTCCAGTTCCAATTGAAAATGCGAAATTTGAAAGATTTTAGTAAGCACGAACATAGCTTTTCAAAACAGATGGAAGTGAGAAAGTGACAAAGGAGTTGGAAGGAAAAAAAAAATTGAAGAAGATAACCACAACAGAAGCTGTTCTAGAATGCTGGTGATGAAATGCAGAAATAAAATGAGTGCAGAAATAAAATGAGTACAGAAAAAAAAGAGAAAATATTATCTCATCTCAAAATATAGTCTGAGTAAAGTGTCAGTAGTCAGCAGTAACCAATACTATGCTGAAGGGCCAGAACTCTTTCGTTAGGATAGGGTATGATAAGAAATAGTTTCTGGAAGACTGTAGAATAAGAACTGCTTCTTAAGTAAAGCAGAATAGCTTGCATGCTGCTAAATCTTGGCACCAGGTGAGGAGATAAGATGAATTGATTTAGGAACCTCGAGAAGCATTTAGCACAAAAGCAGAGTTAGATCATTTTTAACTCCCAGTATAATGTTCTTTATGCACTTAATCAATGAGCCCTTAGTGAAAAATACATAAGAAGTCTTGAGAGTTGGGCTAAAACTCTTTTAGTGCTGGAGCAGTGTTCTTGTCATGTTTGCTCTGATTTGCTTTTATAATCTTAGTAGAACAGCAAATCAGTTCAACTTCTCATCCAGGTTTGCCTTCCATCTTGTGCAGGGCAAGACAGGAACATGGTGACAGAGGTCTTGCTCCAGGGGTGATTCCAGTAATGATGAGGCTATTTTACAAAAGTGTCTGTTCTTGTAATTATTTGTGACTCTTTCCCAGTTTTTTTCCTGTTTCAAATGGAAGCAGGGAACTCATGTATTTGAGTAGACGTTAAGTGCTGAAGTTTGGGTTGAGGTAAGTAGGTAGAGTTTCAGGCTGAGAACCATCATCTTGGAGGCTGCCAGTTGGTGTGGAAGTCCAGGAGGGTGAGAGAGAACAATCGTTGTGGTTGTGTTCCTCCTTTCTGTTTGGTGTTTTGTCACACTCAGCTAAGGTGTCCTGCTGTGAATCCCCTCCTCAGGTGCTGTAAGAAGAAGCTTAATTTGGCTTGCAACTTCCACTCCTGGAGTTAGACCTGCCCTACTTACAAAGCTTCCCTGAATGTAGGCCCTGACTCAGAACAAGGGAGCAAACAATAGCTCGAAGAAGAGGTAACCTAAGGTCAAGTGGAAAGAGCTCAACATGACTTGGCAACATGACTCAACCATATCCTGGACTGCATCTAATGAAGTGTGGCCAGCAGGTTGAAGGAGGTGATTCTTCCACTCTACTCTGCCCTTGTGAGACCCCCACCTAGAGAACAGTATCCAGCTCTGGGGTCCCCAACATAAAAAAGACTTTTAAGAGTGAGTCTAGAGGAGAGACAGAAGAATTATCAGAGGGCTCAAATACCTCTCCTCTGAATACAAGCTGAGAGAGTTGGGGTTGTTTGGAAGAGAAGGCTCAGGAGACACCTTAGAGCAGCCTTCTGGTACCTAGAGAGGGCCTACAGGAAAGCTGGAGAGGGAGTTGTTTTTTTTTACAAGGACACATAGTGGTAGGATGAGGGGGATTGGCTTTAAACTGCAAGAGTGNGCTCTGGGGTCCCCAACATAAAAAAGACTTTTAAGAGTGAGTCTAGAGGAGAGACAGAAGAATTATCAGAGGGCTCAAATACCTCTCCTCTGAATACAAGCTGTAAGAGTTGGGGTTGTTTGGAAGAGAAGGCTCAGGAGAGACTTTAGAGCAGCCTTCTGGTACCTAGAGAGGGCCTACAGGAAAGCTGGAGAGGGAGTTGTTTTTTTTTACAAGGACACATAGTGGTAGGATGAGGGGGATTGGCTTTAAACTGCAAGAGTGGGTTTAGATGAGATGTTTGGAAGAAATTCTATACTGTGAGGGTGGTGAGGCACTGGAACAAGTAGAGTTGAACAGAGAAGTTATGGATGCCTCATCTCTGGCAGGTTCAAGTCCAGGTTGGATGGGGTTTGAGCAGCCTGGTCTAGTGGAAATTGTTCCTGCCTGTGGCAGGGGGGTTGGAACTGGATGAGCTTCAAGGCCTCTTCCAACCCAAACCATTCTGTGAGGTAAAGACTAAATCCACGTTTCTGAAGCTGGCAGGCCCAGAAGCGCAGGAAGATGGCACTTAGTTACCTGGCTACCTTTCCTTTGAATAGTTTCTATAAAATGTTACTTCTGTTACAACTTTTCCTGTTACTCTGCTCCTAACAAACAGCAAACAAAGGGATGCTGCTCTGAGACAATTGGTTTTTAATACTTCCATCCTAACTGAATGATAGATTTGTGTTATAGGAAAGAGAACTTTGACCTGTCAGCAAGATGGGAATTTTATTTTTTCAAGAGTCCAATACTTTGATTTTGATGCAGCTTGAAATCCATAGCCTTAGAATCATTTCAGTGTGTTTATAGGAGAAATACTTCACTATTATTTTAGGAAACCTTACAAAGGATAAAAGTAATAGTTCTTCCCTGTTCAGAGGTCTCACAGCAGAGATGCAATTTTGCTTAGTAAGTAAAAGAATTGAAAAATAATGCTACTACATACAACACCCTTTATGAAGTGTTTAAAAGGAAGTTTTCTCTATAAGCATGGGATAAAGTATAATAGATCAGAATCCAAATGTTTGCTGACGTGTTTCTAGATTGGTCAGCCTTACCTCATTATTTTATTTTTTTTTAAGAATATCTCCTCTGCCTCCATCCCACACATTCATCAGTATTTAATGTCAATAATATTTGAAAATCAAAATTGTAAGACTGAAGAATTCCAAGGTATTTTTTATATTTCCAATATATTTTCCACTCTCATCTATAATGCATGTGAGTCCCTGTGTACTTGCAGAATATCATGTTTCTTTGCTTAAAGGTGTCAACATCACTGTGTGCTTTGGCAAAAGTAGACAATGACATTTTAAAACAAAGAGGAGAAACTGGCAACAGTTTCCTCTTTCCTTACTTGCTTGAGCCATCAAATATTGTTGTTTGAAAATTAGCTGTGTGTTTTTTTCTTTTTTTCAATTATTAGAAATTTAATAATATTTTAAAATATGACTTCATGTATCAAACCCTTGCTGTTTATAGGATACAATTAACAAATCCTTCACATTTCCATTTTATTTCTACATGCTAATTCTTTTTTTTCCTTTTTGATTAGGATGCTCTGGTGTATTCACAAAGTTAATAGAAAATCATTAGTCCCGTTGTCAGTTTTGCATTTTACCATTGTATTAAGCAGTTGTTACTGAGATTTTTGTAGAAGTTTACACATGAGTTGCAAAAAGGTGGGTTTACTTGTTACTTCTTCATGTCGCAACAGATTTAGAAAGTCAGTACTGATAGATAGTTGGCATGTTCTTGGAAGAAGTACAAATGTTCACATTTGTTTCAAGCACTGAATGTACTAGATCTTTTGGATGTATATTGTTACTCTCATCCTTGCTTTTCAAGTTCATTTACTGGACTTTGAAAACCACCTTTTAACAAAGTTTTCAGAACACTGCTTTGCTCAGCTAAAATTAGTTCCGCTGATTTTGCCAATGATTAAACTTAAGCAGTATTAACTTTGGTAATTTCTCTCCTATGATCAAAAGTTAGCAGAGCATTCACTTGTCATTAACAGACATGTCTCTAATGCAGGTCTGGGTTTTGGTTAAGCAAACGCTCAAAATTGAGGGTCCAGTTCAGAAATTCAGTTATGGAGATACAATGACCTTTTTTGGTTCTGACAAAGTTTATTTTTGAAGGCAACTGGGCTTACTTTGTCCTGTGATCTGTTTGTCTTGTAGAAAAATAGAAGTGAGATGTAAACGTATGTGTGTAATAATGATCCTTTTTGCTATATAAAATATAATGAAATAATAAATGACTCTCCGTATGAGTGAGCAGTTACCAAATAATATTTGTATTCCTCATGTAACAGAGCAATTTAATGTGCAGGAGTTTGAGACCTAGATCAGTTTTAGACTGGGGAAACCAAAAGGTTCTGATGTACCTGTGATGCAAACCTAATACTTTTCTGAAGCTTTAAGTTTTGATTTGTAAAGGAGGAAGTTGGTTTTGGTAGGAAGATGAAGAAAGGTGACTTTCAGTGTAGTAGGTATCACAGACTGGAAACCATGTATGTGTTTACCTCTAAAGTAACAGCAGTCATGAAGCTGAGAAGCAAGGCTTTGGCATGAGTTGCTCTGGGTTTTTTTGCACTTCACCAATTGGTTGGATGATTAAAGACTGTCCAGTTAAGGAGAAGAATTACTAAAATGTTAACTGTATGTGTAGAAGAAGATAGCCACACAAAATTTTAAAACCTTCTACTTTTAAAGGCTGTAAATTAAGTAACGTTTTATTCAACCAAATGAATACATATAGTTAATTCAGCTCTGAGTACATCAACCAGAGCTGTGGTCAGTTATGTCTTCTCTGAATTTGCTGTGCAAAGGGTAGTATTTTTTGATGTGTTGTATTGTTTATAGTGTGAAAACATGATCTTATCACAGAGTAGAGTGTCCCTGGAGAAGCCTCAGAACTGATCCTGTGGTATGGTGAAGTTTGAGCCCGCTTTAGGCTGTATGGTTTTGATGTATACATGCTTGTGTTAAATGCATGAATAATTCACTGGTACTGGTACTACTTGGATACTGAAGTAAAGCCTGGAGGGTGAGTATTCGCTTTAGGGTGTTTTTTTCCCTGTGAGGGTCAAGGCACTTCTGCAGAGATCAGCTGTGTCCAGGAAGTAGCAAGCAGAGTTTCTATGAGCGTAATTTACCACCCAGAGCTCTTCCCATAGAGGAGAGTACACTTTTTGGGTTTCATTTTAATAAACCTTTTAGAATTTACAGTAATAGCTAGCACAAATGCATTGCTGAGTTAGAGAAATCAAGCTCTAAATCTGGAAGTTAAGGTAACAGCAAGATTATGTAAATCATGCTTAGGGTTGTGTAATTTTGCTACTTTGTTAATGTGTAATGCATTAACCTTGTTTATGTAACAGAAAGTGCATGAGGTGTAACACACTTTTGTTAACATAGACATATTCATAACTAAGACTTTCCCGACTTTTGTGGGAGTGATTTAGAAAACTGCTCATTTTGTTAAGATGTAGTATTTACATATTGCAGGAAAATCTGAGGATCAAGAAATTCTGTAGTGGTAAAATGGAAAATCACACTCCTTAAGTATCTACTAATGGGTCTAGGACTACACCTCTCGGATACTGGTATTCTATGAGGTGTCACAGGGTAAATTGTCTTACTCTCTCTAAGTATTAGAGGCTATGCAAGGAGTGCAAGAAACCAGAAAGATGTTGTTCTATCAGCAGTTTGTCCTTTGGGGAAGGCTAAAGCTACGTGGAAATACAAAGATGAAGATACAGCACCTAAGTGCTATGCTAAAGGCAGTGACCTGGCAGCACACAGGTAGCATATGCTTACCACTAGATTGTCCACTGGCCTTACTTCTTGCTACTTTTTGAAACCACGAGCTTGTATGGCTTGAAGAAGAAATTTGACTTGTGATTAAAAGCTGAGTCTTTTTCCGGCTGGGTTTGAGCTCCCCCTGCCCATATGCACAGCAGGATTCAGGGTCAGGCCTCAGCCCTTGAGCAGGTTGGCTTCTCCATCCCCATCTCATGGGAGGCTGCAGTGCTCCTGCTCTTCTGGCTCTGGTTCATAGGCTGCTTGTCTCTTCAGAGTACTGGAGCCCCATCTTCCAACTCGCTGGACCTTGAGGACTGGTTTGTAGCTAATGATGGCATAAAGGGCCAGTTCTCAGGCATGGACAGAGGGCCACCTGGAGAATTTATTGTTACTAGAAGAGATGAGAGGGTCGCACCTTGTCAAACTCTGGTATATTGGAATAAAATATGTTCACAGTCTGCTTGTGACTTTGCTCATGTGTGTAGCCATTTGTCTCAGTAACAGAAAACATATCTGGTAATATACAAAAATAATTCCTTGGGAGTTTCCCGTGGATTTTCCAAAGGCTGACTGCATTCATCCCTTGATGATTGTGCTCATTTCACATTTCATCAAGCTTTCTCTGGCCTCTCTTGCTTCACAATTAAACCAGGCCTGAGCTACTGTGAAAGCATGGTCTTTTCACCTTTTTGAAATTTTTGCATGGATTCATGAATTTCTAAGATACATTTTCAGCCAGGTTATGTAAATTGTTTGTAAAGGCTCTCATCAGTTCTGATCTTCAGTAAGGAAATACACATTTGACACAAGTATCAATTTATGGAATATTCTGTCATAAATAAGCATATGGGAGAAATTTACAACATTGTCCTATATTCTTTCAGTAATGGAAAATAACACAGGGCTAGCTTCGGGAAAACGTGACACCATAGACACTTGCTTTTTGAAATCTTGTGTTTATCTTCTAGTGTTACAAACTCTCCTATGACTAGGACTTGCTCTTTCTGATTGGGCAATGAAACTTTCACGCATAATGGGAATGTTACATGGTATGTAAAGTCCTGCATCTGACTGTCAGTGCCTCATGCAGCTTTCCAAGAAGTGGAGTAGATGTGAGAGGCAAAATGTGAATTGGACAATTCAAATTAGATATTAACAGGAGTTCATGCCTTGGTCATCTTCTTCACTCATGTGATTTTTCAACTCAGTTCCTTATTGTGGGTCATCTAATCTCATGAAAACAAATACTTTTGAGTTCTTTAGCCTTTGACTGAATAGCAATTATAAAATTAGTTTCATATTCAGATATACTAGAAAATATTAGTGGAGAAGTCCCAGGTATTTGTTTCTGTCAGTGAATTAACACTTGCATAGCTTTGAAATTAATTGTTTAGTATGCTCATTACTCTTAGAAAAAAGAAATATGTTCTCATCATGTTCACTTGGTGAACATATGTATCTTGCAATACATTTAATGTTACTTGCTGTGAGGGAGATTACAACTCCTTTTAAGGAAATTGGGTAGATTAATGGAATGGGGTGGGTTAAATTGTTCTCTACATGCATTTCCTAGCATGCCTGGCCTACTCCCGAATTTTAATTGATGTATATAAAAGTGTTTAGCTGAGGAGGCTCTGTGAAGCAACTGGATTCAATCAAGATATAGCCTGTGTATTGCAGGGGCTGGGCTTGGGCAATGAGCTGTATGCTAAAACAAAGACTGACATATGGGACCTTGTTATATGCCCACAATTACAGTCTGCATGAGAACTGTTGTATTTTCCACAGCTTCACATCTGTGGTGAACTTCAGGTGTTTTGGGGCTGTTCACAGGAAACTTCCCCAACAAGCCACTGGAAGTGGACAGAATACATGAAAGAAGCAAATATTTACTTCGTCTTTTTAAGAAGTTTATACAGTTCTGGTATTGCAACCTGTGAGAGAGCCTGAAGATAGATTTTCTGATCCTTATTTTGGCTTCAAATGAGCAGTAACAAGTGTGAGGATTACTAAGGACTAAATACTCCTGGCGCAACTCATTGGTTTCAGTAAGAGACTCTCCAGAAGAAGAGTAATCTTTACCTATTGAATTTTTCCAAATTTATTGTTTTGAATGAGCGATAAAGTCCACATAAGCAGGACACCTTGCTAAGGTTGTTACTTTTGGGGAGAAAAAAGAAAAACCAAAGATTTTACAACATAGTGCTTTAAAGAAAAGCTTTCAAAATTTGAATTAATGTCACATAATTTACAAAGATGCTGCTAGACTCGTAGGACTTGTTGATGACTGTCTTGAAGTTACTACAGTCTCAACTATGATTTAAATTGTACCTTTTTCTTAATAACATCCCTTCTCTGCCTGCCCGCCTCGTTCCCACTGGCTTTGGAGCATTCTCAATGAGCATAGTGCTTCCATAACTTTATATTTTACTTTGCTGAATATGCATTTAACTAAGAATCAGATTTAATTGAAATAGCTTCTTCTGATTTCAGGAAAAGAGTGGTTTTATGAGATGAGAATAAAAAGTGACACTTTTAATGAAATTAAAAGTCTTTAGAAATTTATGTTGTCTCACTGCAGAGCATGTGCCAGACCTGTCTTGATTTACCTAAAAGTGCTGTATCAGAGACAGAACTCCCAACTGGAGAGCACATCCTATCCTGGATGACTGCTTTGAAATCACTTACTTAGAGTAATATTAATTCAAATTTCTGATAAATTACTCACTGTGATATTACATGCTGTTTTAAAACTTTTACAGCCTTTTCATTAATAGATGATAGTGAAAATTAGAGCTAGTATTTTTTGTGTAGACTTCTTAATCATGCCATTGAAAATAGAAGCTAAGCAATAAACATCTAGTGAATAGCTTATGATAAGTTTAATCTCAGAAGCTATGTTGCTGTTGGCACAGATCAACATTACCATCTATCACTAAATTCTCAAAATTTAAAAACCGTAGCTATGACTTATACATGCTAGTCATTCTCAATGTACATTTCATGTGAGTAGTTTATTGCATTTTAGGATTTTTGCAACCTAAATCAATATCTATTAGACTTAACAAATATGTTCCTTTCTAGAAGAGGATGTATTCAGAAATTGAACCATTTTTCTATATTTTGTAGCTTATAATAGTTGTTGTCTTTTAAAAGACCTGAAAGAAGCCATTGTCATGGGTTATTATTAAAGGAATTCCTTGAGGTAATTATATTTGAGGGAGTCATCTGCAAAATATATTTGAGTTGTGTTCCACAGAGATTGACTACTTGGCTTTTTTCCTAAGGTGAAATCTTCAAATTAATCTGTGGAAATAGTGAAAGAAAGTGTAATACTTTGGTGGTGCCCATAATCATCAGTGCTGTGCAGAGCTGCAAGTTTCACTCGACTGTGCATGTTGTGCTTCTGTGCCAGGTGTCACAAACTCAGTGTGGGCTCAGTCCACCTCTCTGTCCTTACTCAATCCACTGCTCTGCCCCATCTTCTTCTTCATCAACAGAGTACCACGATAGATTTCCACTGAAGTACAGCATCCTTATATTCTGATTTGCAGCCATTGATGATAATGGAGTTACATCTACTATTACTGAAATAAATGGGGCCATTTATGTAAAACTGTAAAGATACAGTTCTTAGGTTCTGCATTGCTGTACAAATAGCATCTTAATGTGAAATCTTAAATTTGTAGTACTTTCAAAAGAGATGTATTATGTACCCATATCCTCTGTTGGGGAGCTTGAGTCTTGCCCTTTCAACATCTGGGGAGATCAAACAATAGCTCATCTTGCAAGAATGGGAACTTATGTAGCAGAATCAGCATGTGATTCAGACAGGCAAGATTGCAGGCACTCAAATAATTCTCCTCACCAATACACTCTCCCCTTGCTCAGATGACCACTGTGTTTGAGAGATTGGAGGTCTCAGGTTTCCTTTCTTGCATGTCCAAGTGGTTTATTTTTGTTTAGTTGGGAGTATTTATTTGCAATACTCACTCTAGAACTTTCTACTCAGTAATTTTGAACTTACTGGCTGACCCATCTGAATTTTTTTGTTAAATTTACTAAATGTCTGACTAGCTATAAGCTATGAAAAGCTAACCAGGGAACTGAAATGAATAGGAAGAAAACACCCTCACTAATTTAATTTCTGGCAGTTCAACTGACCCAAGAACATTTGCATTATTTTCCCACTTAAGCAGTTAACTTCCAAGTTGTTCTTAAACACCAGGGACCTCTAGCTAGAACAGCAACTTTGGTCAGCAATCCAAGATTTAGGCAGGTAGTATATTATTTAGGCAGGGGAAATACAAGCAGTTTTTATATTGTATATGTGATTTCGTATTTTCTGTGCCAGTTATATTTCAGATTTAATTCTGGGACATGCTGTGCTACGTAGTCCTTTTGGATTTCTGCAACTGTTGCACTTGGAGCCATGCTCCTGCTGCAGAATTCCAACAGGAGCAAACATATGGGGATTCTTCCGTCCTTGGCTTGCCCCACCATTTGTTCCATGTTTTAAACCAACTGGTGCTGTACCCAGTGGAGTACATCTGTTACAGTTTATTGCTAGAAATTTGCAATTCATTTCAGTTTGCTAAAATAATTATAATATTCATGGCCAAGCATTAAGCAATTAGAAAAGAGAGTAGACAAAATTTTGCTGAAGTTTGTATGTGATTCAGAACCTACTGCCCAGCTTGGGTAATTTGGGCACTCAACAGTCAGATAATGACAATTGAGTTTGATCATCCTGAGAAATTCAAGTATCCACTGAGATATCTCTTATATGGATGTCCCTGCTCTGTTTTAATTAAGGGCAAAATAAATAGGCATAAACCACTGCTGAATGCATTTGGTTGCCTGAGGTACTCATCTGGGAAACACCCTGAACTGGGGCAGAGTCTTTGCTGCTGGAATTGCAGAGGCACATCCAGTAACAGCCTGTATGTCTTTCTGAAAGTCAGCAGCATGTAGGCTGCTAAATAGTCTATACGTTTTTGAGTGTTGTACCTCACTTTTCGTCTCTTTGTGCTTCAGGCAAGCTGAGAGTTACAGTGTTGGGCTGTGTTGTTGGTTGCAGGTAGAATTTTCAAAGAGATGAGGGTTCTGGTTTGTGGGGAAATTGCACTGCCAATCAGTTCAGAGTAAAACATTAAATAGTTGAATAGAAAGTGACTCCTTCACGTTTAAAATAAAAAGTCCCCATAATCATTGCAATAACCTCTTAATACAAGAGATGACTATTTCATCATTATCACCCTCTGAAGCAGATTTTTAAAATTAGGAAGAATCACAATAAAATATTCATAACTCCATCGCATTCCTTGTGTTTCTGTGACATATAGTAACAGAATAAACACGCACTGCTCACCACAGTGGAGACATGTAATGCTAAAGCCAAGGTTTTTTTATAGGTTAACTTGCAAACCAATTCCAGAAGTTAGAACCAACAAGGTGCCTGTTTTTGTTCTCCATCACAGACCTGAGTCTGGATCTGTCTCTTGGATGCCTTTCACACTCATCCCTTGAAATAAACCAGGTCACTTTTGCTATAGAAATCTGTCACTTGCCTGATTTGAAAAAGAGTTTTGGTTCCAAAATTCAGATTTAATTTGTTAAGTTACACTAGGATAGTGAAAGACATTGAAAACTGTGACATTTCTGTCTGTGTTGTCAGACCACCACTATGACTTAAAAGTATAGCTATATTCCTGAGATTCATTTGTGTCCTTGCAAATAACAGCATTTTAAAATAAATGAGCTAACTCATCAGGTCACTAGGCTTAAAAGGAGATTATTGTGATGGGGAAGTTGGAGTTCATACTGAAATGATGAGACATTCAGAAATAACCGAGATCTTTTATATTTTTTCTTGTTTTGCTTTACAAGTGTTACTTGGAGTGATGTAATGAAGCAGAAATATGTGTTTCTATATGCTGTACATAAAAAATATCTGTGAATGGAAAGCATTATTAAAGCTGCTAAATATAATTCTGTTTTGTAGTAATCCTAGAAATGTCTTTAAATATTCATTCATATGAATATTCTAAGTGGCGTGGACAATACAAATCTAAATAAATTAGTATGGAGTTGGGCTATAATGTTGAATAATTGCATTTGGTTTTACATGGCACTGTAAATACGTGTGTAAAGTGTGATCTAAGAGACTTTGAACCCTTATGGAAATTTTAATCTATATTTTAATATATTTTGTTCTCTTTCTACAGAACATTCTGGCTTTAAATCCCCGAAAACAAACACATGCAACTCTTCACTCAACTGCAGCAAAGAAACAAGTCAAGAAGCAATGGAAAAGGAATTCTGACAAAAACTGTTCAGTAAGTGCACATTTATCATTGCATCTGGAAAAATCATTGAGGCTGAAACCACAGCTGTGTGGGAAATAAATTGGAGTTTCTTGTGTTATTTAGTAGCCACATTTGGCTTCTAGTTTGTTCCTGTAGATACAAAGTTATTTTGTGATGAGCTGTTTGCTTTTCAGAACCAATTGCTTTCCATACTTTTTTAATTTTTGGTGATTTTAGTAAGTGTTTGATGCAACTTTTCTGCCTTTTGTTATGGAGTCTGATCCGTGTCCCGAGCCACGCAGAGCCCCTTGATTTCCCTGGGTAGCTTCTTCTGCCGCTTCTTCCTTTTCTTTCTGTTTTCCAAAAGTCACACTGGGCTGAGCAGCACTTCACTATCCTTTCTGAGACTTTTAAAGCTAATTTTATTTTGCTACAGAAATAGGGGAGCCTGTCATATGTACCTGTTTTATATATAAACAAATGCATAAGGCTTAGATTAAAACATGACTCTGGATTTTAAATTTTGTGTATTGTATTTTTCAGGAAATAGTTGATCTTAGAATAAATTATTTTTTACTGTAAACTGTCTATACTCTTCAGTATTTCTGCCATTAGATATCATCATTTTCTCTCTAGGTATTTGAATTCCTAGTCTCAGTGTGATATTTGACTAATCCTATCAGATGTTTTTTCTCTCTTTGATCTCTCATCTGATTAGAAGGTTTGTAGGGTTTTTACTGTCTTCCTACAGGTTGTCTTACATAATCCTCTAAATTCAGAAATCTTTTAGGTAGAGTAAGATTTCCCATATGGGTATAATGATGTTGGTGTCTTTTCACAGTGTTGTCAAAACACCTTCTCCCACTACACAGGAAAATTCAGATGGGAAGTTGCTTCTGTTTGTAATTAAAAATATGTAATCCAAGACCCAACAAAACACAAACGCAACCAAAAATGCCACAAAGTTCCACAGTTCCTTAAAATCATGAAATCCAGTGTGAGCAACAAATGCTTGCTGGGAGGACCAACCCAGGATATCCTTAGCATTTCAGCAATGCTCTTAGTACAGTTTCCTGTTTTATAGTATTGATTATAAGAATCTCTTTCTTGCTAGAGCTGATATTCCTGTTTTCTTGTATTTATTGGCTCAAATAATGTTGTATGAACTAGAAACTTACATCCATGAAAACCTTCCGTTTGTGAGCTTGGATGATTATTTTGGGATGTCTGATGCAGATATTGCCCACAACTGCCTGTTCCTGTGGCACAGAATGTTGGGCTGCTTAGCAAGCAGCTCCTGGGCAGCTGCAGTTTACATCGTTGTGTTTTCAGGTGACCTGAAATCAATACTGGGCTACAAACGCCTCTGTTTCCAGAAACTGTTTGTTGGGAAGCTCAGGTATCCATGCAGCAGGGCAGCTGGGTATCCGTGTAGTAACCTAATTACCTGTTCCACTGTAAATTATCCTCGTTAGTTAAACTGTAACATACACAGAACTATTTTACTAATGGGTGTATTAACACAGATTTTCTAAAGCATCTAGGCTTTTAAATCGCTCTTTGTTATCCAAGCTGTTCTCCATGTCAGCCTTGTTTGGTTTTTGTATTCAGTTTATTCATAAAGTGTTTGATATTTGCTGTTGGTTTTTAAAGTGCATAGTTTTCTAGGAATTGTCCCTCTTCCCATGTTCCTCCTGTTAGCTGTATGTGTGTACCTCATGGTGTCTCAAATATTCCTGGATCCCCAAGGTCTGAGCTTCTTGGGCTGTGCAAACACCACGATTTGGGTTCATTGCTGGCCTGTGTGCCTTGTCAGGATTTTCAGTGGAAAGAAATTCTGAATGTTGTCGAATATTGCAGGATGATGTTTTGGTATAGGCTTACAATCTAATAAACTACTTGGTTTTATAGCTCTGCAATACTTCTTGGAGATCTGTGCAGTTATTAGGACCCTGCCCTGACAGGGATCTGCTCATGTGGTACAGTTTACAGGATTAAAGGTTAGAAAGAAACAAATGTCTACATGGGCAGATATAACTACCTTCATCAAAGATAGTTCTTATACTGCAAATTAGGTATTATTTGGTAGAAACAGCACATAATTTAGTTTGCAAGCTATTATAAGAAGTATAAAGTGCTAGAAGGAACTGTAAAGGGATGGTCCTTATTTTTAGATGGGTAATGGTATTAGGTTTTAAAACTGACAAACTTTTCTTCACTCAGAGATGTGTAGCTTACTTCTACTGATTTACCACGCAGCTTACTATAGCAGAAAAAGCCCTGAAAAATGAAAAAATCAAATATTTGTCTGGTCTCCCATTACATAAAAGACATTAGTGAAAAATAAGAGACCTTCTGTGTTCTCCAGATCATTGTTGTTGAGTGGTTTTAATAAAAAAATAAAACAAAATGGTAGAATCCTTTCCTAGCCTCCTAAAATTAAGAAAGCTAATGTAGGAAAGGATTCATTGAGCACAGTGTTCTGATCTGGTCTAAAGAGCCACTGACAATAATGCTTAGGCCTGCTAATGAATAGATCAAGCTCCATTTGAAGTCCATATAAACTTTATTTATTTCCATTTCCTTAAAATCTGAATTTGGCTTTTAGCTTTGGATTCTTTTAAAGCTGCTGTGATGCTGCCTTTGCAGAACTACTGTTGAAAGGAAGGTGGGAGTATGAAAATACAAAACTAATTAAATTAACAGCCCTCAAAACTCTGAACAAAAGCTGCATCTGCTGAGGCATGCACACAGTGACTTTGTAATGTCTAATACACTTCCAGATGGCAGACTTACATATTTCTTCAGAATAATTACACAAGTGAAATTTTAACTCCTAGCCTGCTCTGAGACACTTTGAGTTGCCCATTTAATGAGTTCTGAAGTGGAAACTGAATGTCAATATCTTTCCTCAGCTTTGGAAAAGTATTCTCCTAAAGGGAGGTTCAATTATGCTTTCAAGGGATGCTATTGTTTATTTACTGTGTTAGCAACCCTGTGTTGCTGTAAAAATGATATAGCTGTAGGTGCAAGATTAGTCAACTTTCCTTCAGAAATTTTAACTCAGAGATTTATATCAGAGTAGGAAAACTCTTTATTGCTGTGTCACCCTCAGTAACAGTGTTAGACCTAAGCATTAATACACTTGTTTCTTATGAGTCATGCTAAAAGGGGTATAAACAGATGCCTCTAGTTATCTGGGGAAACAAGGTTTTCTGTTGTCCAGAAAAAATTAAAAGTAGAAGAGTTTTGAAATGGCTGTTATAATAGTAAATGTTAAAGAAGGGTGCAAAATTTAGGTCACACTAAGTCATCAATTTACAGATAAAATCAAAGGGATGAACTGTGAAACTGATTTGCTTTGATTTCAGGGCTTTCCTAAGTAGTTCAGGATTGTTTAGACTTTGGAATAATGTTTTTATTTGTGGTTTCCAACTCTTTAGAATTCCATTTCTCTGTGTATTTTATGCTTGCCTACATTTAGATCAGAAACTAGAGGGGCAAATGTGTGCATTTGCATTGCACCCAGCACACTGATTTCCTTGCTTTATGAATAGGGTTTCTAAGCATTATGGGACGAGTTGTGCTTTTACCTTGTACATGTGCAGGTTTTAAATGAAATTCACCTCTACAAGTTTTATAAATTGACTTGTGACTGGAAAATTCAGTGGGATATTTTAGTCCAGCCTTCTTTTTAGTAATGAAATCTTGTAGTTATCTACTAAGGATAGGTGAGATGTTGATGTAGATCCACCTACGTATTCAGACTTTCTTCAGTTTCTGCATTTAGAAATAATTGTAACATTTGCTCCAGATGGAAATGCTGGAAGTATTTCAACAAGACAAGAAGGTGAAAAGGAAATGGGGTTTAAATAGGTCTTTTAGCTAATTGCCATAGCCTGTAACAGTATTGATTTTCTGGCAGTAGGAGCATTGTTCTTTGTCCTTACATGTGCTAAGCCTGATGAGTACTGTGCAAAAAAGATCCTCTCTTCCATGAACAAAATAATTTTGATGCCCACCTGTTTGGTTTTTTTTTTTTTTCTTTTTTTCTTCTTTTTGGCAGGGGCATCACTTTGGGAAAGAGATTTTAACTGTACTGTAGTTCTTTCCAGCCATTAAAGAAAAGAAAAGGTGAAGAATTTGGTTTTCTGTGCAACTTTAAGTGCAACTACCAGATTGCTTTGTGTTAATGATGGAGAGTGAGATCTGCAATTCATTGCAAGATGTAGCAGTTCATGTTGCTCTTTACATTCAAAGGACAAGGGTATTTCCTTAAAACAGTAGTAATAAGAGCTTGCTAAAATTTCCTGTGGCTGTCCCTGCTATGTATAAACATCTCTAAGAAGGAATTATTTAAAAAAAGGTGTGTAAGTACCTCTTGACGTACAAATCTCCAAGCTTGCTTAGAAAAATTTGTAAACAAGATGATCCTTTCTCAGCTGTAATCAGTTACTCCAAGTGTCGCCTTTCAGTGAGGTGGAAAAAGTTCACATTATTTTTGTGCCTAATCTTGTATCATGCTTACAGAATAATCCAGTTAGCATTTCACAAATAACTGATGGATTGAAGCAGAAATAGTGCAAATTGTAAACAAGTATATATGAAACCCAGTACACCCAAGGCCTGAAATCAGAAACCTTAATGAATAAATGCTTTTCAGTGAATAATTTGTCCATTTCTAGACATGTATTGATGAAAGATTCTATATTTATAAATAAAAAATAATCCTAAATATTGTAAAATAGAGAACACTCATTAAACAAAATCAACTCAATTATATTTATAATCTAAATGTATAGTTTACCTTTGCAAATATTTATTTTTGTCTTCATTGCATATGAATATGCAAGTTTAGCTCTTTTCTGAATGGGTATACAATGGCAGATGTCTCTCTAATCGCTGCTCTATTCAAACATTAATTGGTAGAACATATGTAGAATTCTACTAGTCTGAATAGGTATAGGATAGCAGCGGTCTTTTTAATCACATCACTATTCAACCACTAATTGGTGTGATGATTAAGGGACATTAGAGGGAGCACTTTGACATCTGATTCTTTGAACTGATGTCTGCTCGAGCTGCGCTGTATTCATCATGGCCAGACTGATTTCTTAAATAAAATGCTCTGATTCCCAAATGTGGAAAATATTGCGTTAGGATCTATTGAGGTGATTAGGGAATTTGAGAATGATTCTTATATTTAACTAGTGATTGACTGTATATGCACAAACTATTCATATGAATAATAGATGTGTTACTGAGTATCAGAAAGAGCTGAGAAGTAACATCAAGAGATTTTCTCTTTTCTCATAGTGTCAATAATTAAATATTAATACACATTTTAAAATGTACCAGTTTAATCATTTAGCAGTCAAATTCCTACTCATGCATTTTTTAGATTAACTAATTACTCTGCATTTTCTCTTATCGATAGCATATGCTGGCATTTATAACCCTTTTGCTGGAACAAAGTGGTTTATGTGTTTATATATATCGCTTAAACTTACTCTAAGAAGTGCATATTATGAATTCCCTTGAATTTTATGTTTTATATTAGTTTCAATATCTTAAGGTGTTTTCATTGGAATGTCTCAGTAGCTCCTAACTTGCCTGGCTGCAACAAATTAATGGTTTTATGCACGTTTTCTGTGTATTAAATTGTAAATACTGGGTGATGGCAGGTTGTACCAAATACCTTCTTAGGACTCTTGTGGAGTGCTGTGCAAAACCACCTCTAACTTTTTAACTGCTTCTGTTCACAGTTCTTCAGGTTTGGTGTTCCTCTTATTTGATGCTGGATGATTCCTCTTCTATAAAGCTGCAGTCACCATTTAGTGAGCAGCATTTAGTTCCATTTAAGTGTTTTTCTGATCTTAACCATTTCAAAACTGGTTTCAGAGTTGCAAATTGTTTAGTTTTGCACATGCTTATATGAAAAAAGGAAAAATGCCTGTTTGCTGAAAATTCTGAATTCTAGGTAAATCCAACTCATTGTCCTTCATTAATGCTGAGCAAATCAGAGTAGAGATAGAAGACAGAAAGATAGAAACCATCTTCAATGTTAACTTTCAACTTCTGCTTAGTATTATGTTCTTTCAGATGTGGATTTCTGTATACTTTCCTGTGGTTACCGGATGGAAAGAAAGGTGCCTTCTTACCCTGGTGTTAAGGAAAACAGAAAAAAATATCAAGACTAGCTTCTCTTTCTTCAGGCCCTCTACTCCCAGCTTTCTTTTTTTAATTTTGTAAGCTATTGCCTATGCTGAAACTAAGACTGATCTTTCCTCTACTAGAGTTTCCTCTTCTATGGTGAAGGCCCTTCTCCATTCTGTTTAGAAATGGTCATGAGCTTTAGGTTGAGAAATTGCAAGTGCTTGTACCTCATTTCTTGGAGAATCCTGTGCCATTGTTAGCCTGTTAGTAATTACTCACTTCAGATCTATTTATAGTGTCTAAGTCCTGGACAACACCTGCTCAGTAGAAGTAAAAGGAGCTGGGAGACCAATTTTAGTGTGAAGGAAGAAGGATAGCTTATTTAATGCTGTATTTTAAGCAGGGCTTGTAGCATTGTCCAGTATTACATCGCACTGAAGTGTTCAATACCTACCCTGCTTGTAGTTTGTCTGAAACTTTGCCATATATTTGGATAAAATTTTTGAGTACCAGTCCATTAATTCTTTTTTGCATATCAAAAATGCAGTCATATGGGCATATAAAAAGATTTGCTTGATTTAAGTATGAATGAACAAGGCTAGCAGAAAAAGCCATGTCTTTTAAAAAATCATGATAGTGTTATATTTAAAAAAAGCACTGACATCTTCATACTTTGAAGCAAGGATGTGTAACAGACTGGAGATTACAAAAGTATGTTAATGCAACAGAGCTGTCCGGAAGCTTTAAAAACCTTCTCTTGGTCAGTTGCTGTTGTATTTTTTATCACAATGTACAGTCAGGTGCAGAGCAGGTAACTGCCTCATCGCTTACAATATTCAGTATTCTTTACTTACAGTGGTGTCCTGATTTCAGGAACTCCTGTGCTTTTGGTGGTGGATCTCAGGAATTATTTGAGATTTTCGTAATAATTTCTTTGTTGTTTTATAAACCGATACATTGTTTGAATGTAGTGTTGAAAATAGACATAGTATCCTGTTGAGAATCAGAAATAATCTTTTGGGGATTCTGCAGTATGCAGAGATGCTAGGGACTCCTTGTGAGGCATATTCCCTCATAAGTCTTTCTGGCTATGTCCCTGTTCCAGCTGTTTTCAGAAAGGTATATGTATGTTTTCTGCAGTTACTCCTTCCATCCTCAGTCACTCCTGATTCAGCAACAATTATCTGGAACAATCACTCAGCAGAACTTTCTTTTGTCCTCTAATGCTAAGAACAGGCCTACAATATAATGTTGTTTGATTGCTAGCTGTAGTGGAAGATGTTTTCTTTTGTAGAGCTAAAGATCCTACCATGTGCATTCCATTTGAAAATTATCAAGTTGTAATTCAAGTCTTTGTTTTTTCCTTAAAAAAATAAGTTGAAGTATTGTTGTTCATGTAGCATCTGAGAGGAATGTTACTAACATCGCTAAGTCGAGTAAATAAAGTAAGAAGCATCCAAATGACTTCCTGTATAGGTGCTTTAAAGGATATGCACTATTCAGAAAAGACTGGTAAAGTTTTTTATGTTAATAATACAACAGATGGTAAAAAAAAGCAAGTGTAAAACTGAAACTTTATGATCAAAATCACTTGAGGGGAAGATAAGAAACTCATTTCTTGTGCTAAGAAGATGCTATAGCATTTACACACAGCAGTTTTAAATTTGGCAATGGTTGTAAATAGAAATCAATCTAATCATAGAATCATAAAAATAAAGGTTTGGGAGGGGTAGTTAAGAGAATTTCTGGATTGAAATCCAGCTAGACATTTCTTGACATATATTTGTATAACTCATTTCTAATGGCACATGATGCAGGAGACTCCTCATTCTTGTTAGTGTTTAATCATTGCAACAAAGATTTTCCTAAAATATACTGTATTTTATTTGTTGAAGATCAAGTCATCATCTACCACTTGAATAACAATTGATAATCCTTCACTTTTTCTGTAAATCCTGTTATAAAATCTTTAATCTCTCTCTCTCTCTGTCAATCTCTCTGTCTATGGATTCCCCATCCTTGGAAGCATTCCAGGCCAGGTTGGGGGTTTTTTGGATTAGATTATCTTTAAGGTTCCTTGCAATCCAAACCATTCTATGATTCTTCTGTATTAGAAGATTCCTGTTAGATATGCTTCAAGTTCTGTATTTTCCTTCAGCTCTTCTTTGCCACACAAGTTTTCTGAAACTGTTTTTTTTTTTTTTGCTTTTCTTTAGATTTTAATATCCTACATCTTTCTCTAATCACGATGATGAAAAACCACACAGTATTTCACCTGGAACCTGGTTAGCACCAATTAGAATGGAATAATTTCTTTGCCTCACCACTGAACTATCAGATATGTGCTGTTCCTTCTGCAAGAGTGTTGGATTATCTTGTGTTTGTGGCCTGAATTCTTACCTGTTAGTTTGGTTTGATTTTGAGCTTCTCTTCTTGCCTTTCAAAATGTTTAATATCTCTTCCTTCCCTGTTTCCCTTATTCCACCAAACATTGTGACAATAGAAACTATTAGTACATTAATTTTCTCCAGTTAAGTCACTGAGGTCTTGGGTGAATGACGAATCACCTTGATTTGGGTTATTTTTTGGTAATAGAAAACAACCCAGGGGTTGTTTCTCGGTTAGTTGTGCACTCACTGGATATTTTTTTCATTCAGTCTATATTTTTAGTTGGCCTAAGAAAATGTGCTGTGGAATACTCAGGAAAAAAAAAGTTTGTTCCATATTTGTCACATCTACCCTGCCAGTTATTCAGGAGTTCATTCATCCTCTTAAAGACAGAAAATAAGATTGATTTAACAATGTTTTACATGCCCATGTTGGTACTTTTTCTGTCACCTTATAATTTTTAATAAATGTACTCTATTTTCTCTGCCTGGGGGCATGATTTCTAATTTCACTCCTTTTTTTCTTTTCTTTTTTTTT
>VZRF01012999.1:1023759-1045964 GCA_013396875.1 Vireo altiloquus | reverse complement strand
TTTTTTCCCCTCCCCTCCCATCCTCCTCTGTGAAGGGGAGCATTATGTCTGTCTCTTCTGACCTTTTGGAACCTCAAACCTTACGGTGGGTGCAATTGATAGTGCTCCATGTATTGCTTCAGTTTGTTCCTTGATGACTCAGTGACACATGAGCTGCATCAGTCTGCTTAAGAATAAATAAATTCCCAAACCTCTTTTTTGCCATGCAATCCCATGTTCTTGCTAAAAGTAATTTTTTTAGTTGTAGTTATGGCTATACCATGCGATCTTCATAAAGAGAGCAGGGAGGGCTGTTGATTCTGCAGCACTTATTTTCTGTGTTGTACATAATCTGTACTTCTGTTCATTTTCTACTTGCTTCTCATGTACCTAGAACAGTTTCTTACTATTTTTTTACAATTTTTGCCTCTTTAACTTAAATTTGCATGACTTTCTGATTTCATTCCCACAGTGTTTATGCAGTTCATTTATACTTAGAAATTTATCTACTCTAGGTATGTTTCATAGTTTCCCTGCTTTTATAATTTTGATTTCCAGGCTGTGGGGGGAGGCATGGTATGATCACAAAGGTGTATTAAGAACACTTGGATGAGTTTTTGTTTTGTTTGATTTTTGTTTGTTCTGCTTTGTTTGTTCTTGGTTTTATGGGGTTTGGGTTTTTTTTTTTTCTTTTTATTTGCTTTGCTTAGGAATAGTTCCCTTCTGTGAATATCTGTAGGATTTGCCCTTTCTCCTGCTTTCCTTTACTGATCAGTATAATTCTCAGGAGACATACCAGAATGATCCCTGGCTCTATTGAAATGGTATTTTCTGAAGTTCTCATCATCTTGCCATCCTCATTCTTTTACCCTCGCTACTTTCTTTACTTGGAATTGATTGTAATCTGTTTCAGAGATATATCATTGATTGTAAGACACTTTGACTTTTTAAATATAGCCTGGAAACCACAGATCCTAATAATGGTAGGATGCAGGTATTCTTTGATGTGATAACTGACAAACTTTGTTAGTAATAGTCATTTAATCAGAAACACTGATAGAGAATTTTAAACAGTATCAACTCTTACTAATTCTGGTATGGATCTGAATGGACATTATCCCTAAATTTAGTAAGTGGATAAAGTTATAGAATAAACACAGATTGGAATGTTCATATTTTTTTTTTAGTTAGTTCAATATAAATTCAATAGAACAATTGCCAAAATTTGTTTACTAGACAAAGTCAGAAGAAAACTATTTAGATATCTGAACTGAACGAAACAGTTCAAAGACATTAAATTTGAGATTATTATTGTTAATTGAAATACACTGAAGTTATTTGGAATTTGAATCCCAATTTGTAAAGAACAGTTTCACACTGAATTGTAAAAGAATTTCAAAAAGAATATTAAGACTATGAGGATTACCCATAAGGGCTTGAAAAAAAATGGGATTGATTGGCAAAGCAGGAAATACAAAGGAAAAAATGAGAACTTTCAAAAGTCAAGTTGAGTCACTCTGGGTGAAAGAAATTAAAACAAATAGTAAAAGGTTATTCAGCTATATAAAACAAATAGTAGAAGATTCTTAAGCTATTTAAACTAAAAGAACTAAAATAACAAGCACAGTCAGTGTGAAGATGGGATTAAACATCCTAGGTATTGTCTTAAGTCTTTGTAAATTGTTGTCCTAGTTTCAGTAAAATAGGAGTAAAGCAAGAGGTGGTTTAATGGGCAGGCAAGTGCAGAAGTGGAAATTACCCCAGACAGGCCAGAAGGAAAAGTTGGAGTGTTTTGTGTTTGAAGTCAAAGGGACAGAACAACATCCATAAAAATAGCATGGAAAAATTGACATATGAAATTACAAGGTTTGTAGTAGAGCAAGTAAGTTATGGTACTTGATTAAAGAATAACCCATGCAGTTTGTGTATGTCAAAAGATAGAGAATTGGTGGGCAACTCTCACTCTGTTGGTCTCATATTGGCAGCATGCAAAACCTTGAAAACAAATTTTGAAGCAGAGATTTATTAAATGCATTTAGGTAAATAGAAGATAGAATAAGGCATATTGGTCTTTATTCTTAGGGATAAATTGTGACACAGACAAGGGTTTGGGGTTTTTATTTTGCCAATTAATAATGAAGTGTTACCTGCTTAGATTAGAATAGTAGCATGGAAGAGGAACTGGCTAAAGAGGAAATGAGAGTAAGAAGTGCTTAAAAAAGATCTGCTGGGCTTTTAGCAGATCTCGTTGAAGGATCAGCCTTCAGATTCATAGCATTTAATATTTTCATTAATGAGCTTGACATAAATATTAGGAGTATGTTACAAGAAAGTCGACAGGTACTGTCAATACAGAAGGGACTAGAACATCCTAAAGAACCGTGTGACACTGAAGTTTAGAATAAAAATGGTAAGAATAAATTTAATAGTGCAATTAGGAGGCTGTACAGCCAAGGGCTGGGGATGAGAATGACTAGAAGCCTAATGGCTGGAATTAAGCAAGAAGAGGGTTTAGAAGTACCAGCTGATCAGAGGGTGATGGTTCCATCAACTGGATAAGAAAATCTGAATGTGAACTGAATGTGAAAGCAAGAGGTTAACTGTGATCGTCCAAGCTGTCACTTCTAGTCTCCTGTATGCTTTAATGTTTTGGGCTGTGGGGGTCTCAGCATGCACAGGTATTTGTGCCTGAGCACAAATATGCAGATCGCTACCTGTTAAAAGGGAACATTAATAGTATGTGGAATAAATAGCTTTTAAATCACATCAGATACATAGTAATGAGTGTCATTGAAATGTTTATGGGGAAAAACAGTTCTGCCTTCAAGTAAGGATCTGAACAGTGGCCAGTAAACAAGGCTGCATAGTAAGCCCAAATGGTGAAAGGCTAATGATTAGGTGAGCCCTCTCTGTTCTGTATTCTGAGTCATGAAACACTTCTAAGTAAAGCAGCATCTGACTGTATAATTAAAACTGAGTTTGCTGCATGTATGTGCAGGAGCCAAATAAAGTTTGCAAACTTTTTTTAGGCACTTTAAGTGCTTGACTATGCAATGCCTATGTTGTATGGTCTGTATGATCTAGGGGTTCTTCCGTGTTCTCTAGCCAACTCAGTGTACCTTACTTCAGCCTTTTATTTTTACAAACATTTCTTTAGGAATTAGGTTAATTGTGTACCTGAATATTAGTGTCTGTCCTTTGTTTATCTATATGGATCGTTTGCAGCCTGTCTTGACAAAGTAACAAGTTGTAGCTGATAGATGTAGATTGATGTTAAATATCTTTTTAAGTTATGTGCTTTCTGATCTGCTTTCTTTTCACTTGCTACTGATGCTCTGCTATGCAGACATCAAATTGCTTTGGGGCTGATTTAGCTATATATAAAATTTCCAAGCAACAACACCGATTTTTGATGCCCTTCAGAAATAGAGTGTTAACATTTTCATCATTTTGTGGGGCTTCATCATAGGTTTGTCCTTAGCTAAATTATGTAGTTATCTTTTGTTTTACCATTTTTAGTTTTTGACTCTTCTTCCAAGACTCCAAATATCCTTAAAGTTTTAGTGCCTTGAATAAGCATCGTTTCATCCGCTTTCTTTCTCAGAGTTAGTTGGTTGTTGAAAGGAGTCTTTCACTGCTGTGGAACAAAAAAAAAGAAAGGACTGTTGGTGAAACTAGCTTAGTATCTTTGAAACTCAGTCTAGCTAATGCTGAATCATCAATACTTTGAGAAGCGTGGACTAAAATGAACATTTAGTTCTAACTTTTGAAGACTGAGCCCACAAATGTGCATTTTAAAGAAGAGTGTTGGGGAGGGAAGAGGATTCATTTTGTTTTCACTTCTGTCACATCTGAAGTAATTAGAAATAATAAATATTGACAACCTTTTAATATTGACTCTATAATTGGGGACAAACTTCACTTTCTTTCTAATTCCACTATATTTTTGACCATGCTTGGACCATTTTTCCTAGCTTATACAATCTGGAAGCTACCTACTATCTTTTCTTTAGCGTCTTTCAGAAGAAGCCAGTGAATCTCAGCCAGTAATGCATCCACAGTAGCTATTTAAGAGTTGGTTGAATTTAACACATTTTAATTGCATAAGAAATTTTATTTACATTCTGTTTCTCAAAGATTGTAACAGCAGTAGTATTAATGAGCAGCAATAACGTAAAAGTTGCACGTGTCTTGCAGAGTACATGAGAGGCAAGAGCGTGCCGTGCATCAGAGTAGGTGGCCATTCCTTGTGTTGTTGCTGATGCTTTCTCTGGAGTTCTTTCTCATTTATGTTTTCCTCTGCTTTTGTCTGTCAGTGAATGGACAAACAATGTGAGAAGGATCTTGCATATATTTGTAGCAATAAGTCTGAAAAGCTCTGTTGCCACCAGGGCTCTAGAAAAGCTGTGGAGAGGTACAGGGCGTTGCTAGGCAACACCACATGGCCACAGATAGTATTTTTCTTTTAATTTATTTATTCTTCAGTTTGAGTGTGTCCTGCTTGGAGCCATTTGGGTAATAGTTAAGCAAGCACATAGAAATCAGAGAGCTGCAGGAGTGGAATAAAGGAATGCAATATAAAAACGTAAGAAAGGAAAAGCCACGGCACATAATTAAACGACCAACAGACATGAAATAATTAGTAAGGACTAGGAGAGAAAAAGTAAACAAGCATGAGGAAATAAGAGCAGGAGAGAAAAAACCTAAGTTATGGAAAAAAAATAATAGAAAAGATAGGGCACTATTGAAGAAAAATTAAAAATTGAAAGCTCAAACAGTGTATACACAAGGGAAATGGGGAAACTGCTGCATAGGAATAAGAATTAAAAATCACAGATAAAAATGACTTCAAGAAGAAAAGGGAGAAATTTGGTAATGATATTAAAAGAATGATGATTTTTGTTTCTTTTTGATTTGCATCATCCTGTTCATTCCTATTACTCTGTTCGCACATATGCAATAGTAGCAGTGACACTCAGGAGCTGGGGACTGATTAATAAGTCCAATATGTTTCCCAGAGAGGAAAAATAATTTAAAGTAAGAGTTTCAGTGTTATTTAGAAATTATTCAGTCTGTCTGTTTGGAAATAACATTTTCAAAACTAGGTTATTGCATTTTATTGAAAAAATGTGGGTGATTATACTAAGGGTGCTGGGTTAAGCGCTGGTTGCACAGAGGGAGTGAGTTGTTCATACTCTCCAAGTTAAACACAATAAGCAGGGGCAGTCTGTCCTGTGCAGTGTTCAGAGAACTAAAAGGCCTTCACTTGCAATAGTTGGAGCTATTTATAGGCTTGAATAATATAGGAATGTGAGGAGAATTCTGTGACAGAGCCAGCCTGGCTGAGAGACCCATTTAATTAGCTCAGGAGCTGTGGTACCTGCCCCACATGTCTTGAGCACTGTTTGTGGGACCTGAATTAGACTCCTCCAAAGAGTGCTGAGCCAAATTCAAATCAAGGAGTCTTGCATTGCAGTTCTCTTCTGGTGTATCTCGGCTCCATATGGTCCTGATTGCTTGGGAATTGCAGGGAAGGTGCTTGGCTAGTGCTTTGGGGCATGCTTGCATTGTTCACCTCAGCTTGAACATTCAGGAGACTGACAAGAAGGGAAATACAGCAGCCTGAGCTGTCTGAAGGCCGTAAGGTTTTGGGAGAAGAAAACTAATCAGATTGAGACGTGGAAGCTTCCAAAGGAGTAAAAACCTTACAAAGGAGATAGTAAATGAGACTCAGAAGTAGAGGAGTCCGTAGTGCCATACTGAGATATTGAGTAGGCAGTGCTCTTCTCGCTATCATGGTAAATGGAACGGAGACCCGAGGCAATGCATTTATCCTGGATGTTGTTTTCAAGCTACATGTGAATAAACAAGCATTACAGCAGCATTCTCTTAATGCTCTTTTGAATGCCTTGCTGAAAGATGTAGCTACACATAAGCCCTGTTCATTTCTGTGTATAGGAAAGGTCTTGTTCATGTAATTTCTTACAGAAAATAAATCAATACCACTTATTTTCTTAAATTTCTATTGGAAGATTCTAAAGCTTATTAAACATGCATGGTATCTTCAAAGAAGATTGCACTTATTTGAGCAGTTTTCCCTAATTTTTGATTATGCCTGTGTGTCTGTAAATAGATGGCACAACAGATGGTGATAACTTCATAGGATCTGCAACCATTGTAATAGCCTCATATCTTTGATTTTCTGAGTATTTTTTTGAGAGGGAAAAAGCATTTTAAGTGTTTGTACTGTCCTACTTTGTTGTTCCTTTCCCACACCCTCCCCACCGAGACTTGACTTTCCGCCTTCTTAGCAATGAGTGTAAGCTTTTGTTTTGACTAACTTGGCTTGATGCATGATATTTAAAAATAGGTAGTTGTGTTGACTCTTAAACAGCTTTGTGATTCTTTCTGCATTCTTATTCTTGCTTTCCTTTTTTTTTTTTAGTTTGGCCTTCCATTTGTTTTTTCTAACTCTGTATGTATTATAGAGTCTGAGGTCTCTGTCTTACTGTATCTTTTGCAAGAAGATATGAGATACCAGTCACTGCTAAGCACAGTAAAGAATGCATATAATTATAGTAGTCTTTTCACAATTTCTTTTTCTGTATGGTATTTTGAAAACAGAAAGAAAAATATAGGAAATGTTCCTCTGATATTTAGGTATTTTAGATGGCAATTAATATAAAATGTGTTTAAATACTTGGCTTTTGTGGACATCTCAGCACAAGGACATATCTTTTGAATCTCGAAGAAAATGGAAATAGAACAGAAATTACATCCTATTTTTTTCCCCCAAAGATATATGATTTGTCAACTCACTTATATGTCTTCTCCTGACATGTCTCCTGTCATCTATAGTTGCTTCTGAGTCAGTATATAGTTAAAAACATAAGAGCTGAGGTAACATTTCGTTGGGTATTTGCATATTGGTGTCCGTAGTTTGTGAATGAACTTCAGATTATTTAAAGTCAAATAATTCTTCAGGCTTTCATGAGCAATGATAGTGATGGAAAATCTGAAATAAAATGCCAGCATGTTACACAACTGCACCAAGGCCTTGATACAAGGGTTGTGGTTTACTGTCTGCAGCCTTTGTTCTAATACTTATTTCATTGATTTGGATAGACACTTCTCAAGTGAACTGAATATTTCCAATTATTCCTCTGAGGAAATTTAGTCTCAATTTCATATTTTGCTTTGTTTCATTGCTACCTAAGTAGCAATGTGATATTGATGCTGTGTTACTAATTTTAGATAACATGGTAAGCCAGAATAGAAGTGTATATACTCTTTTTCTGGATGATTCACCTGGTCAGATACCTGGTGGTATCTTAGTAATATTTTTTGTGAAATTCTTTCAGTCACAGCAGTTAAGTGTTTCACGTGTTGCTATTTTCTTCTCCTGACCTAAGCAGAGGATGGGATTTCCCCTACTGCTTCTGCCAGACAGAAACACTGGGTTGCTTGGAGCCCAGAAGTCATAAATCCTACAGTGTTCACTCCATATGAACACTGTGAACACACACCCTTGGTACTGTGACCAGTTCCTCAGCTGTTGGTGTTGTATTTAGCATCTTTTCAGGCTCTTTCCAGGGGAGTTAAATACTATTTTATGAAAGTCATTTAGATGTTGGAGAGAATTAGGAGCACACAATTGAGTAAGTAGCCCATGAAAGGGAGCAGTGTTTCTATAACTGTCAGTAGACACAATCTAAGACACGATCTGTAAGATCAGGAAAGAAGGACCTTGGTATGACCTCGCTGTTGTGGTTTTACCCCAGCTGGCAACTAAGCACTACACAGCCACTTGCTCACTCCCCTGGTGGGATGGGGGAGACAATCAGAAGGGTAAAAGTGAGAAAACTTCTAGGTTCAGACATAGACAGTTTAGTAGGTAAACCAAAAGCTGCACATGCAAGGAAAGCAAAGAATACATTCAATACTTCCCGTGGCAGGCAGGTGTTCTGCCATGTCCAGGAAAGCAAGGCTCTACTGCACATAATGGTGACTTGGGAAGACAAACGCCATCACAGAATCATTTAAGTTGGAAAAGACCTCCAAGGTGGTCAACTCCAACCTTCAACAAAATGCCACCATGCCCACTAAACCATATTGCAAAGAGTAACCACTTTGAACCTCCCTCCTTCTTCTTCCCCTAGCTTTATGTGCTGAGCATGACTCCATATGGTCTGGGATGTCCCTGTGGTCAGTTGGGGTCAGCTGTCCTGGCTGTGTCCCCTCACAGCTCCTTGTGTGCTCCCAGCCTCCTTCCTTGGGATCTTGATGCTGTGTAAGTGCTGCTCAGCAATAGCTAAAACATCCCTGTGTTATCAACACTGTTTTCAGCAGAAATCCAAAACACAGCCCCAGAGCAGCTGCTGTGAAGAAAATTAACTCTACCCCACCCAAATGCAGTTTTTTTGGCAAGAATCTTATGCGAAGCCATGAGAAATAGCTGAAGCAGATTAGTTTCTGCAGAACTGTTTGAGAAAATTGTTATTTATTTCTTTTTAAATATTGAGGCAACAGCATGATGAAAGAAAATGTTTTGTTGTGGCCTGTCTGAAAAATTCTGCTGTTGGACAATAAAATGTGCCATATAAGAGATGAGAGGTGGCATCTTGGGCTGAGGAAGCAAGTCTGTTACATATAATTTGCTTTTATTCCACTACATAAGGCAGAACCATACTGTTTCAGGAGGTTTATTTTTTCATTTATTATTATTTATTTATAGAGATATAATTATTATTTATTATTTATTTATTATTTATTATTATATAATTAATTTAATTTAAATTCTTTTAAAAAACCTTTTATATTAATAATTCTTTAGCTATACATGAACAATAAGAGGTATCCTGTAAGTTAATACTATCAAATATATGGAGTTAATTCCTTAAATTTTTGGTCATTTGGGTTCTAAAAGAGCAAGGGCTTTTGGGTATGAGTATTTCCTTATGCTCTTTGTTGAAGGTCAAGAACATAATCTTTTCCTTAGTTCTACCTACTTTTTAAAGATTCTTCCTTTTTTCCCAGGTTATGAGCTCTGTAAATGTTAATTCTCAATATGAGTCTGGTCTTTACCTGCATACTCTCATTTTATTTAATCTCAGTGAGTCAAGGGAGTATTTGCCTAAGCAGAGTAAAGAATCCCAGGGGAAAAGCAAGCAGGGTTGAGGTATGTGAAAGTAACAGGAGGGGAAGGGAGTACAGTATTTGGGATATTTTTTTTCTTAGTCATTAGTTATATTTTCACTATCAAGTAGAAATAGTATATTTAGAAATTCTGTGAAGAGCCTGTGTCTCTTTATTTAAACTTCATGCTCTTTAAGAATTAGATTGTAAATTCATGTTGAGAATACCAGGGTCTCCAAGAGGAAAAAGGCAGGACTACAGCCACATTAAAAAAGAAACTGTATTTAGAGGTAGCTTTTGATATTCTATGTCATGTATTGTTCCCTGCTACAGAGCCCTATCCCATAAAGGGAAGCCATTTTATAAGTGTCCCTTCAGATGCAGAGGGACCAGTTTGTTTCCAAGTCTTCCCGTTCATCTACTGATTAAGTTTAGCATTTTTTTTAGGAAGAGAAAGAAAAATATGAGCGAGGCAAAGGTTTGCCTTTAATTTTTTTCCTCCCTGAAAGTTTTCTGCCATTTAAAGAGAAGGAGCATTATAAATTGTCCTGCCTAGTTAGTGGCATCACCTGTGTTCTCTGCTCCATTATTATTTCCAGATGTGTCTGTGGTTTCTTGCATATCTTTTGTAGCTCTTTATTCTTTTGAGTTCCTTGCTCTGCTGTTCTTTGTGCTACATGCTAGGTCCTTTCAGAATGTTTTTTCTCACCCTCCCTGTATCACTACTATCTGATGTGTCACCCGTTGCCAAAACACGTGGTGTCTGCATCTGCTCTGACACAACAGCAGGTTGAATTCAAGCACGATACCATACCCTTAAGTGAACATGAAGGCTGTGATAAATTTGCCACTTGAAATTTGTGCGTGAAATAGCATGAAAAGGAAGTTAGCAGAATGCCATCTCAGAACTGCGCATCTTTCACAGACCCAGTAAAATTGCAAACTAAAGTGTTAACTATGTTTAACAAGTAATTAACTTCTATATGATTACCTGTCTTTAAGGATTAAATGTGCCATATTTTAAACTGGGAAAAGTTAAAAAAATCCAAAATTGTCTGCTTTCACTTCAGAATTTCCAGTTGCTTTAACAGTATTTCTGGTGATTATTAACAAAACACCACACTTGCAGTTTCAGAAAGTAGCACATGCATCAGTATTTCCTGGTATCAATCCTGTATTAGCAATATATTCCTGTTTGTAGAGAAAATGTGATACTTGTTCTTGAGTTTGCACGTGTGCTATTTTTTTATAAGTGCCTTAAATTAAAATACCTCTGAAAAAACCCTGAGAAAATGAGCATGGTTATGGTAATAAGGCATTGATTAAAGCCTCCCACAATTCTATTTAATGATTTTTCTATTGATTTTTATTTGATTACTAACACTTAGGCTGGTTTTCTCTTGGAATTCTGCTTTTTTGGGTGTACTAATATCTATATTTTTCTAAGAGCTTGTCTGGCCAATATGGCTGTATCACGTAATGAAAAAATTGTTACAACAAATGTTCATGTATTATGAATGGCATGCTGTCAAATGTTATGTAAATACCTGAGGGCTCAATATACTTTCTTCCAATATTAGCAATAGGTATGTATTTTAATTTTTTTTTTAAAATGATCTGTTTTTCCTTTGTGAACAGCTGGTCAGTTAGCTATTTTAAGCTGTTTATTTCCCCTTTTTTGGAAAAAGAACCCCTTGAGAATGAGTCACAACAAATAGGAAGAAGGAATTTAGTAAGCAGATATTGCAAAGATCATAATATATTACAGATAAGCTCAAACAGTCCTTTTAAGTGTTTAGTTTTTAAGACTGCTCTTAAGGTAAGGCCCTCTGGCAAATGACATCAGTTTTGTGTAGTTGCTCAGTATGAAGATAGTTTCAGGAGGCTTCCTGTGTGGAATACAGCTATTGGCTCTTGAATAACATTAAAATAAATGCAGTATATGTAAGTCATTTTACCCTATAGCAGATGGGTGCTTAAGTCTGTGAGAGAAGATCGATGGAACCACTTAGCTTTCTGTGTTGTTTCAGTGTAGAAGGACAGTCTGTTCCAAATCAAGAGGGGAGTCTGCTAAGAATATTTAGGTTTCATTGAAATAAAGCACAGTTTGCATCAAAAGAAGTAGATGTGCTATTTCAAATTCATAACAATTGACTATTAGTCTGTTTTTAATATTTTTCTTTGGCATGTAATCCCGTTTAATTAGATTCTACTCTCTCTGTTGTTTCAAGATTCCATAAACTGGAGTCTTATATGCCAGCTGCTAAAGCAGGAGTTACTGTCTAAATGATATTCACAATGAGTATTTGGAAGGTTTACAATTATACCCTTGCTAATAAATTGTGCTATTTTCCCCAACAGTTTTAAGTGCTAATCTTCAGAAGGCATTTTAAAATTAGCTAAAATTCTGTCAAGAGATTTACAAAAATTGTTAGCATGAAGATAATTATGTCACAGTCCTTGGACTCCATCTCTGATTGTGTGCATAAATCAGAAAATGTCAGCTGTGTTTTCCCTTAATAATTATCCTTGCAGCAATATATTACAGTTTAGATTACTATTATAGTATTGCTTTACGTTTATAAAACACAAGTTAGTTATTTCTGAAGTTTTCTGCTGATGAAATCATTTACATTTCTAGAATAAGGGATTATTTGTGTTAACATTTCATATATATCAATAAGAAGATCAATATGAAAATCAGCTTTCTACACTTTTTTGCAAAGCCCCCTGAAAGTGGTCAGCTTTTTTGTTATAATTTTGTTAAAGGAGATCATTTCTACAGTATGGCCAACTTTTTCAAAAGAGCTAGCTAATGTGGTCACCCTTGAAGCATGTGTGGAACTTGAAGTTTTAAGGACTTTTTGGACCAAAATTTGAGAATCTTCTTGCTGAATCTGTGTAGGATGTATTTACAGTAGATTCTCTAGCTCCCCAACAGTTTTGGTAATCTGTTGTTGGAACCTACCTCCTTAAACATAATGAGTTAAAATATCAGAGTGAGCTACTAAATCCTGCAGAATTTCGACCAGGTTGTCTCATTGTAAGGACTCAGAAATCTAGGTACAAATACACTTAATAAATTAAATTTGTCTGCATAAACAGTAGGAAATTGGCACAACATACTCTCTAGGAATCTTTCTCATGGATTATAAAAAAGAAAACAGGAAAACTTAATTTCTTTTAGCATTAGCAGTAATAGTAAATACAAACTGCACGGGTGAGAGCTGTTCTGTCTTTCAATTGCTGTACATTCCTTATGTTTAATACACAGAATGTTTGACATTAAAAATGTGAGATTTACTCAAGCTTTCTAAGAAAATTTTTTAAAACCATGTGGAAGCAACAAATTCCGAGAATTCAGCAATCCTAGTACTTACCTTAAAAACCTCTTTCACAGATGAGAGATGGTATTTCAAGTAAAGCTTATAATTTGGCAGTGTATCAACGAGGATAAGAGATCTACTTAACTTCAGCAATGCAGGTTGCCTTAGAATAGGTCTTACACTGTTGTCAGTACAAAAGATTTTATTTCTCAACTATCTCAAAATGTGTGTAGAGACATTATCTGTAATTTTGAAAGTCTTCTGTGAAGTATTTCAGGATAGATTTAAAGTAGCAGGATATGGCTTAGTGTGATCCCACTCTTGTTTTGATGGTTATTTATTATTTATGGTTGATTTCAATGGAAGTGGGGTCATATTTAGCCCTACTGTATCACAGAATGGGCAAGTTTGAGTTATGCTCTTACTTCTCAAGGCTCTTACTCCTGTTGTGGCAGAGCAGAGGCAGCAGTGTGTTTGTGATTTAGGAGACCCTCAGTGGTGACACCAGGCAATAGACTGCTGTTGGTTTCTGAGCTACTTCTGCAAAGTTCTTCATTTGACCCAAGGGGCCAAATGAACAATTGCTTTTCCAATAAGTCAACAAGGAAAGCTTTTTCATCCAAGACAAAAATATATGCAAGAAAGCTGAGCTGATGAATGTTGAGAGATGGGTTTTGAAAAGTGTAACTCCACTTTTGCCAGATTATCCTAGGTTTTTATTTAAAACTAGAGGGTTTCTTTATTGAGAAAAATAAGAATTCTATTCTTACTTGAGCTAGATTGTTACTTCAAACAGTGTCAGAGTATTTTGGCCTTGTCACTTAACTGAAAATACAGAATTGTGAACACATAGTCTTTGCTCCCAGAGCTTGCAGTTTATTTTATCAACAAAAATAAATTGTAGCAGGAAGAAGTCATATTTTTGTGGTTATGAGAGGAAAAGCTTTTCAACTTGTTCATTAATCTTCCTTCTTCCTCATCCAGTCATTCATCTTTCTCATTTCTGATTATACATTTTACCAGTATGCTGTGTGTGATGCCTCAGATAGTTGTGGATATCCAGTCTACATCTCCATTTTTAACTAGTCATGAAGCTTAAGATAAGATCTCATGTGATAAATAAGCCCTTTATTTATGTATAAAATATAAATACTTGCTTCCCACTCTTGCTTTTTGGTACACTAAAAAATTCCAAGTATTTATCCTGGAATCCTGTAAGAAGCAGCATTTAGACTTCTGTGGCATTTTTACACGTAATGGTATTTTGACTTATGATGACCATGTCCCTAATTGCAGCTCTGTACTTATTTTTCCTCCCAGACTTTTCAAGGGTGATATTTAATTTAGTATCATACAGAACTATAGATCTACCAACAGGGATAACATATAGACTGCTATATAATTATCAAATCATAGAGTTAAAACTTCTAGACTGGATCTATACCCACAAAAAAATCACTTGGCAGTGAGCCACCAAAAGCAATTTTTTCATTGCTTGCATTTTGGTTTTTTTTTTTTTTACTTTAGCTGCTGCTCAAAATGAAACACCTTGTACTTGAATTGCTCATTATACTTTAATCTGTGAAGTATTGTGGGCCACAATATACTGCCCTGTGCGATTCGTTTATACATATGAGTCATTTGATAGCATGGATAATAGAATGAGCTCAATTTTTGCTACTGATTTAATACTTCAGTAAAACTCACCCCGGTCATGGCCTACCAAAGTTTCCTCATTTCCCAGACATATTTTTCAGGATATTCTCATGCCTACAATTTCACTGGCATTGGTAGCCTTTCTCAGAAACCGATATCCCTTTGGATGATCTACAAGTATCGCATGTGAGCTGATACTCAGACACATGAAGTGCCCTCTAAGCACTTGTAGCTGTGCCTACATTTGGTATTTCAGACCCCCTTTTCTGCTTCCTCTGAGAGGATCAAGCATGCTTGGATGGGTGGAAAAGCCGTGGGTATGATCAGCACTGGCTTGCTGAACTGTTCAGTATATATGCAGTAACAGATGACATGGTCCTGTGAGGTCATTTTCCTTCATGAGTTTGCTTCTGGCTCAGTTTTTAGTACATTTTCTCCTAATGGCTCTGTGGTTTCCTCTTCAACTGCTGTACCTTGCATGAGAGCTATTTGGCTGAAAGTAGTTGAGAAAGATTGTGTCCAGAAACAATTCTCAGAAATGGTAGAAGTAAGTTCATCTTCTTGCCAAGTGAATTGGTACATCATCTATTCTTCGAGTCTGTAATTTTTTTTCTTTTTCTTTTTTTTCTTCTGGGTTATCTGTTCATTTTTGCATTGGGTGTATAGTTGAGATGGAGTATTTTGTGTGTAAGGCTAAAAGATCACAGCATTTTCTTTAAGAAAGCATTTTCTTTGTTGTCCTTCAGCCAATTAACACAGTATGGTCTATGTGGACAAAAAAATATCAAACGAATTTACTCATTTCAACATTTTCTACTTGGACAGGATCAGTTATTTTAACTTGTACAATCTTGAGTCGAGTTACTTGTATTTGATAAAAATCTCTGTGCTTTGGATTGTCTGACATTTTTACATGCTTTATATCACAAGGTCAAGAATGAATTGTGTGATGCTCAGATTTTCTGAACCTGTCCTGAGGTGTTGGTGACACAGGATTGTTAAAACATTGGCTCTTGGAGCAATATTCCAAATTATGTTTCTTTTGGCTTCTATTTTCCTGGAGGATGGGAGGTTTAATTTTCCTTGCACAGGTACTTTCAGCTTAGTATTGATGAGTTGAGAATCCTTCATTAATTAGTACTGTTGATTTGGATTTCTTTTATATATTTGAAATGACTGGCATGCCTGTATGTGCTTGGAGCTGAAGATCAGTGTTTGCTGATCTGAATAATGGAATATTTCATTGTACAGTGTTCATATATTTCTTTTGAAATCCCTTTGACTCTTTGAGTATGATTTGGCTATGCAAAGGACAACTGATTATAAACAAACAAAAAAATCACATTAACCGTGGGACAAGCTTTACTGTGACATATGTAGTTTTTTACAAAGGAGAAAAAAGATGTCAAAAGATCCAAATATGTGTAGCTCTGTTAATTTTTCTGCTCAGAAATGTATTGTTAAAGCATTACAACTTTGTATTAAAAGGTCTATAATCTTATCTAAAAATAATGATACTTTAAATGTTAATTGGACAAGCTAAAATATCTTGCTAGATAAACTACAAGAATCTAATAATTTCCTTTTCAGTGATGCTCTGGGGCCTCAGATTGAATGTAATTATAAAAATAAAGAATCAATGTAAAAAAGAAAAAAACAATCAGTAACTCTTATTGTATTTATTATAAGTAGTTTTAAGATGTGGTCTTAAAAATTAATTCACTTATTAAATACTATGAAAGAAATATCACCAAATAATAGTGCCCATAATTTCTTTAAAATTATGACTACATACAGAGCCTGGCAATCCTGCCTTTGAGGTTGTTAGCAAAAGGAACTGTTCTGCTTGCATCTTGTTTCTTTTACACCCATATGGCAAAATTATGCCTCCCAGAGGTAACTTCTGGTATTGGAGAAAGTTTTTGTAGAAAACAGGGGTAACCTAAAAGCTTCTTGTATTGATGAAGCATCAAGAGAATATAAAAATCCTGTGGAAGATGCAGATGATTATAGAATTTTTGTTCGCTGGTATTTCAGACTGAGTCTGCACAGACACAAATTACTGCATTTCCCAGGATCTTCTGACTCAATTTTACTGTCTTTGTGGCAGCAGAAGAAAAGGATCAGTGCTCTGAAGTAATGGAACCAGTCACACATTTAGTAATAATTTACAGAATGTATCAAAGTTTTACTTCATTTATTGTGACAAAATTGTTGGTTTCTTATTACTTTTAGAAATATTGATGAGCTCTAATCTGGAAAAAATATTGTGGTTGAGGTGTCTCTAAACAATTAATTTTTTTCAATTTCTGTTATATTTTAAAAATTAAATTTAATAGGAATTAAATATGACTGGTTTGTTCCAACAACACTGTTTTATTGGGAAAAAGTTTATAACTTTTATTATAATTCTAAAATGCTCATTTAGGTTTCTGTTTTCCTGTCTGTGTGTGTAGTAGCATTGTAGCCTCACATAGATATAAATGAAAAAAGAAAATTTAAAGAAGAAAAAGTAAAAATTCTATAAATTTCATTATGGAACATTTATAAAATTATTTCCATGACCACCATATAATAAGATTCATGTTTACTTTAATTCTGAGTTCTCAATGTCTTTTTAATGACTCGCATGTAATTAAAACAGAATACATAATTTGAGGTAACATAATATAAATCAGTTTTGTTTGCGTGATGTTGAATACTGTTAATGCACGTACGATGAGCTGTTTAAGAGCCTTACATGGATATGTCCATTTGTTGCAGAACTGCGAGAAGCTGGAAAATAATTTTGATGACATCAAGCACACGACTCTTAGTGAGCGAGGAGCACTTCGAGAAGCAATGAGGTAAGTCTGGGTCACCATAGCAACAGTCACAGATGTGGTAAAGAAAGAGTCATTCTTCATTATTGGGGGAACAAATGAGTTCATTGCCACCATTCAGCTCTATTCTCTAAGGTAGTAATTTGTCAGTGGAGAGGCTTCCCTTGAGGCTGTACTTTGGTTTTGAAGCTGCATAAATGTTAAGCCTGACTGCACAGTAAAAAATGTAAATGTTTAATTTGTTATTTAAAATGCTTAAGGGGTGCCTTGCTTTATATTTATACTAAACTGTGAGTGAATGAAAATATTGTTCATCTAAATTCTGTAAGTGTTAAAGCAATTGTACAATGGTGTTTGAACAAACCTGTATTTGCTTTAAATTGAATTTGATTTTTATGTATGTAGTTCCTGTGTACTCTGATTTTATCACCAGATTTATGTGATTTCAGTTTTGATAATGGAATGTAAAAATCTACCTGGGCCTTTATATGTTGTAGAGATGTATATTTTGCTTAATATCTTCATATTGTTACACTTAATACTTATTAGAGGAGGTTAAAATTAGTCAGAAGATGAATTACCTGCCATCCTTACTTGCACTGCAGAGTATCTGGGTACAGGACTCTAAGGAAACTTGCCAGCTATAGTGTCTGAAAAAGGAAGTGATTACTATGCTGAAAGGTGGTGGAATTTTAGACAGATTTTCTAAAGTAACTCACCGAATAATCAGAAAGATGTTATTTATAGTACTATCTGTGAATCAGAAAATTATAGTAAGCTGCACTTTTAAAGGTTTTGAAATTGGATAGTAAAATGTAATGATACAAACATAGTGCTTTATCTCACTTGCCTGGTATGAGAATAACTTCTTACACTCCAACCACTGCAGTGAAAAGTAAAAACAACAACAACCCCCCCAAGAATCTACTTGAAACAATAAATACACTGATTTTCTTTGACTGCATTTGTAATCCCTTTAAATTTATGGATGTGTGTGAATGACTTGATTTGCCTGACTCTGACTTTATGGCTTTATGCTCATGATATTCTTGTCTCATGTACACTGACTGTTTGAAAAGGTATTCTTACTTACAAGTATGCTGAATATTTCAGCTACCAGTGCTGCAAATAACTGTAAAAAGAGTGGCATTCACCTTTCTAATTGTGATTTTCGCTTTATGCTTGTTTTGCTTCATACATTTAGGGTTTTCTCCCAGTGTGGTCGGTCATCTGTGTACCTAAATCTTGCATGTAGTAAATACAAAGTAATTCAAAGTAGAGATTTGGGGAATTTTTGGCATATGAAGCTGCCTTTAGTATTTCCAACAAATTGGATTCCAAGAGCCTGCTGTCCTGTAACAGTGTTCAGGTGTGCGACGTTTTGCGATACATTTCTCGGCAGGGATAATGCTTTAGAAACTTGGGAGCTGACAGCTCTTTGGTGATCAGCATTGAATAGCAAGGGGAGCTTCGGCATTTCAGAGGTCGTGTTTCTGTTACAAAGACTGTTTGGGAGATTCTCGTGATTCTTTGCTGTGCAAAAGCACTTTCCTATCTCATAAATTTGTATCCTGGCTATTTCTGCGAGCCACTCTGAGAAATAGTTATTGATTGTGAAGTGTGACAGATATTGTGCAGTGCTGGAATTCTCTTAATTGCAGCCAGTATCATGTGGTTGGTTGTTTCCTTAGTTGCTTTTTTGTTTTAAGATAAAGAAAATACCTGACTTACTAAATTTATACTGTAGTGTGTTTTTATAACATATTCGAGTGGCACATGAAAGGTGCAAAATGCTAATTTAGAGAGGTACATGCCTGTAGTTGTACATATTTTTCTAAATGTGTGTAAAAGACGCTTGTTTTTTTAGGGTGTACAATTCTTTCAACTGCTAAATTGTCACCTCATTTACTGGGTGGCTGCATTTTTCTCTTTGGATCCCTAGATGATATGTACATGGGTAATTCAAATGGTACATTTTTACAGGTTAAAGTTCACTTTTCCTTTCCATGACAAGAGTGGACGCTGGACCAGGCATGGGAGGAAATAGATTTGCTGACCTCAGTATTATGTGGTATCTACCTCCTTCTGGTAAGGGAAGCTTGTGGAGAGGGTTCACATTGCACAAAAGCACTAAAATCATGTGGGCATGAAAGCAACAACAAAAAATCCTAGTTGGATAGCTAAGTGGATATATGTGGATCTCAGACGAGCCTTAAGTTGAGTGGGCAGTCTGCCCAAACCCTCTCTGATTTCCCAGAGTGGTACTACTGGTCTGCCAGATGAGAAATACAATGAACATTTTCCCCCAGTGCTCCTGTTTGGAACGAGACCTTCCATTTTAACTTCATCTTTGAGAAAAATGGTCAATTTAATATGGGTTTCAATACACTTCTAGTCTACGAGTATCACTGTGCTCTGCATAAACAAATACTAATATCCAAGAAGGGTCTTGTTCTGTTTCCAGCTCTTCAGTATTCAAATTAAGGATTACATGAAAATTGTCTTTCTTGTTTCTGTATATAGATGTATGCAAAATAAACTTTCTGAAGGGTTTTGAAATTATCACAAAGCCTATGAACTTTCTCTACTTCTACTTTACATTTATTTTAGATTTTGAATGAGATAATGAGCTGATAGTAGTTTGCCATTATTCAGTATATAAAGAATGGCATTGTGAGAATTTGATTTACTTGTGATTGCACATAAAATCATAAAGCATTCAATTCAGTTAATGTTTTGCTTATTTTGTTAATGTCCTCCAGTGTTTTATTTATTACTATATTTTAATGCAGCTGCAAAGCTGAAGTAAACAATAAAAATACATTAGTTTTTTGAATTGGAGTTTACAAATGGACAAACTATTGCTTTGCTTACCTTGAATGTGTATATGATAAATTAATTGGGTATTTTACCTAGTAACTTGGCAGAAAAATATGGCGATATACCTATAATGTCAGGTTGCATAAGTAGGAGCACTGATCTTTTGTTAAACAAAGCTCAATTTGTTTTAATATATAATCACTGAGAAAAATTTAAATTCAAATCACCAATAAAGCTTCATCTAGAATTTTAAAAGAGCTTTTAGACTGATTTGTCTGCTGTGAGGAGGTAAGTATTTGAGGAGGAGGAAGTGGTGTAGCTGAGTGCTGACACTGGTAGTCTGGTTTCAGAACCACTTTTTTTCTCAGGGAAAGACTTTCATGGATGGTGAAACCAGAATGTGGACTGCTACAGTAAGCATCCCTCTGGGAAAGTAGGGTACAGTGGTCTTGAGGAGTCTTAAAATTAGGCAAACACAATAATGAAGCCCCTGCCCCCTCAAATTATAAAGTAACTTTTAGGAGAAGTCTCTTTTTTTTTCTTTTTTTTTTTTTTTTTTTTTTTTTTTTAATTTTTTTTAAATGTAGTTTCTGTGGTGCCTGTTCCTCCAGGCTGTCCAGGTCCCTCTGTACAGCAGCATGACCCTTTGGAGTGTCACCACTCAGCAGGTGCTAGATTGCTTTTGGACACTGTGTATATGTTACTGTGCATTTCAGACCCGTGCCTAGTGTACGTTTCATGAGCCTGGTGTTAGACGAACAAAGCCATAGTGTTTCAAATTAAACTTTCTGAGTCTAGTGTTGCAATCGCTTACTTATCAACTGAGTTGGTAAGCCACCGTGGTGGGTTAAGGCAGTGAGCAATCAGCGAGGCTGGTGAGGTGTTAATACGTAAATGTGTCCTACTCGTAGGTGGATATGGATATGGTCTGTCTTGTGAACACTGACTATGTGTGAAAGCTTTGCAAGTGTAAATTAAAGCTGAGTATTTTTGTATAGTCTTCTTGTTATTAAAGGAAAATTTAAACATATTTATTCGTACTTTGAAATGGGAAAGAGAAAGTTTGCTTATCTGTTTGAATCAGTATAAAAGTTACCAAAGTTCATTTAGAATTTTCTTTTGCATTCATATATTTGCATATGGTTTTGGATAATATGAACAAGGGAGTGAAGCTTCAACTGTGATTTCCAGTTTGCTAGAAACAGTTTCTGTTAATGATGATATTCACTGTTGTCTTGACAACTGTGCAAGCTGGGGTTAGTAATAATCAGAGTTCTTTTAATATGGTCTAGACTCTCAGATGTATTTGACAAATAGTTTCTATGACTGGGCAAAACCCAAGAAAATTGCAGTGTAAGAAGTTCCAAGGTTTCACAAGTATTCATTAGTTTGCAGAGTAAAAGCTGGGATTTTAAACACGTAAACAAAACAAGTCTGCAGTGCAAACTACAAAATATGTAGTAAACAACTTGTTGGGGCTGTGGCCTGAGATGTGGCAAATACTGGTTCATATTCTCATTCAGAGTCAGGCAACTTGGTTTTCCCATTTAAAATGCATCATAGAGATCTAAAGTTAGAGAAACACAGACATGAAGTAAGAGGAAATAAGGACAATGAAAATGTCATGTTAAATGTACTTTTGCTTTCCGGTATTGTTCTGGGAGATGGGACCAGTCTCAGGTAAACTGAAAGGGAAGGTGAATAAAGAGAAGTAAAGGCTTCTGGGTTCCTGTTGCAGGTCTCAGAGATTGTCTGTTCAAAGAAATCCTTCATGTTCTGTGGAGGTGGAAGTCTTTGAAGCAAATTCCAGTATTCTCAAGTTCTGTACTTCATTGAAGCCTTCAAGACTGTCTCCCACAGCATTCTCCTGGAGAAGCTGGCAGCCCACAGCTTGGAGAGGTGCACCCTTCTGGCTGGACAGCCAAGCCCAGAGAGTGCTGGGGAATGCTGCTGCATCCAGGTGGTGGCTGGTCACCAGTGGTGTCCCCCAGGGATCAGGACTGGACCCAGTCCTTCTTATTATCTTTATAGCTGATCTGGTCAAGGGGATAAAGTGCACCCTCACAGTAAGTGAGTTGGATGGGAGTTGGGAGCGTTGATCTGCTGGAGGACAGAAAGGCTCTGCAGAGGAATGTGGCCAGGCTGGATTGATGAGCTGAGGTCAGTGGTGCAAGGTTGGATGAGGTGAAGCGCCGGATCCTGCACTTGGGTCACAACAACCCTTGCAGTGCTGCTGGATTGGGGAAGAGTGTCTGGAAAGCTGCCCAGTGGGAAAAAGCCTGGGGGTGCTGGTTGACAGCTGCTGTACATGAACCAGTGTGTGCCCAGGCAGCCAAGAAGGCCAATGGCATCCTGGCCTGTATCAGGAATAGTGTGGCCAGCAGGACCAGGGCAGTGATTGTCCCCCTGTACGGGGCACTGGTGAGGCCACACCTCGAGTGCTGTGTCCAGTTCTGGGCCCATCTCC